>SCLG01000164.1:265594-281952 GCA_004367875.1 Oikopleura albicans | reverse complement strand
GAGTACAAATAACTTGACCATTCTTCATTGAATAAAATTTTGATCGTACAAGGGGGGTCTGATTATAAGGTCACAAGGTGTGACCGTTATAAGGTCAAGTCATCTTTTTTGCACTAAGGCAAGTCAATTTTTTTGAAGTATGTATTTTGGGAAAAAATCTTTGAAAAAATAGCTTTAAAAGCTCGGGTCACTAATGCAACTTAAGTTTACAAAGGGTGCGCACTGCGCAGTTAACGGACCATTGGAAAGCCAGCTTTTGGCTCGAAAATGCACTAGCGATACCGTAATATCGCCTATGCATTACATAGTGTGCACGTTCTAGTTAACGTGCCTATTTGCACTTTACGGGCAGATGTCTATATTATATTTAATTTTGAATTTCTGGAGCAATTAACCGGTTTATTCAGCGCTCGCAGAACGTATTGGTAATTTGTCACCAGGCCGTGGTTCGATGTCTTTTGGCATATTTCCAGAACTTAACTGAAGCCGAATTGCCCCATATAAAAGTGCCGCTTCATACAGTTATAAAATTGACCCAACATGCTCATACCTGCGACATTGAACTCATTCCAATGGGCGTCGAAGGGGTTGATACCCACCAAAAACTTACTCCATGTCGAAAAATCTCCTCAAATTCGAATTGATGAACTTTTATTACGTAATACTTTTTTTATGTGATTTATACTATTTATAAGCGGGAGCGTCTCGCGCCACAACTGATCGGGTCCTTCTTAACGTGCAAGTTTCAAAAGTCAAAATGTTAATATATCCCAACCCTGACTGTATCCAAATGAAGAAAATTTTCGAGATTATTGCCGTGTATTACAGTCTGTAATTTACAGACCACCAAACCACTTAAAACGCTTTTTGGGCTATAATGACCTCGGTTTCCGCCCACGCTCTACCCAGTTATGTTAATAAAATTCAATTATGTTAGCAGTTTTGACCTTTAGTGTTGTTTCCCATAACTGCTTAGGTGGTGTACACGGTGTATATTGTCGAAACACTTTGGATAATACGGGTTCGTTACAACAGCTCTTATTTTAAACAAAACACAAATATTTATATATGTGTGTGTTTATATTCTAAAACACCACCTACCTGCTTTAAGTAACAATCAGTTTTTCCGCCTACGCACTACATGCTCAAAGGAAATCTAATAATGAAACAAAAGCTGTTACTTTAAGCAGGTAGTGCGTAGGATGAAAACTTAACAGTTACTGTAAGAAGGTAGTTGGTGTATATTATTTCTGTTAGCCTGAATGGCAGCTATAAGAATTTTTCAAGCATTTTAAGCTTTCTGGCCATAGAGACGTTCCCATTTATGTTACTCTGATATTTACTATGAAATATAATTTAAAGTATTATTAAAGGCCTATTTGTTATTTTTTTTTCAATTGTGCTTTTTCCAATTGCCTAACATTCATTGGAGCTAGAATGATAATTTCCGAAATGTGCTCTTAAATTTAAATATCCACTTAATCAGTTATCTTGTTCAAAAGTGTTCAAAAAGTGTTAAGATAATTGGGTAGGGCGTTTGGTTAGATAATTTTCGGTCCAAAACGTGTTAACATAATCCAATTTTTTCAAGATAACTGGTTAGGGGGTGTTTGAGCGGTCAAAGTCCATCATCTCATGTACATCTCATGTATGTCCACTTTTGGCGCCATTTAATTGACTTGAGAGTGTCTAATAATTCCGATTAAAGGTCCCCCAATACAATAATTGCACACGAATGTTTTGTGGTAATATTAGAGACGATGGTGCCAAAAGTGAGATTTAGTGGTGAAGGATCTTGCCCGTTGAAAAATACGTTTCCAAGTTTCCGGTAGGTGTTTCGGTAGCACGTTTTTTTTCCATATTTTTATATAATGTATGACTCATACAGTATGAGATTATCGTCAGCTTCCTATCTTCACTTTGAGTCGTTACCTGGTGCGAAAAAAATGTCGTATATGCTACTCTAAGAGGCGAAATGGTTATAAGGTCTGACATTTGACCACTATAAGGCGAAGTCAGTTTTTGGGCTTGATTTTATAACCACACCCGTGTACTTTTGTTTTCAAAACTAAAACAGTACTATAAGTCCTCAGTCCTTATAGTGAGTTAAATTTTCCATTGTTGGACGTTCAGGAGACATTTGCCACTCCCCCTTAACTCCGATTCGCCGATTATCGTCTAGTGTTCGCCGATGCCTAAGGGCTTAGCTTATGGATAAAAATTAGACGGGGTAGTATCACAAATATACTTTATCATAATATTGACACGAATTTGAAATAAATCATTTGGTTGTAACCGATTTGTAAAAAAACTTGATTAGTGTTGTATGAAAATTATTTTTGTCAAATATTTCACGCAAAATAGGTCTTGCCAAGGTCGCTTTCAAATTGAGCTTTACCTCTACAAAGTTGATTTTGATAGTTTTGTAAAGTAGTTTTATTATTAATGTTCTAACATCCGGTGTACTGGCACTGCCGGAAAACGGAGAAACAGGAAAATGGAGAAAAATAAAAAAACGGAGAAACAGGAAAATGGAGAAAAATAAAAAAACGGAGAAAAATGTAAACAGAAAATATTTTGTCCGTTTTCCTGTTTTCCCGTTTCTCCGTTTTCCGGGAGTGCCGGTGTACTTTATTTACTACATATACCGTATATCGCATACACTTTTTTTCTTTCTATTTTTTTAACAACTTGTGGAAACCCTTTGTACACTCATCTGTAGCCATTTTTCACTTTTCGCTCCACAAACTCTCCTGAACCGAATAGCCTATAAATTGGCAGTTTTATCGTAAAAAATATTTATAGGTAACGAAAATCTTTTACTACATACAGCACGGAAAAAGTTAATATATTTCAGCGTCCGCAGAAACTAAATCCCCTTGGTGGTAACCTGAGCTTCAATATAATTAGTTTACGTGTTGTGTTAGTATTAAAATCTCGTATTATTTATTTTCAATACAGTGGTGGTTGGTTATAAGACCAACTTATTTTTTTATTGGCTATAAGCGTAGACCAGCGAAAAATCTAATCTACGCGTATAACCAACCACCACTGTACGTATTATTTATATCAATATATTATATACATGATATATAATATATCTGTAACTCAGTTATTATATTTTGTAATAATACTGTACTTTAGAGATTTCCAAGCACTACCTGAAATCGCAGAAAATTTTTCCGGTTTCATCTTTTGAGGTTTCTGCATTTTCCGTGACTTCTCAACTCTCTTTTTTTTTGTTTCAAAAAATTATTGGTTATAACCTTATACGGTATAACTTATACCGTATAAGGTTATAACCAATATAACCTTATACCGTATAAGGTTATAACCAATAAGTTATACCTTAGTACAGTCGATTAGGAAACGAAGTAACAGGTAACGGAGTAACAGTCCGAAACGGAGTAACAATTTTTCGAGATTTTGGGGGAACCCTAGAATCAGGCAACGGAGTAACAGGCAGAAAAGGAGTAACAGTAACCGAATGGAGAATTTTTTTTTTGATACTAAAATTTTGAATGCATGAAAAAATAAATACATTATTGGTTGTACAAAAATGATATAATATAAAATACTAATTTACAATTTTTCATTTTTTGTAAAAATGTCCAACATTTTTAACTATTTTGTTATTTTGTTGCTATCTGTCGTATTGAATGGGGTCACAATACCGGCCTCGGGGATATCAATTCCCGTATTATCGATTGAGCACAAATTTGGCGAAAAAAATATTTTTACCAAAACTAACCCGACCGGTATGTTGAAAACCAGCAACTAAACGTGCCTGGTGGTAATGAGAAAAATGTCGCTCGCAGTGTGTTCTATCGATTGAGCACAAATTTGGTGGAATAAAAATTTTCGACAACATTAAACCGACCGGTATCTCGAAAACCAGTGGTACACAAATATTTTTATACACTTTTTGGAATCCCCGAGAGCGGCTCTATCACCTGGGGGTTTTTCATTTTTTTGCCGGCCAGTTCGATTCCTCCACTTTGAAATAATCATTTTACAAAAACAAAAATTCAATGGTCAAAGTCCAGAAAAGAAGAAGAATTCTATAGGAAATGTCGAAACGGAGTAACAGTAATGAAACGGAGTAACAATTGGGTATCAAATTTCTGAAAGTCTAGGTTTTCGAAACGGAGTAACAAAACGAAACGGAGTAACAAATTTTGAAGAAAAAATCGGGACCCTAGGTGTTACTCCGTTTCCTAATCGACTGTATAAGGTAAATTCGGTTTTTGAGAAGTTATTTGAGGTATAGTCAGTTTTTTAGACCTTGACCTTACAACCAATAACGCATGTAATGACTTTTCATGGTCGCTTTATTTTTTCGATTTGGAATGCTGGAGTAAATAAATATGAAAAATATACTTCTGTTCTGTAAACATTGGATTTACTTTCAATAAAGTTTTTGAAAATTTGAGATTTTGCATGTTCGTGAATCTGTCTCAAATTCGAGTGGGCGTTCGGTCATTCTCTTATTCCGGTCGAAAATCTGCGCCCAAATACGGTGCGCCCTTATTGCCCAAAAAGTTCCATTTAAAAGATGGGAGTCTTTTGGATGAGCATTCGGCGAAAACCCGTCAAGACAACCCATTGGCTATAGAGTATCGAGCTATCAAAGACGGCATTGCTCAAATTCAATTCGCCTCAGCCCAAAATAAAGATATCCGAACTGGATTTAGAGGAATTATAATAGGAAACTGTATAAACTTTTTATTCACAAAATCAAAATTAAACCCTGACATTTATGACTTGTTTTCATCGAAAATCTAAAACGGTCTTTAATCAAGTCTTTAGCGAAAAATCTACAGGCCTTTAACTCAGGGGGAAGGAGTTTTTGGGAACCCGTAGGGGGAAAATGTGTGTATATATAAATATTCACTCATTTAAAAAATTAACAATAATTCGCAATAATTCAAAAAACTGGTAGAGCCAAGTTGTAGAGCTCGTCAAACTACGTCGATCTGACTATTCAGAAATTGATTTGGGCCACCAGGGCCCCCTAGACTCTAGGGCCTAGAGAGCTGTTTGAAATATCCAACCTACGTCAAAAAAATGGAATTTTCTCAAAAGTTGAGGGGGTCAGTAATACCAATTCAGCCCTACGGGGCCTCCTTATGCCCTAAATTAACGAATACACGTCCTCCTGCGAGTTAAAAATGAACAGTGTTTAAAAAATACGGAACGTTAAAATGTTTATACCGGTCAAGGATTTCTTCTTGTTATGCTGGGTGGTTTATTTAATATAGCAATGTATTTGAAAAACAATCTAGTAAAGGGTTATTCCTACAAAAAAATGAGTACATATGTACAGCAATTAAATATATACATGTCTCATTTACTATACAGGAGGTGGGTTATAAGGTCGGCCATTTGGACCGTTATAAGGTCAAGTCATTTTTTTACATTAAGGTCAACTCATTTTTTTTTGCATTTACGTCAACTCATTTTTTCCACTAAGGTCATATCATTTTTTTATGAGAAACATGCTTTTTGGGAAATCTTTAAAATCATGTCTTTTTACGTTTTGTTTTCGGATGAAATTGCGTCTCAAAGTGCGCAAATATACAATCACTGACTCAAAATTGTTATGAAATGACGTTACGCCACATTTTTAAAAACAAGAATTATAAATAATAATTTTGAATCTGTATATTAAATACGGTGCGACCTTATAACTACCTTATAACTACCTTATAACTCCATGACATTCCATTTTCAGTAATTATAAGGTCGCACCATTTGTAAGTCATGTTGTTACATGCATTACGGTAAAGTCATTTTGTTTAGCTTGATCTTATAACCACATCCTGTGAAATAAAATCAGTGGGATAAACTCGGGAAAAGATTTAGATAAATATTCGTGCGAAGCATTCGACGAGTTTTTGATTATTTATTCTTCTTATATAAGCGGGGTGAATATAAACATTGAAAACTCACGCTCGCAATTTGTTGCATTATCTATGGAAAACATTTTAACTTATCGGTTGGGTGAACACTTGTGGCGCCAATTCACCAAGGATGAAAGTTTATTCACGAGCAAACTGTTTGTTGTTTCGCGAGCTGTTGTCGATTTTCAGGCGCGGATTGTTTTTTCGACAAAAATAAACAATTTCGGGTGTGTGGGTGTTTCGTATAAACGACCCCCAAAATAATTTATCAAATGTTTTTTTTTGATGAGTCAACACTTAAATTAAATATTGGTAAATTATTTATTAAATGAATCTTATAAGATTTTATTAATAAATTATTATCTTATAAGATTTAATAAGATATATCTTATAATTATCTCTTATAGTATCTTATAAGATTTATTAATAAAGTCGATTTCTTAACAAATATTAATAATATAAATATTTTTTTCTTATTTTTTTATACTTTTTGACTCAATTGAAAGAGAAAATATTCAAAATAATTTAGTAAAAAAACGGACGCTCAAATCAAACTGGACGGTTAAGGGCACACCGTGTAGGCGATAGCTATAAAAAAAATAGCTCAAAAGTGGACGGTTAACCGGGTTCCGGACGGTTAAGGGCATATCCTGTCACAGGATTCATGTGTATATATAGTTTTCCGTAATTCAATAAATCCATTCGTAATTCTCCATATTATATGTTCCACATGAAATTTTAAATCGAAAAACTTTCCAAGTTAGAATTTACCGGGTTCAAAAAATATAATATTTACCCCGGAAAATTTGGGCACCGACTAAATATGCAGAAACATATCTTTTTGGTCGATATTAGACTTCGTCGAAAGAGTAATCGGACACAAAAAGGGGCGAAAATGCATAAAGGTGAAAGTGGATAAATACAAAATCGGATAAAGGCAAAGTATATAAAGTATAAGATGTCGAAAGGGCAAAATGGATAAAGTATATTTCGTCGAAAAATTTAATTTCCATGTTGACGACTTTTTATTTTCACTGCACGGGTACTGAGGGGTTATAGAAATCCACACCAGAAACGCTATTGACACCCACGCTCAACGGTAAACTACGGCCAATTGGTGGGTGCGTGATATAGGGAGAGTCTGTTTTCTGTAGGAACACAGTACCGGTTTTTATCACCGGTCAAATTTTACGTTTAAATAGTATGTAGTAGTATTGTAAAATACATGTTTTAACTTTTTACGTCGGTTTAATAACCGATAATTAACCTAAAATGGGTTTAAGTTTTACAATAACGTCTCATAATAATATACAGAGGGTAGGCCAATTCCGGAACGCTAAAGCAAATGCGATTTTGAGCCAAAGTCCTCTTTTGTTCCGAAATTGGACTTTTCGCCCAAAAACCGTTCCGGAATTTGACTTTCTCGTTCTGGAATGGGTCTTCAAATATTTTTTGAAATAAAAAGCGTTCCGTAATTGGACTTTTTCCGATAACTGTTCCGGAATGGGGTTTCCGGAATCGGCCTACCCCCTGTATCATATAAAAATAAACCCTTAACGTTTTTATGACGAGTTTGAAATTTAGAACATGTGCAGTTTCAACTTCGAGAAACCGGCGATTTTTCGACTTCAATCGTTGATAAAACCGGTCTTTTCGTCCAACGAAAAACAGACCCTTCCTATACCACTTATCAATTAGCCGTTGTTTACCGTTGAGCGTGTGTCAATAACGTTTTTGGTATGGATTTCTATAAACCCCAGTGGTCGCTTTTTTTTCGAACGCACGAGACTCGCAGAATCGCTCCAGCCCACGGGTTCAACGCTAGCGAGCTAATTTTTTTTATATTATGTTAAGCAACATGTTTTCTTCTGCGCTATAATAAAAAAAATTTTAGATTTCCGATCGGGTCGTCGGCAAATCAGTCGGATGTTACATCCGGGATGTACCTGCAATTTCTACTTGCACTAGAATTGAAGTACTTCCGACTGACCTCCGATGTATAAATTTACTTATGGGGCTGGTTTTTGGCACATTTGCTAAATCGACCTCAAGGAATTCGATTCTGGGGTCAAAATTGTCATATGATCCATGGGGGTCAAATTACATCGGATTTTAGAATGAATAGGAATATAGTGTCCTGCATGTCATTCGATCTGTTTTTTCACACTCATTAATAATATGTAACCTAAAATTGATAAAAATTGAATTTGATGGGGTCAAATTTCAGTTTTTATCAATTTTAGGCAAAAAAGAGTCAAATTACAAAATCGTCCTACGGGGATGGGAGACCCTTTGTTCGAAAGGAATTTTATCACTCATTCCGAAAATGATGTCGAAAAATTCAAAAATTGTAAATTTGACTCCTTTTTGGGCCAAATAGGGGTCAAATTACAAAATCGTTCTACGGGGACGGGAGACCCCTTGTTCGAAAGGAATTTTATCACTCATTTCAAAAATGAAGTCGAGTAAGGGCGTGTGACCAGTCCCATGATAGAGCAGCCACGCGAAGCGGGGCTGAGTATGCGTAAGTAACCAGTCCCATTACAGAGTACTTCAATTCTAGTGCAAGTAGAAATTGCAGGTACATCCGACTGATCTGCCGACGACCCGATCGGAAATCTAAATTTTTTTATTATAGCGCAGTAGAAAACAAAAATTAGCTCGCTAGTGTTAAACCCGTGGGCTGGAGCGATTCTGCGAGTCTCGTGCGTTCGAAAAAAAAGTCGCCATTCGATTTTGTCGAAAGAGGAATAGGAGGAGAAAAATACTTCATCGAAAAAATGGCCGAAAGGGGATAAAGTCAAATGTGGATAAAGGCAACTTTGAATTAATGCTAATGAAGAGAAAGTAAAATTAGAATACAGGCGAAATAGAATAACTTATACAGTGGTGGTTGGTTATAACTTATAAGCGTAGACCAACTGATTTTTTTGGCTATAAGCGTAGACCAGCCAAAAATCTGGTCTACGCTTATAACCAACCACCACTGTATAACTGAAATCAGAATTGCGACGAAATCTACCATCGACAAAATAAATGTTTCCAATTTAGTCGGTGCCGAAATTTCAACTTAAAAGNTTTCAAAAATGAAGTCGAGTAAGGGCGTGTGACCAGTCCCATGATAGAGCAGCCACGCGAAGCGGGGCTGAGTATGCGTAAGTAACCAGTCCCATTACAGAGTACTTCAATTCTAGTGCAAGTAGAAATTACAGGTACATCCGACTGATCTGCCGACGACCCGATCGGAAATCTAATTTTTTTTTATTATAGCGCAGTAGAAAACAAAAATTAGCTCGCTAGTGTTAAACCCGTGGGCTGGAGCGATTCTGCGAGTCTCGTGCGTTCGAAAAAAAAGTCGCCATTCGATTTTTTCGAAAGAGGAATAGGAGGAGAAAAATACTTCATCGAAAAAATGGCCGAAAGGGGATAAAGTCAAATGTGGATAAAGGCAACTTTGAATTAATGCTAATGAAGAGAAAATAAAATTAGAATACAGGCGAAAGAGAATAACTTATACAGTGGTGGTTGGTTATAACTTATAAGCGTAGACCAACTGATTTTTTTGGCTATAAGCGTAGACCAGCCAAAAATCTGGTCTACGCTTATAACCAACCACCACTGTATAACTGAAATCAGAATTGCGACGAAATCTACCATCGACAAAATAAATGTTTCCAATTTAGTCGGTGCCGAAATTTCAACTTAAAAGGAAAGTTTTTCCTTCTATAGGAGGTATTAAAATTACCTAGATGAAAAAGTTTAACCCCTAATCCGTTGAATAGACGTATTTGACATCAAATCTTACTCAAGAATCTGGTGGGAAAAGCGATCAAAGCAAATTATTAACCGCTAAATATTATGCAACGGAATTTCAACAATATTTCTCGGATTATCCAAATTTGACACTTCTTGTTTTATCAGATATGAGCCAGGCGTTACTAGGCATATCCGATACCCAAAAAGTTCTCCAGGATGGGATATCCCTGATTTTTATTGATGGTTAAAACTAAAATTTGTTAGGATAAAAGTATTTTTATAACATAAACCCCTGTATTTAATACACCACCTGCGCCGGTATCTGGTCGACATTTTCGCCAAAAAACATAGCCTATATAGCCTATATTTATATGTTAATGAATGTTCCGTTATCTGGCCATTATTACATAACATGTTTTTTTATATTATACAGGGCTGTCTGGAAAAATATTGCTGAAAATTCGGGACATATAAAGGAACGAGGGAATTCTTAATCATATCCCAATAAAGAAAAAATTGGACCCTAAAAAATATTTAGTGTCATTAATGCTGCGGCGAGATAGTCTTGAAGAGAATGTTAAACTTGAATTAGCGGCATTACTGCGTAATTTTCATGGTGTAAGGCAGGGTTTGAAATGAAACATTTTTAAGCTTCATCTTTTAACAGTCATGCGCATCTGGGGTAGCTAGCAACCCAATTGGCTCTAGCGCGCCAAACAATACACGGATTTCTTTGATTATTATTTTATTTTGAAGCCCTGTTCTTCTTCTCTTACTGGGGTGATTTTCAACCTTAAAAATTTTCTAAAAAATTTTTTTTTCCCATATAAAAACGGACATCCGTTTTGTATTATCACAAGCCGTTCTCTTTTTATTTAGAAATAAAGTGAAAATGGGTAGCTAGCACATGACTGTTAACGCTACAATAATATATAATTTTTATTTAATACAGTCCTTAATTCCATAACGGCCGTTTTTTGAGGAAAAAAGCGGCCGTTATGGAAGCGCCCCTTATGGAATCAAGGACTGTACATTGAATTTTTTATTCTGATTTTCTGTTCGAATATCAGTCAGTTTTAACGGCGCTGGGAACTATATGTTCTTTTTTTGCGGAAAGAAACCCAAAATGTTCAAAAATAGATACTTCAGGTCAACTCACCCCAATTGAGATGCGATTTTCGAGAATCAAAGCGTTTCTATTAGGAGTAAAGATGCATTTGTATAATTTCTAACTCCGATCTAAGTGATTATATAATGCGAGGTGACTTAACTGAAGCCGACGCTTACAAAATTGTGGAAATGGCCGACGATCATCAATCTCGGCAACACTTTACGCTCATTTCACGCGCTCTTTTGAAAGACCTTATTCAGATTCAAAAAGTAAACTGAGCCACAAAAATAAATGTTTATTCTGTCTTTCATAATGACCTTAAATTGTTAACAGAATGCCTTTTGAAATGAGCGCCTTTTTTAAAATAGGTCAAATTTATAAGAGACCAGTTATGGAAGTACTTTGATTGTAAACCTATATTTGGGACGATTGAAACACAAAAATATGATAATATAATTTTTAGAATGCGTTTACGTAAAGAACCGCCAGTTGGTGGTGCACTTAGCTCAATGTTGAGCGGCGGATCATCCCACGGAACATCCTCCCATCCGGCCGTCGCAAAAATCACATTTAGCCCAGGTTTGTCGCAATTTTCTTGTGTTGAAATGTAAATTAAACAAATAGTGATTTATTTTGAGAAGTATACTAGCATATGCTTTTTGATAATTTTTTTTTAATCATGTGTTTTTACGTTTTTTTTTCTATAAAATTATGTATTTTTGAGTTTTGTTTCCTAGCACTAAGGTCTTATGAAAATTGTTTTATACTGGTTGAATTTTTTTTCAAAGCGCATTAACTAAGCCAGTTTTTAGACCTTGACCTTATAACCAACTCCCTGTAGTAATATCTGGTTATTTCACTGTTCAAAACAAAATTTTAACTGCCTTTTTTCCAAAGGTCATCATCGGGGTCGGAGTGGTGCTCCACGACCTCCAAAAATGCCCGAGCGACCTGTCCAACCGTACGTCCGGTACACACAAAAAGTATGGGACACAGTTAAACAAAATAACTCGGATATGAAAATGTGGGAAGTTAGTCGATTGATCAGTAAAATGTGGCGAGAGGCGGCAGAATCAGAGCGGCAGGCTTACTTTGATGAATATGAACAAGGAATGTTCCGAAATATTTACCCTTCAACATTATTTTCCTGCGATTAGGTTTAATAATTGCAAAAAACAGAAAATTTCATATCTCATAGGACCCGGTCCGGGACAGTTAATATCATTTTTCGCTGAGCATAATGTATTTAATTATTGTGGGCTTATATGGCCTATTTATTTGAAAATTGTTTTGGCCATATTGTAGCGCTCAAAAAGTTAGTAAGAAAGAGTGTGAGGATACAATTCATAAAAAAGTTTGAGGCCAACTCCAGAAATTTTCGAAGGTCAATTTTATTTTGACCTCCGAAAAATTCTAGAGCCCTCTACAGACAATTTATGAATTTTATTTTTACACTTTTGTTTACTTTTTGAGCTCTACAATATGGCCGAAACAATTTTCAAATTAATAGGCCATATAAGCCCACAGTAATTAAATACAGTATGCTCACCGAAAAATGATATTAACTGTCCGGGACCGGGTCCTATGAGATATTTGCTTGCGATGTTTTATTTTGAAAAGTTTTATTTTATTTAACTAAAGTTCTCGAAATCATTTGTTGCGTAATCAATCTGCATGTGTGATAAACTCAGCTTTTGGGATGTCGAGTATTTTGTTTTCGCGAAAATTCAGCATTACAGGGCATTACCCCCCTGTAGTTAATTCCGTGAAAAGTTGAGAAATAAAAAAAACTGTAATAAGCATGTAGAATAACAAGCTTTGTACATGCTGAATTTGCTCGAAATCAACTCGGCATTATTTTTCAGTAAGTAGAATTCAAATTACAGTCCTTAATTCCATAACGGCCGTTTTCGGTTCTCGAAAAAAGTGGGGTAAACGGCCGTTTTTTGAGGAAAAAAAGCGGCCGTTATGGAAGCGCCCCTTATGGAATGAAGGACTGTACAAACTTTATTCCACCACAAATTATCCCGATTTCATTTCTGAACAAAATTTTGCAGCAAAAGTTGAATTCCAGGAGCGAATGAGCAATTACTATCGAACATCCCAGTACCAAAATTACATACAGGCCAAGACCCGTTGGGACCAGGCGGAAATGCGGGACGAGGACGACATGCACTTCTCAATGGAGCCCGTTGATGATATTGCCACCGACGATAATGTGTACAGTCACAGGGCCCTTTGTGCCGACCGTTTTCACAGAAATCGCGATTTAATGTTGGACATTTTGTCGAATAATGTCGTCACTAATCATATGAAAATAATGCGACAGGAGCAGTTAAACTCCCTCTCATATCACAGACAGGTTTTTTCTTTTATAAACTTTATTCTTCATAATTCGGTCGGTAGACTTTAGTTACTCGTGTGGGTCGTCAGTTTGTCACCGAGCTCAGCGCGAGTCTTACAATAGATAAGACTAAACTTACTGTTTTAAACCTTCAAGCAAAATTTGCTCGGTGACACTTTTTTTTCTCACACCAGTAGCAGTAATTATAAATTGACGGGTTTTTTCTTCACGACTGCTCCAATACTTTTATTACTCATCCCAGACGAAACAAGCTATTAATTTAATTCCAACGAAAGATAGCCCTAGGTCGTGAAACGATATATCCAGTAACTACTGGTCTTTATAACCGGTCAAAAATTACATATAAATAGTACTGTACTAACCATTTTCACTCTGTTTTTATATATTTCATAACCGATATAATATCGGCGATATTTTATCTAAAAATGGTATAAATCATATATATCTTACTCTCAATACGGACGCACTCAATACGGACAATAACTTCCAATACAGACGCTTTTTGTGACAAAAATGTCGAAAAATTGTCCATATTGGAAGTAATGACGGTATCTTCGGAAATAAAAACATTCCCTTGTTTTATAAGTTATAATTTATAACTTATAAATTATAACCCCCTTACTAGTGCGTCTATCCTTTGAGCGTCGCTTACGGTTAGAATTAAATTCATAGCATGTTTCGTCTAGGAAGTAAAAGAGAAGGAAAAGTATGGGAACATCCGTGAAAAAAAAACTCGTTGACTTGAAAGTAATTTTTTATAATTTATACACTGTACTCGAAAATAATCTTAGGTGTAAAGTATTGCCATTGGTTTAATGTACAGTGAGATTATGTATAAAAATCTAAAAATAAAATAATAATTTGTCAAAAATTCGCACGAGATCTTCAAGAAATGTGCGCGAGATTTGCCTAAAAATTGATTTGGGACGGAAAATTTTGATGTACTCCGAATAACCCAATTAGGACCGGTATATCGATTTTTAAAGTTTTCTGGACACAAAAAAAAAGGTTTTTGAAAAATCGCCCCTTTGGAATTGATATTAATTGCAACTTTTTTCTACATTATATTTAGTATGTTAGTTCTTATTAATATTTTTTGTTTAGAGTTTGATTAAAAGTATTGATAAGCACAAACGAGACCTGGACAGAGCCAATGAGGATCACGAAGAAAGAAAACGTTCGTGGAATAAGAGTTCTGACGACCTCAACACGGTATATCAATCAGAACCTCTTTATTAACTCTCAGTGGGAAGGACTTTTTGATAACCCGTAGGGGGAAATTGTGTGCACGTATGCACACACTTAAAAATTCACAATAATTCTGGTAAAACTGGTAAAGCCAAGTTGTAGAGCTCGTCAAACTACGTCGATCTGACTATTAAGAAATTGATTTGGGCCACCAGGGCGCCCTAGAGAGCTGTTTGAAATATCCAACATACGCAAAAAATATTCCGCCAATGGAATTTTCTCGAAAAGTTGAGGTGGGGGAGGTCAGAAATACCAAGTCGTGTGCATATCTGCACACACTTCCCCCTGCGAGTTAAACGCCCATTTTGTAGACGGTTTTTGTATGAAATTTTATTAAACTCTGTTTGCTTACATGTAATTATATTAGTAATATGGTTTACTAAATTATAATTACAGGGGAATCGGGTTATAAGGTCTCAAGTTCTGACCTTAAAATCTTGTCATTTTAAGATTCTTGAGCAGTTATCTTGCGAACTTGGTCCTTGAAAAGTCGCAAGATAAGCATTTTTCGCAAGATAACTGCTCAGTGCATATAATATAATTAAGTACATTAAGGTTAAGTCATTTTTTGGGCTTGACCTTATAACCAGACCCCCTGTATGTGTCAGTAGTTGAATTGTCAATGACGTTTTTAAAATCCCGACAATGTAGCTACTGCATTAAATAAACACTTTTACCGGAAAAAAACTTTTTTTGAAATGGTAAAAGTAAATTATGGACTGTAAAATAACCAAAAGAGTTCCATTGTCCGATAATTATATATGTGTTGAATAGGAGTGGAAACGATTGGCTTCGATGAGCCCTGAGGAATATTTTGCCGAGTACAAATCAAAACAAGAAGCGGCAAAGAAAGCGCGTGAAGAAGAAGAACGACGAAGAAAAGAAACCGAAGAAAAAGAAANGAGAAATTCGCAAATGAGATGATTGAGTCAATTTTTTTATAATTAATTTTAATTCAATACTTTTAAGTAAACTTAAGTAATACTTAAGTAAACTTTTTTATAATTAATTTTAACTCAATACTTAAACTGAAATTTCAGTCTGAAAATCCAATTGATGCAATGCACCAAATGGTATCAATGGCGGGTAGTGCGAGCCCAAAGCAGCCAATCAGCGCCAACCAAATACCATCTCAGGAAGTGGCGAAAACTGGCGAACACACGTCAAATGAAAATATGGAAACTGAATCAGCAGAGCTAACGTTGCCACCACAGCCCAGCCAATCAATGACAAAGCAGCCCCATTTGGAGCCGCCCAATGAGGACCACCAAATGACATCGGAAATGTCGGTTAAAACCGAATAGATTACTTGCAAATCAAACAATATTACTGCCGTCTTTGTTAACTTTTGTGCACAATTGTGTAATGAAATCATTCTCAATGTTTCGAGGATGCGGATAAGGCAGCTATAGAGATCAAATAGAAATAACTTTTTTGCACTTTTTATGGATTTGGGCCAATACAGAAAAAGGCTAAACCTGAAAAGCGTTTCATTTTCGAATTTATTTGTTAACCAGAATTATTGTAGCCGTAACCAGAGGTCGGCAGTTTTTGTACGCGGACAAGGGTAAACACGGGTAACTTTCAATGATAGGGTACACTTGTTTTTTCCCTCGGTAACACGCGATTTCAACCGTTACACGCGGGTTATTACAGGGGGGTCTGGTTATAAGTTCAAGTCATTTTGTTTTGCACTAAGGTCAAGTCAATTTTTAGTGTGAATCATGTTTTTCCCCCCGCTGCCATATTTTTTCTGTAGAAATCGTGTCTTTTAACACGTTTTTTTTCTATAAAATAGTGTTTTTTTTTACATTTTCTAGAGTGAAGACCATAATTTTTTGGGGGAAATCAATCGGAATGCTAACCACTAGGGCCCAGTGGGACAAAAAACATTTCCCACCCCAGGAATCGAACCCGGGCCGCTGGAGTGAGAGTCCGGAACGCTAACCACTAGGCCAAGTGGGACAAAAAACAT
>SCLG01000164.1:225512-240833 GCA_004367875.1 Oikopleura albicans | reverse complement strand
GGGAAAATGCGTGTAAATAAACACGCACTTAAAAAATTCACAATAATTCGCAATAATTCAAAAAAAAATGGTAAAGCCTAGTTGTAGAGCTCGTCAAACTACGTCGATCTGACTATTCACAAATTGATTTGGGCCACCAGGGCCTCCTAGAGAGCTGTTTGAAATCTTCAACGTACGCAAAAACACCCTCAATCGAATTTTCTCGAAAAGTTGAGGGGGGTCACCAATACCCGTTTTGACCTACGGGGCCTCCATATGCCTTAAGTCGACGAAAAAAAACAGTTGCGTGTCTATTTACACGCACTTCCCCCTGTGAGTTAAGACTTTTGCGTTTTATAGTCTGGTAATAGTCGGTACCTTTGATAAAAACTGTCTGACGGGTTTTTTCTTTTGGGGATCATACACTGTACATCGACTACAGGTCATACCAGAATTCGCTCTAAATTGCATAATACGCCCCTTCGGTTGGGGCCTGCGCTAAGGTATAGCCCCGCCGGCTGGTATGCTCATGCCGGTTTTTATGACCGGTCATAAATTACATGTACTGTACAAGTACTGTACAGACATTTTTCACACTGTTTCATTGGTTTTATAACCGATATATTTTCCTGAAAACAGTTCGTACTTTGCTATTTGTGCATTGTAATAATATATCAAGTGTAAAACCGACGATTGCTTTGCGTACAACAATTTTAAAATTTTCAATATGGTCCATTTGTACTCGGAGAAACCGATAAATTTGCATTTTAACCGGTAATAAAAACCGGCACGTGCAATTTAGAGCAACTTTCAAGCATGTCTGGTATGATCTGCAGTCGATGTACAGTGTTATGATCCCCAAAAGTAAAAACCCGTCTCTTAATTTCAGATTGAAATTTGACGGTTTTTTATTGTCCTTTCGATGAAAAAATTAAAAATAATTCCAAAAACTACCCTGCAATTATCCTTAATATTTGGGGGTGTGAGATGTTTCCAAATTTTAGGTTGGCTTAAAATAAACACTGTCTTAGACGAAATTGTGGAGGCGGCGGCGATCGCCAGCGACTGTATCCGATCGATTCAGAAGCGCGCCGAATTCAAGCAAAACAAATATCTCATTATCCTTAACCGTGAAGATGATAGGAATAAGTTTATTAAAGCCATAAAGAAGGAGAAAAGGAAACACTGGAGGGCGATAAACATTGATAATTCTATATATCAGGACCCAGGCTCAGCAAGGCTTTTTTGTGTGGAAAAATTATTACAAGCAACGCGGTGAGTCATTTGCGTGGCTAAAGGACGCTAGCCAATAGGAAGCGCCTATAAAAAATCAAGAGCCAATAGGCGTTGCTTGTACAGGGGGGTATGGTTATAAGGTCACAAAAGGTGACCGCTATAAGGTCAAGTCATCTTTTTTGCACTAAGGTCAAGTCATTTTTTTTCTTTAGAAATCATGTCTTTTTACACTTTTTTCTATAAAATAGTGTCTTTTTTTAACATTTTGTAGAGTGTAGACCATAATTTTTTCGCGAAAATCAAATATCAGGAAAAATTTTTCTAAATGGCATTAAGGTCAAGTCATCTTTATTGAAGTGCATTAAGGTCAAGTCATTTTTTTCGGGCTTGACCTTATAACCATACCCCCCTGTAATTCAGTTACAGACCGTCCGCGCCTACGCGCTTAGTGCAGGGGTCTGGCTATAAAGTCACAAGGTGTGACCGTTATAAGGTCAAGTCATTTTTTGCACTTATATCAAGTCAATTTTTTTTTTTCAATATAAATCATGTCTTTTTCACTTTTTTCCGGGTGCTATATGCAACATGCTACTTTTTAAATGGTTATAAGGTCAAGTCAATTTAAATTTGAAAGTACTTGCTGAGCCGCAAACTAAGCGTTTGAATCCAAAATGCTGACGATATCTAGATTCTTTCAAGTTCAATAAATTTATGAAAATTAAAAAAAAAAAGAATAAAAATATAAAAAAACACTATTAAAGTAAAAAAATCTTTCATTTGACGACTGTAGTTTGAATGCTTTTTGGGTTGTGTTGTTTTTGACTGCGGTTTTAAACAAATATATTGCTAGTTCCGTGGAAATCCAACAAAGTTTATTTTTCTCAAAAAGTTTGACAAAGGAAGCAACTGATATCCCTGATATTTTGAGCTTCGAAAGTGACCCTTTTTTCAAAGTTCATTGTCAAAACAAAATTAAAATGAAAAAAAATATGGGTTGTTGGTTGTCCACAGAAAACAACATTTGATTGAACGAAGGCTCTCCTAGTAATGACTTGAAACATTTCACTTGGTGCAATCTTTATTAGTCTGCACATTTTTTTCTGCGTCTACACCCCAGTCCACAGGTAGGGTGTCTCAAGGCATCGATAAATGTAAAAATGCTTCGTTCCATTATAACTTCTGGTCTTTTTTGCACCAAGGCCTTAAGGTATTTTTTGTTTAAAAGGTCAAAATTGTTAAAGTCATTTTGGCATTCTGAGTGGAAGGTATTTTGCGACTTATCAATATCTAAATAATATAGTTGTATGACATTCTTCGAAATCTAGCATATTTTAGAATGTGATTAAAATATTCTAGATTTCTTAGAATAGTTTGCAACTGGATTGTTTAGATAATAGATAATTAGTCGCAAATAACATCATGCTGAAATGTTCGGAATAAAACCATCAAATATTAAATAGAGTACAGGGGGGTTGATTATAAGGTCAGCTATTTGTGTCGTTATGAGGTCAAGTCGGTTTTTTGAGTAGCATGCTTTTTGGTAAAACATCTTTAAAATCATATCTTTTCACGTTTTTTTGGATGAAGACATCCCCCCTCTGGCTCATTTTTTTTCAATAGAAATCATGTCTTTTTGAACTTTGTTGCTAGCACCTTAAGGTCATATTGTAGAAACACAAATTCAGGTTGATTATAACTTATAAGGTTAAGTCAGTTTTTTAGACCTTGACCTTATAAGTTATAACCAACCCCCCTGAAGGAAAATTATATAATAATTTAGTGTTTAATTAAAATAACCTGGAATTTATGACAAGTAAATTTTTACATTTTACCGTCCGAATAATATAAGAGTATTTTTAGTAAGTTCAAATTGTAATTTATACCATTTCAATTTTTAACCACTTTTTCATTTTAAATAGAATATGTTTTCTGGACACCCTACATAAAGGTAATTATATTTATCGCATGACCAATTTGGCCAACTTCGCACTAATCCCCCTTAATACTATGGCGTGTATAAGGTGCCCTGTTTTGATCGCGAATATTTTAACTCTCCGAAAAAGCTGTGGTAATTTGAGCGTTGAAACAAACACAATTTTTCTTCAATATTATTTCTCTTCTGGGAAATAATAAGTCTAGTATTTTTAAGTGCCATTAAATGGTTTGAGCTTTTTATTTTTATTTTTAGTAAATTTTTCTTTATCAGCATTTCCGAGAATGTTTTTCGATAGCCGGGTTAGGTTTGGTGATAAAATTTATGACATCTTTTATGTGTTAAGAAGTATACGAAAAGGTCTTTAAAAAAATTTAAAAAGTGGTTGGTTATAAGGTCAAGTCAGTTTTTTAAAATGCATTTAAGGTCAAGTCAGTTTTTTGACCTTGACCTTATAACCAACCCCCTGTAGCCTGTTTGTAGAAACAGTTGTGTCCCAACCCATTAGTGAGATATACTCTCTATCGTTTCAGTGGATTGGGACACCACGTGGATTTCGTTACAAAAAGACTAACGTAGCAATTTAGTATACTTTTGACGCAATCTTTAACAAGCGTTGTGTTATTGGAGAAGGTGTAATTGTTGACCAATTCCCCTTTTATTCGTATGCTCCTTTATTCATATTTGACGTTAATCACATTGTGCCTCATGCTAAATCCAACGGTGGTTTTCCAACATATGTCTTTATTGGGTTTTTGTCGAAGAATTTGCCCATTTCCCCCCTAAGTACCCTTTTTACGATTTTTTCATTACCTATTTCACCTATTATATTTTCTGTGGCCACTGGGTGACGCATCACACAAACACTCTAAAAAACTCTCTTGTGCACATTTCAGTAATTGTTACTGTAATGGTTGACTGATATTTATTTGATTAAGGAGGGATCCGATGAAATGCAATTTGTTAGGGGAAAATGTTTTATGACGTTTTGAGTACATCGCCCATATCGCTCCGTTTTTGTCTATCTCTATTTATATTTAACCCTTGCCTGACTCTCATTTTGTTCCAAATCCTCATTTCTCTTCCAAAAATGGACACCGAATCAATTCGGAGAAAAGTCATTCCAACTAAACCTTGTAATAGATAGAACACTAATTAGGTAATAAAAAAAACGATTAATTGATCGTTAGTATTAATTATACAGTAATTTATACTACAGGGGGGTTGATTATAAGGTTAGCCATTTGTGCCGTTATAAGGTCAAGACAGTTTTTTTTTGCACTAAGATCCAGTCAGTTTTTTCAGGTACTAAGGTCAAGTCAGTTTTTTTGAGTAGCATGCTTTTTGGGGAAAAATCTTTAAAATCATGTATTTTTACGTTTTTAACCCCCTGTTGTATCTAGCAATTTGGCCTTTCTCCAACTTGAATCAGTGCTTCAAGAAATATAGGATCTTGATTTTTGACGAATGTGAAATTATGCCTGTTTAAAACGCAAATTTCAAATTAGTTGGTTTGGCCATCGCCTTTTAGTCCTTTTTAAATATTGAAATCATTTATCCAACCTGGCCAAATTATCTATTATCTGTAATTTTATTTACAGGGGACCTCCCTGAACAATATTAAAACAAAAACGTCCTGAGCTATGTGCGATACTCGTGAGTGGAATCCAATAAATCATGAATTATTAAAAAATAAATATATTATCTGTAAACAGGGTTTGTACTGGTATGTCATTTTTGGCCTTTTATGGGTTAAAATAAAAATCTTATAAAGTCAGAATTTTTCACTACAGTTCACATGAAGTTCACAGTATGAACCAAAACGAGCTTTTTTAGATCACATTGATTTTGGGGCCAAATGAAAAATTCATGTGAAATTTAAAGCCAAAAGCTACAGTGGTGGTTGGTTATAAGTTATAAGCGTAGACCAACTGATTTTTTGGCTATAAGACCAGCCAAAAATCTGGTGTAGGCTTATAATCAACCACCACTGTACAATTATGATAGAATGTCTTGATTTATAAATATTGAAAATTTTATAGTCGAGTGAAAAGGATTCAACAAAATTAGGTAACAATTGAATATCTGACATTACATACCCTGATTTTCATGTTTTTTATTTGCAGAAAGCATCGCATGCTGCAGGAATTCTATTTTATATTTTCACCATAGGAAAGTTAACTGGTGTACTAGGGACTTTTTTGAGTTTTTTTTTAATTTGAGGGCCCCTCATTGAGAGGTATCTTAGGTTTGTGACAAAAATTTTTATCATAAAAACTGTATTATATCAAGCTGTTTCAGGTCGGCGATCTAAAAAGTACAGGCGGTGTAACCGCTATAACGTCAAGTCATTTTTTGTTTCACATTAATCATGTCTTTTTTAGTCGTTTTCCGGGCGAGATATCTATGGAATCATGTTTTTCAGACTTTTTCTTGGGGAAGACCAAAAATATTGTTTTCACATTTTTTTGTAAGAAATCGTACAGGGGGGCCTGGTTATAAGGTCACAAAAGGTGACCGCTATAAGGTCAAGTCATCTTTTTTGCACTAAGGTCAAGTCATTTTATTCTTGCACTAAGGGTAAGTCAAATTTTTTGTGAAGCATGTTTTTTGGGAAAAAACTTTGAAATCATGTCTTTTTACGCTTTTTTTGGATGAAGACCCCCTGTATCTTTTTGTCTTATTCATAATATGAATGAGTCATTCTGAATGACCCTTCCTTTTTAAAGCAGTTAAGGAGGTTGGTGACCCTATTTTCCAAAAAAATTAAGACTCCGAAAGTAAGTCATTTCTCTTGACACACACTACCAGTTGAGTTGAAACTTGNTACATGATTTTTTTCGAAATTTTGAAATTTTTACTATTTTTCAGTTTCAAATCGTGATTATTTTTATTTAAAACTTTTTGTCTACTTTCTTAGATCAATTTGTTTGATACTTATAGTGTATTCCAATAAAAATAATACTGCAGCAAAAAATTTGCGGGCAAAATACCATAAAATATCTTAAAAATATGAGTTACATTTTATGAACTAAAAGGCTCATAATTTCTAGATGTTTTACTTATTATCAACATAAATGGTCATAAGAGGCATGGTGAATATACAGGTTCACTTCAATCGCCAGAAAAAATAGGGATTTCAAATTATCGCCTTTTAGGTCACCAACCTCCTTAAGCAGTGTAAATAAGTACTGACAAATAATATTACAGTCGTTGTCCCCGAAATGTCCAAAAAAGTTTTTTTGTTAACCTAGACGTTTCGGGTACAGGGGGTCTGGTTATAAGGTCACAAAAAGGTGACCGCATCAAGCATTTCGGGGACGAGGACTGTAGTATCATTTCTTGACAGGTTGATGAACTCGTAACTGTTTTAAATGAATACGCTTTTCAGATAGGATTATGATTATTTATTTCCAAAAAACCCTATGAGCGCGCTGCAGCGTCCCACGATATGATTGGTTTGTTTCCGAGTAGGTTGAGCCAGAACGGTTATCTAATATGTTAGACTATAAGTTATACGGGCTGTTGTTGTCAAATATGCATACATATGTACAAAAAGGTCCCTTCATTGTGGAACACTTACAGACGTCACGTGACCCGATATGTCATCAACATGTTCGCACAAAAAAATTCGACCTATGACGTCACGTGACGTCTTTAAGTGTTCCACAATGAAGGGACCTTTTTGGCCTCGAAAATACTCTCTAGCACCAAAACGTGTCTCCTTTTTCAAATTTTTTATTTCACCAACGTAATCTACGCATCAAACTGCATTATATATGTGAGTTTCAGAGAATTCTATTTTTTCCGTGCGCAAAAGTCTGAAAAGTCTCATTATAAGTTTTAATTTATAAGTTATAAATTATAACTTATAATACATGTATGCATTAATGATAATAGACTTAATTGCATGTTTATTTTAGTTTTTATTAATAAAGCCACAATTTTAATTAATTCAACAATTAGAATTTATTTTTTGTAAAATCAAATGATGCAGCGAAGTTTTTTTTCGGTTTTGTAACCGAATCCCCCCAAACAAATAGTGAAAATATAAAAAATAAAAACGCACCCGGAAGGCCAGTCATATTGACGATACGAAAAAAAGAACTAGCGGAATCATACATTGTTAAATATCCCGGACGAAAAAAATTCTAAATGTTTTTTTGGCAATTTTTTAAACAATTGGAAGAGTTGATAACAGAGACAAAAAAATATGCTTGGTGGTTAATGATATTGGCGGCGGTTCTTTATGCATTTTTCATAATTACACTTCAAATTGCCTTTACGTTTTTCATCAGCTGGTTTGCGGTATCATTTTGTAAGTACAGTTCTTGCGCTCTTATCGTGGGTTTCACTTTTCTGCACTCGAAGCGCACAAATTGTGTGACTACACCCCCTGCGCTGTTATGTTGCAACTATCGCATGAAAAAAATCTGCAAGATAACGGAGCCAACGGGAAAATCTGCAAGATAACGGGTGACAAGATAACAGCGCAGGGGGTATATCTGACCGTAATAAAATTATTCACCACGAAAACGACTTGTTTGTTAACCCACAAACACATATTGTGGACATTTGTCCACATTTGCAATTTAGACACGTTTTTTTGTATCTATAGTTTATTTTGATTAAATCACATGACATAAAAAATCAACATAGAGAAAGCAATTTTACTTTCGAAACAAGAAAAATATTATTTTTTATTATATATCACGAGTAATTAACCATTGATTAAAGCAAGAAAACCCAAAAAGTACGTTTTTTCTTTATAAGTATTATATAACAATATTACCGATGATTAAAACAGATTAGTCATTTGAGATGACGAGTTCGACTAAATAGCTTAACCCCCAAGCATGATTATTTAGCACATCCCTGCGCACGGGGCCGGACATTTGTCCGGACAAGCAAATCAATCGTCCTAAATCGAATGAGCATAGACTATTAGATTCGACAGTGTCGAAAGCTCTCCGACCACCCTTGGACACTTTTTGATCGATTTAACCACAAAAACACAAATTCACAAACGGTTAACGGGGCGACGTACGGGGTTCATTTTTATTAGATTTTCACGCTCATTTTTAGGGGCTATTCTTGGGTTAATGAATATCGGCATTGGTTGCATTATATTCGAAAAAGGTTTTTGGCCGTGGTACGTGATGATACATGAACCACTTCCACCAGAGTTAAAACCCGCAAAACTACCTGAAAATCCGGATTTATGTCCAATATGCGCCGATGACAGAGATGACTGTATTTTACTATCGAAATTCGATGCAAGGACTGTACGTTCAATTTCAACAAATGCGGTGAGTTTTAAGGGCGAAACGACGAGTTTGAGATCACATCGAAGAAGCCGTCGAGAACGCCACGAGTTAGATAATCATAGAAGCCAGAGATACTAATTTTATTTCTTCCGCTTGGAGTCCCTGCTTCCAACGTTATATTTATTGGGACCGTCATTCTTCTTAGAAATCGTTTTGGCGAAATGTTTTTCAAATACCAAGTTTGTTCTGTGTAAATTGCAGGAAACAATTTCCCGGAAGATTTGCTAATGATTACACCTAGTCTGTCCGCGGTCAAAATCGAAAGTCACACTAGAGACAAAGTAATTATATTATTTCAATATTGAGGTCTACCGGAAAACGGAGAAACAGGATAACTGGGAAACATGAAAACGGAGAGAAATTTCTACAGAAAAAAAAAATAATTTTTTCTAAAACTCACACATATGATGCAGTATGATGCGTAGATTACGTGGGTGAAATAAAAAAAGTTCAAAAAGGGAGACAAATTTTGGGGTTAGAGAGCATTTTAGAGGCCATTTTTGGCAAATTTTCTCCATTTTCCTGTTTCTCCGTTTTCCGGCAGTGCCTCGCGGACAAACTATATACATTGTACACCGCGGTGTACCGCAGTTTAATTCGTCCGTTAGAAAGTGGAGATGGTAAACACGTTGGCTAGGTTACAAGGTAGAGCCAGATAGGCGGCCTACCATAGGCCAGGTTAGCAAATATTTTTGTCCATTTTTTAACCCAATTTTATCTCTAATAAAAGGCCCGTTGTACGCCGAAAACGTAACTCGGATGCCCGACTGAGTAGATCGAACAGTCGCCGAAAACGCCACTCAGAGGTTTTCGTCAGTTCTGATGATCGTCGACAACGGAAATCGACAGCGATGGATCCACAATCGACGATTCGAAAAAGAAACTCGACCGCCAAAGATCCAGTCGATCGCCAAAAACGAAACTCGACCGCAAAAGAGCTGACCGACCGCCGAAAACGAAACTCAACCGCCAAAGATTTGATTGATCGCAGAAAACGCCAGTCGATAGTAAAGGGCAGGCTTCGAAATCAAACAAAAATATTCATTTAAATTTCAGACAATATTTTTTGAAGTATTTTTAAAATCGCCATACAGTATGGCCCATACTTTATAACGGAAGGCCAGTTTGAAGGTCAGACATTAATGCCGCCTTTTTGTAAGCTAAACACATGACTTTTTCCATTAAAAATATGTGTGTGCTGTCAAATTCCATGGAAATATGTTTTAAATATAAGGTCAAATGAGGCGTTTAAAAAATATTTAAACTCCAGTAATTTCTTCCCTCAACCTTATAACCACCATCTGTATTTTTCTCAAACATCAAATGGTGACTCTTTCTTTTCTTGTTTATAAGTTTCCAACATATTTAGATTGAATTCTTGAGATTTATCAAATTCTGGGATTTATTTTATATTTGGGTCTCTGATATGCTTCCAAAGCCACAATCACACGTTTTTTCACTTTTAGAATGTGATTTTTTTTTGTCTTGCCTATTTTCGGATATTTTCGAGTTCTGTTTAAGGATCCGAATGACCGGTTAAAGCGAAGTTCGACAACTCGTCTAAAGCGGAATTCTAGTGCTCGACTTAACCCCGACGAGCATCGGAACCGATTTTCGGAAGCCCGTTTGAATCCCGTCCAACGACGCAAACGAAGAGACGAACGAAAGGCCCGACGAAGAACTACCGAAATTTGTTATGAACGGAAAAAGGAAGACCAGTATTGGTGATACAAACCTACGCAAAAATTTCCTGTAGCCATGATGGGGGCATTTATAGGTACGTAATTACCAATTACTAGTCTAGTTGTCAAACCAGACGTGACAAAAACGTCTTTTTAAGAATAGTAATTTAACCCTAGACCGCGCAGTGGGGTACATTTGCCCACAACGTTTTTTTAGTCGTTATTTTATTTTTAAAATCGGTCAATTAGCCAAGCGTGACGACTAAGAGGCCAAAAACGCTTTATTTTATTTTTGGCAAGAACTAACGAAAAAATTAGTTTCATTTCTATAACTTAGCCTCCAACTGCTCAGTCTAAGCAGTTACAGACGCCAGCGCCGTAGGCGCGGAGCGTATGTAACTGAATTACAAGCGCGCCTATTGGCCCATGCTTTTTTATAGGCGCCTCCTATTGGCTAGCGTCCTTTAGCCACGCAAACAACTCACCGCGCTGCTTGTAATATAAGTTACAGCCTAGAACGGCCCTTAAACAATCAGATATAAATTTAAACTATTTTATATGCACAAGAGGGTTGCCAAATAGGGTCGGTTTCCTATTTTGAGAACTGGAAGTTACTGGGTGATCTTCTGTATTTATGTATTTACAGCTAGTACAAATAATACATATTATTTATTGGGTAATCTTAGGTACACGGCGAGCTTTTTCACGCTGCATAGATCGTAATTCTTGAATTTTCGTTAAAAGTTCTTCGGGCGAGATTGAGGTGTCTAATTGATACGGTCGAAAATCTTTGATATTCCGGAAATCGCGCAAATAATTTTCATCGAGCAAAAAATTTCCCGTGAAATCTGAATCTTCGCAGACAATTCCGTAGGCGGCATCGGCCATTATTATGGCATCTCTCATTAAATGTTTGAAATCGGCCGCGGCGGCCCTAGCGGCGGCAGCAGTCTTAATTTTTTTTACATTTCGACTTTTTGTTAACAGTCTACCGTGAATTATTTCTAAAGTTGCAGTTGAAATTTTCTCAAAAACCATGTAGAAAGCCTAATTATCAAGTTAAACTTAAAATGAGAATTTCAATCAAATTCAATTTTCTGGACACTTTTGGTTGAGTTGTATATCAGATAGGTATCAGTGATTATTTAGTAGTATTATCAGTAGTGTATCACTAATTATTTTTATAGGAATTAATTAGTTTTATATTTTATTGCAAAATTTACCCAAACTGGTGCAAGCGGCCAAATACTATTGACGGCAATTTGATCTCGGAATTCTTCTGACATACCGAGGGCACACATTGTCATATCATGCTTTGATATTGTATACGGAAGTCCGAATGAAAATCGAATCGGTCTCATATCCAGTGGCTAAAGCATTTAATACATTATCGTGAGTTCATCGTTGGTTCACATTATCTAGAGTTCACTTATTATTTTTATTTGCTTTTGAGGAATTTGATGGGTGGCTCGGTTTTGAAAAACACCTTGACAAAAAATTTCACAAAAATATGTCTTCTAAATTGTAATACACACGATGCGCAGTTAACCCCCACCCTTCGCAGCGTCTTCAACTGGCGTTAACTGCAAAAGTGGCGGTTAACTGTGCATTGCGTAGGCAATTCACTTGGAAAAAGTGTCGATTAACTGCAAATAAGGGTGATAGTGTCAAAGTGGCGGTTAACGGCAAATAAAGTTTTTGACCAATGAGAATTCGGTACTTTGGGAAAAAAACCCAAAACATGCCTGAAAATGATTCTTCAAGTCAGAATGATAATGAAGAAATGTATATTACCGGAGAATTATTTAGAATATGAGGTGTTCCACCATTGGCTTTTGACCGAAGCAAATACGGCAGACATAGTTGGGAGATCATAAACGTAGCTCGACCGTTAACGGCCGTTAAGAGATCATAACTTTTCATTGGCGTATTCCCCGTTCCAGTTAGTGAAATCGCTGAGGCATTATTTACTAGGATATCAATCCCGCCGAATTCCGCAACCGTAGCATTAACGGCATCTCGTACGTTTTCTGTAACACGGGTAGTTTTATTCTTTTGAATAATTAATAATTATGTAATGGCTCTTTTCCATTATCATTCATTGCCTACGTAATTTTAACCATACGCCTACACAATATACGTTTATCTTTCATTTTGACCTTACTTTCGATTATCTTTCGTCATTTAAAATGACTCATTTTAACCATGTTTTGCGAAAAATAAAGGTACAACTGGTGTAATTTATGTAGGTTTTACACCATATTTTATAAAAAAAGAGATTTTAAACCCAAATCTTCACTTCGAATATCGACTTTGAGAGGAAGGGCACGCCCTCCGGCGGATTCTACTTCATCTGCAGCTGTAAAAATTGTTCCAGGAAGTTTGGAATGTGGTTCTGCTGTCTTCGCGGCAATGACAATATTCGCGCTAAATTTTGTAAAAAAAATATGGTTGATTACCCCCTGGAAGAACTTTTTAGTGATCAAAAGTGTGGTCTAAAAGTAAAAACTTTCCAAGATAACCAAACAGAGGGTTTACTGTTTATGATATTTTCCAGCTTTAACCGGCAGAGACACAAAAATCAAAGTTCAGCATGACGCCAATTAAAAAACATTTTTGTGGTTCACAAAAGAGAAAAAAATAGAATACCTTAATTGTCTCGCGCTTCCAATTTTGATTGGCCGGGTACCAATTTGCTCCTTTTTTGTTTCGCTTACAATAAGGTTGGAAGCGCGTTCCGTCGTACTTTTTTCGATATCGACTTTTTCACGATCTTATAATTTATAACCTCTAAATGTGGAAAAAATGAGGTACCTGTCAGCTGCGAATTTTTTGGCAATTTGGAGACCAATTCCTCTCGATGCGCCAGTAATAAAAACGGTTTTACCAGCAAGTTTGCCAGTATTGGCTAACCGGCTTATTGTCATGGTTACAAAAAATATTGTCCAAGCGTTAAATTTTAGTAATTTAGTTATTTATTTAGTTTGGCATTGGTGGGGTTTCGTCGCGGTCCAATCAAATCATTTTTCAAAATCGTGGTTGAAATTTGAAGGTTTATTTTTCAAAGTCAAAAATAAAATGGCAAAACGGATCAAACTGGAGGAGAAAAGTGGTTTTGAGCGGGAAAAGTGTCGATTTTGTCACCAGGACGGACTTTTACCCTTCGAGATACCCTTATCCGACAATGAACGTCAAAAGAGAAAGAAAATGGAAAAAGAAGTCGAAAATCTCAAAAAAACCGGCCAAAATGATCGACCATATCTTAGAAAGCTTATCGTAAGTTAATTGTATTTTGATAAAAAGGTAGGCCCATTATCTATCCAATTCATTATTAATGGGAAATCACGATACGTTTCGGTCAAAAAAGTGTTATGATAACTAGTTAGAGGGTGTATTAGAGATTACTAACCGCGAAAAAATCGCGATTTGAAAAAATCCATTTGTGAATTTGCGGTCGTTTTCTGCCAAAAGAAAATAACTTTTTTACAAAATATTATTTCCCTGCTTAACTCCCTAGGGGAAATGTGTGCATATATGCGCACAACTTGTTTTTTCGTCGATTTAAAGCCTATGGAGGCCCCGTAGGTCAAAACGAGTATTGGTGACCCCCCTCAACTTTTCAAGAAAATTACATTGAGGGTATTTTTTTGCGTGAGTTGGATATTTCAAACAGCTCTCTAGAGGGCCCTGGTGGCCCAAATAAATTTGTGAATAGTCAGATCGACGTAGTTTTACGAGCTCTACAACTTGGCTTTACCAGTTTTCTTGAATTATTGCGAATTATTGTGAACTTTTTAAGTGTTTATATGCACACATTTCCCCCCACGGGTTATAAATTCACTCCTTCCCCCTGAGAGTTAAAGTGTAATTAGAAGCTATAATTGTTTGGAAAGAAATCTACTCGTGGGCAGTTGATTGGTTGTATAATGTAAACATTGTTTTAAAATAAGTAATTTTAGTCTTCACAGATAATGCAAAGACCTATTCGATATGTAGCTGACTACGAAATAAAATATGGTGGATGGTATAAGGAACGTTCAAAGTAAATTTAAACCTTTTTACAAGTAAACGTTCACAAATCGTTAAGGTCAGTCATGTTGTAACGCTGTAAAATCGGTTCCACAAGTACCATCAATCGCCGTGGGGTTAATATTTTTTGATATTGTTTTGAACATGATGAAGGATGATTCGGAAGATGCCGATAATTTATCTTGCCACAAATTTTGCTTACTTGGGAGCTCGAATTTGTATCATGAAACTGACTCAACCCAAGAATACTACGTAGATGACGAATCAGTGAACAGCACCCTGGGGGGTCTTGGAATTCACCGAAATATGATAAAGAAGGACATTCGACGCGCGGCCCGTTTAAAATGTTACTTCTGTAAAAAAAGCGGCGCAAACGTAGGGTGTGCGAAGGCGAAATGTAATAAAAAATTCCATTTGCCATGCGCATTGGAGGCCGACTGGCCGTGTGTCCTTGATAATCGCACAAATCCGACTTTTTGCCCTAAACATATGACCAAGCGCGTCCGATCAACCATACCCAACGGTACGTGGAAAAGCTTGCATTTAACTCTCAGGGGGAAGGACTTTCTGGGATCCCGTAGGGGGAAAATGTGTGTATATATACACACACTTAAAAAAATACAATAATTCAAAAAACTGTCGATTTGACTATTCGGAAATTGATTTGGGCCACCAGGGCCCTCAGAGAGCTGTTTTAAATCTTCAACCTACGCAATAATTTCGCCAATGTAATTTTTTCGAAAAGTTGAGGGGGTCAGCAATACTCGTTTTGACCTACGGGGCCTCTATTTGCCTTAAATCGACGAGAAAACAAGTCGTGTGTATTTATACACACACTTCCCTGGGAGTTAAAGTAAAGTCCCGGATCCCTTATGGGCCAGGACTCCCTTTTAGGGCGATTTTTTCAATTGAATAAGTGTCCCTTATGAGCCACAATTTTCCAGTTTATATTTCTTTGAATTGTTTGAAAAACCAAATTGAACTGATTTTTTTTACCAATTAAATCTGCAATGTTTAAAAACTTGTTTTGAACCAAAAAACAAAAGAAATAAACTTAGAGAATATTTCATTTCATTAGAGAATATGTGATTTCTGTCAGAATGGGTAGTGTATCTCTTATGGGCCAGGGATGGAA
>SCLG01000164.1:198649-217836 GCA_004367875.1 Oikopleura albicans | reverse complement strand
GTTTCCACAAATTTATAGCATTTTAGTGTGATTCGTGCTAGTTTGCACCAATGTCCCCCGGGAAGTTAACCATCGCAGCCTGGATACGTTACTGTGGCGTAAAACCATGCTTTTATTTATGTAAGAGTGTAAAAACTTTAATTTGCTCAAAGTTTCTGGTTTTTGGTCCAAATTTGGACCATTGTCCCACTGGGAGTTAACAACCACAACTATTTTCTATAATAGATAAAGACACATTTAATGTATATAATAATGACCCAGACTTTATTGAAATAAATAAAATTAGCATGAAAGTAAATCGTGACTTCATTTGTTTGTTTTGTTTGTTTGTTTGTGATCAGAAATAGATTGTATCGTTGTTTGAAGTTGCGTTTGGAGTGATTTTGGGAAGGTTTCACTGTTTTCCTGGAAATAAGGTTACAAATTTTGTATTATTATTACAGGGTGAGGTAATATAGATGCTAAGCCGTTTTTTGGTGACTTATATTTACTCAGCGCACTAGCGAACCAAAAACAGCTGAGCATCTATCTTACCTCACCCTGTATTATTAACCATTTGTATATTGAGATTTCCATTAATTTATCTTATTATTTTTATTTACAAGCATTGTTGATTATAAGGTCAACCATGATGGTGGCTATAAGGTCCAGTCAGTTTCTTGGCAACATTAATCGTGTCTTTTTTACATTTTTTTGCAAAAAGGTCAAGTTTGGTTTTGAAAAATTCAAGGTGTTTGCAAATGCCAGGTCAATTTTTCAGACCTTAATAAACAACGCTTTTGTTATGATTTTTGTGAGAACGCGTACTGTACCGGCGTCTTTTTTGGCAAAGCAGTTGAATACCGGTAATGCCATTTCCTCGCTTTCATAAAATACCTCTGTGAAATATTAAACCAGAATAGTTTGGTATTGAAAATATTTTTTTTTTCAATAAATTTAATTTGACGTTTAAAGAGAAATTTCAGGTGTAAACTAACAATAGGTCAAAGTCTATGAGTCATAGACTATATATTAAGTTCAGTTAATACTAGCTCGAAAACCGGTAGTTTTGGTCAACTTCCGGTTAGAGTGCCGCCGTACGCAAATAGACTTCAAAATCGCAATTTACACCCCAAAAATAGGTTAGGACCCAATTTTTTTGTGAAAAACTGAGTATATCAGCGAAAACGGCAAAGAAGTTGAAATTCGGTTTGGACAGCCTCGACTGTCGACTATGACTCTGAGTCACTATGACTCTGTCAGATAGGCTGTGCAAACCGAATTTCAACTTCTTTGCCGATTTCGCTGATATACAGTTTTCACCTGTTCTAGGGTTAATTGAGGCCAAGGATTCCGAATCTGAAGCTAATATTTTAGAATGACCGACAATTTTCCGGTAATTTTCGGTTTTTTGGTCTTAAAACGATCAAAATTATAGGTGTAACATGCTGTTTTCTGATAAAGAAAATATATGAATTGCGACCTTGTTCCTGAAGATAACTTAAAACGTAATCGTCACAATCAAGAATAATAAATCGATGTCGAAAAACACAAATTGTTGCCCCAATTGACAAATCAGCGGGCCCGTAGAAAGTCGGGTTCTCGCGGTCGCAGTCGGGCTTTGAAATGTGTGTGCCCTCCAAAAACATGCCGCCAATAATTCCCGAATTTGGAATGGGCGGTTCATAAATCGAAATCATATCGTCGGCCAGACGGTAGTTGATAATAAACCGCCGCGTTTTATCTTCTGGTCGAATTGGCACCATGGACGCCGCATATCGCAATGTTTTATTGTCATTCTCAAGCATCTTGATTATATCCTTTTTTGGCGGTTGAGGAATTAGGGAGAGGCAATTTTGAACAGTGTCCTCCAGAGAACCAAAACCATTGTACGGCGGTATTTCCGATTGCTATTAGATTTAAAATCAATGTTATATTATATACGCTAGATCCGTTAGGTGGCCATTGGCGCCTACATAATAATGTAATAGAGTAAATGAGAGTAAATTAAGTATTAACTCCCAGGGGGAAATGTGTGCCAGTTATGGCCGTAAGTGATGGTGTGTGTTAGTGCACACATTTCCGCCTACGCTTTAGTCGCCAACAGCTGCCGGCCAGCTATTCCTTTTCAGATCGACGTAGTTTGATGAGTTCTACAACTTGGCTTTACCAGTTTTTTTGAATTATTGCGAATAATTTATTGTGAATTTTGAAGACTTAAAACTGTGTGTGTACCGTCTATTCCGGAATTGGATCTTTTGATTTGATCGGTACTAATTTCAACTTGTTGTCGCTTTTTTTGCTGAGTCTTTCCTGAGATTGGTCCCCGTCGCTGGCCAATGAGCGCGTAAATCGAGGTTAGATTCGTGCATTAAAAAAGCGAAAAAAAAAGTTGTGTAACCCGTGCTTGTTTTTNTGGCTAATGAGCGCGTAAATTGAGGTTAGATTCGTGCATTAAAAAAACGAAAAAAAAGTTGTATATAACCCGTGCTTGTTTTTTATCCAATGGGCGTGCGAGTGTCATGTTTATTCGTGTTGAGCAGGGGCAAAAATGCACAGAATGAAAAACGTTAATTGGCCGGAGGCATGCCCCGCTATAAATGTAGTCCAAACAGCGTGCGAAATTGTGCTGCGTTATTAATTAGTAAGCAACTTCCGGCCAATTAACGCTTTTCATTCTGTGAATTTTTGCCCCTGCTCAACACGAATAAACATGACACTCGCACGCCCATTGGATAAAAAACAAGCACGGGTTACACAACTTTATTTTTCGTTTTTTTAATGCGCGAATCCAACCTCGATTTACGCGCTCATTGGCCAGCGACGGGGACCAATCTCAGGAAAGACTCAGCAAAAAAAGCGACAACAAGTTGAAATTAGTACCGATCAAATCAAAAGATCCAATTCCGGAATAGACGGTATATATACACACATTTCCCCCTACGGGTTCCCAAAACCCCCTGAGAGTTAAGGGTACTGTACAAAAGCACCAAAACCTTCTTTGGCGTTTCCATTGAAGGTATGGTAATTTTTGGAGGCTGATGGATTTTATATTGACTCTGGAACCAATAACGGGTAAAATCGTCGCAATCAAAAATTAAAAATTTGAGATTATTTATTGTGAGCGTCTTTCCAACAATGAAATGTTCTGCGTTGAGCCAATTCCCCTGTACCTCGGCATCAGACAATTCCATACAACAACTTGGGAATGTTTCCGAGATATAGTACCTAAATGACACTTTGAGAACCTATTTTTTAGTTGGCAATTTTTCTCTGATAGTTGAAAAAACTCCAAATTGAATATTGTGAGAACGCACAAACATGTTTTTTGACGAGTTGAAAAAACGTTTTTACGAAAAAGTGTGCTTAACATGGTTTTTTAATCAACTTAGTCGGAAGCACAGTATGTGGAAGTGTTCGGCACAAGTCGATTAAAAAAAAGCTAAACTTTCCTCAACTGTCGAGTCCGAACTGTGAAAAAATTCAACTGTCCTGAATTGCCGAAGTCAAAGGTTAAAAAAAAAAACTCAACTTTCCTCAACTGCCCAGTTATGATTTAGTAGTCACTATTTTGCTACTTCTTAATCCTTACCGGTCTTTAGGTAGTCGTTGCCGTCGCAAAAGAACCGGGAATGGGTCTCGGCCGTCATTTGCTTTGTAAACTTCGCGTATTTCAAGTGTATCGTCGACCAAATAGTAATGAAAGATAAATTGTCGCAAGTCGCCAAACAAACTGTCGCGATCATCATAGACCGCATCAAATAGCAATACTTTTCGGTTTAGTTTTAAGAAACGACTCAGATTATCAAAATCACTTTTCGTTTTCTGTCTCCGGTCAATCGGCGACCGGGATTGGGTGTATCGATCAACCGGAAGTTTTTCCGGTTCACATAATTGGACCCCTAAACACTTAGTATGGGTCAATTTGTCAATTTAACCTACCATTATGCAAACAAGGACAGTAAATGATAAAATATCGTTTTTTTTTGATGATAAAAAATTTTTTTTGCGGAAATGCAGTTTTCTCTTTAAGTGTGGCACTTAAGAGGGGGAGGACTGTAATACAAAAATATTTTAACAGAAGAAAATCGTCTTTCGGTGATTGGCCGAGCGCGCTCAAAAAAGACCATTGACAGGCCACATAGGCCTCAGACGCGCTGTCAAGCAACGTTACCAAAAAGTGGTAACATTATTCATTTTTTTTCGCCTTTGAACATCACTGCGATACACAACATAACCAATTATGTTAACACCCGGTATGTTAACAAAATTCCTTTATGTTAACACTTTTTAGAATTTTATAAACTTCGATTTTCAATTATTAAACCAAACGCCCTACATCATTATGTTAACAGTTTTTGACGTTTGATGGTGTTAAAATCGGACCAACATTTTTGAAAAACACGTTGATTTTTTCTGATCAAAATTGTCTGCCGACTTTTTCAAAAGTCGAATTTCATCAGAAATGAAAAAACGTCAAATTTAAGATGGTATTTTTTCTACTGTTAACATAAAGGAGTAGTATTCTTGGAAATTATGTAAACACAGTATAAAACTGTTAACATAACTAGATATAGCGTTGGCAGTTGTTATTATAACATGGTAGGGCGTGGGCGGAACCCGAAGTTCATCAATCCCCAAACGAGTAATATAACTGAATTTTGTTAACATAATGGTTTATGTGGCGTATCAACCAACTTAAAATAACGTCATCAATCAAGGGTAGGGGCGATCGTAGGGGTAAGCGCAGGGTTTAGCCTAGGGGCGAAAATTTAGCATTGGGTTTGGCACCCCTACCCTACGCCTAAACGGTCGCCGCCCAACTCTACGATTTACAACAGAGAATGTTAAATTTATAAAGTTACTGACCTTTTTTAACATACCAATTTTGAGTGAACTGGTCGCAATTGACAATTCGATAGACTCTTCCATTAACAAAAATATTCATTCCTAGGTTAAGGTCTGGCCATTCCCAATAGCCACCTGCTTGATTTGGTAGTCGTTGCCGGTCCATTACTTGTCCCTGTGGAATACCGGCATTTTCTACATGTGGCTCTAACAACATTATCGTATCATCCTAAATTTCATAATATGTTAAAATCTTAATTCTAGTTGAAAATACATCAAATTTTTTTAAGGACCGGTCATAGGAGTTGTTTACAAAAAAAACTAAAATCAATATTAAACATGGTTTATAAGTAGAAGATGTTTTAAATCTCTATTTTCCAGATATTTCGTCAAATTCTGACATTTTCAATGGTATTTTTTTACGAGTCATAATAAAATGTCATAATTTGACGAAATATCTGGAAAATAAAGATTTAAAACATCTTCTACTTATGATTAACAAGTATCGATCATGGAAAATATAAACATGGTTTGTTTGATTTTTAGGTTGATTTTAAATTTGTAAACAACTCTTGTGAGTCAGGCTGTGACCGGTCCTGAACATGAAAGGGAGACCGGCAAAATGCGGGTACCGTGCGGTTCTGGAAGCTTTTAACCAAATGATTTTTGTCACTCACCTCAAGGTAATAGTAAAGATCAACTATTCGAACACGGTAATGTTCCGACGGTGATTCAAAAACGGTTTCTTTGAAGTACATGATAAATTTCAGGACCTTTTTGTCAAATTCTTTGTGAGCGGGAATAAATTCTTTCTTTGGTACATGATTTTTCTTGAATGTCATTTTTTCGATGTTTTCTTCCAGGTTTGCAATTTCTAAACGAACACTTTATTCTCAACCATTATGAAAAAAATGTTGATTACATAATCACGATAGTAATGCATATCAAGTCAAAAGACATATTGGTATAACTTAACCTCTATGTGGTAGTGTATGCCTTTAACCCGTAATGCGACGCTTAAGTTGACAATTTGGGCCATAAAATCGTGTTTTTTTTATTCAGTGAGCAGTCCTGGCAAGAGTATACGCCCAATAAAAAAACTGCGAAAATAAAATTATGTCCCAACTCCTTCGCAACAAGGGGCAAAAATAAAATCGAGATTAACTTCTCAGATTTTAACTATCGGGAACATTTTATAAAGGCAGTTTTTTTGAAAAATCGTGGTTTTGATGATCGGCGCTCATCCCTGACAAAATAGTACGATCAATACGATTCAATACGTTATCGATAAAGCCGACAGTAGGTAATACCTATCGGGTCCCGTAAACATGACCAAAATTATACAGAAAAAAAATGCAGTTTTACCTTCTGGATGTATCTCTGAGAGTTCAATTGTGCCTCCACCAATAGGATGTCTTGGCATCGGTTCTTGTGGGTAACCATTTATAAAATTTAGGGAGTTTGATACATGAAAACGTTCCCTTGTCGGATCCCTAAATGTGTTACCGGGTAGGAATGGCAATCCAGGACCCCGCGTGTTTCCGTCGTTGACCTTCATTTGACCTTGAATGACCTTGAATGTTGAAGCGCACGAAGTTCCTGCAATATTCTGCCGAGATTAAACTTCTGCTGCTGGTCAAAGAAAAAATAAAACCTATCTAACAAGTAACGATTGTTCGAAATCAAAACAACAAAAATTCTAGAATATTATTTAAAAGCGCAAAAAAAGAAATAGTTTTCATCATATTTACTAGGCTGCCCACAAACTTGGGGTTTAGGAGTACCACAAACCATATAAGAAATCGGAAACTTTGAAGCTTTCGGGAAACAAATTTTTGAAAAAAAATTTTTCGTAAAATTTTCGAAAATTTTGCGTAGGTTCAAACTTAATCAACAAAAAAAAATGTTTTTCTTCGATTTCGTTGCAATTTATCGCAAACGAAAGATATCGTTTCACTGATTCCGAATACACTCCCTGTGCACTTATCTTGCCAGCACTTATCTTGCCAAAAGCCTGATGGTGCACTTATCTTGCCAATTTTTTCAAAAAATATTTTCCATCACATGCGCCTACGCACTGTACACTTATCTTGCCAGAAATTTATAATAGCTCATAAATAGCTTGAGCATATATAAAATAGTGTAGTTTTCACAAATAAATATTAAATTTTCAATATCTCTTTTTTAGTTCAATGGACATATGATAAGAATTTTTTTTTCTTTTCGCCATTTATTTCCACAATTTTTTCAATAAGTGTACATGAGATTCATTTTTTTAGAATTTTTAACGTTACAATTACACTGAAATCCGAAAAATTCTAGAGCTTCGAAATATTCCAGATCGTGCATTTATCTTGCCAAATCTTTGAAAATCCATGATTTCCAGCTAATCCGCCTACGCCATGTGCGTTTATCTTGCCAGTTGCACTTATCTTNTAATTTCGTTTTTTTGGCAGAATGATTTAAATTTGGAAACGCTTTTCTTGGTAAGACAAATTTTGGATAACTGATCTAGAACGAAAATTATAGAAAAATTCAGATTTGTTGACCTTGGAATTGAGTGAAAAAAAAAAGATATCAAAAATCCGTCTTACCAAGAAAAGCGTTTCCCAATTTTAATCATTCTGCCAAAAAAAACAAATTAGTACTATTAACGGTACTTACGTTTTCGTCATTCCCCGCAGACAGGTATGAGAAAAAAAAATGAATTTTGTTAAAAAAGGTTTAATTCTCTTGTTAAAGAAAGGAAATGACTAAATGTAATAAAAAGACGTTCTAGATTGTTGAAATTACTATACTGAAATTCATTTTTTGTCTCTGAGACACATGATCAAAGTCAAATAAAATGGCAAACAAAAAAAAGCAAAACGTCGAAGTTTTTTAGCCGAAAAAATCGAGCGCATGCGTGACAAGAGGCACGCACCATGTGATAAAGAGGTTGATAAAGAGCTTGGTGAACCTCAACCTCCGGTAGCTAGGCGTTTAGTGGCTCAGTCATTCGAGGCCGACGATGAACATCTTATTGTCAGCCTCAGAAACCTGAAGGAATTGTTGGAGACGGGGCCATTTATTTCAGAGTTGTAAACACATATCCGCATAAATTGTATGTTTATCAAAAAGCCTTTTAAAGGCGTTAGAATAGTTTTTTTAAATAGCCTTTTGAAGGTCAAAACAGCTTTTTGAAAGCTAAAAAACTTTTAAAGTTCTAAAAATAGCTTTTAAAAAGCTAAATAAATTGCCTTTTGAAGGCCCTGGAATAGCTTTTTAAAAGCTAAAAATAGCCTTTAGAAGGACAAAAAAAAATAGCTTTTTAAAAGCTTAAAAAGCCTTTTGAAGGCCAAAACAGCTTTTCGAAAGCTAAAAAAACTTTTGAAGTTATAAAAATAGCTTTTAAAAAGCTAAAAAAATTGCCTTTTGAAGGCCCTGGAATAGCTTTTTAAAAGCCAAAAATAGCTTTTTAAAAGCTGAAAATAGCCTTTAGAAGGACAAAAAAAATAGCTTTTTAAAAGCTTAAAAAGCCTTTTGAAGGCCAAAACAGCTTTTCGAAAGCTAAAAAAAACTTTTAAAGTTATAAAAATAGCTTTTAAAAAGCTAAAAATAGCCTTTTGAAGGCCTAAAAATTATTTTTTGAAAGCTCACAAAAAGCTTTGTAAAAGCTGTAAAATCAAAGTAAACTCCAAGTTTTTTTTTTACTTTCCGTGGATTTCCAACCCTGGGGAATATGTCAATATTGTGGTGAAAAACCGATACTCCGAGTGCCATCAATGCAACGAAAACAATTACGGACAATTTTTAATGTGCAATGCTGCTGTGAAAACTCACATGCGCATGCGTGGCGTAACGTCGACGATTCCTTCAATCTAGGACTCGTTATGGCCATAATCATTACTGGAGACCGATGGAGGCGGGTTCAAAATTTGTTTAATATTTTGAATATCCACCTGCGTGAAACTGACTTCAAACACAAGCTTTATCGTATTGTGGGGTCTCATATTGCTGATGTTAAAACCGAAAATTTGGACAAATGGCGATCGGTTTCCAAAAGTCAAAATGAACCAAATAAAGTTTCTGTCAGTTTTGATGGTAGCTATTCACATTAGGATTCCAAATACGACACTCAAATTACTGTATAACTTATACAGTATAAGTTAACTGTGTGTTCCCGAATAATGGTATTTAGCAGCAGATATTCAATGTTTTCTAATTTCTCTATTGGTTTTTACCGTTTTGCTTTTCAATATAAACAAACTTTGCGTTTTTGGAGCACTATTTTTCATACTGTACATTAAACCATTTTAAATTTTCCTAATGTATTTGGAACCCTGATGTACATAGGGTCAATGCCCAAGCATGTGTGGCCACAATGATAGATCAAACCCTGGGAAAACCAAAAATTTTAGCCCAAAGAGTCATTTTCCGTCAAAAAGAAGAAAAACGAAAAAATGACCAAATGGCGTTTCACTATGGGAGCTCCAAGACCATGGAAAGTGTCAGTTTTGTTCAGTGTTACAAGGATCTTATTATGAGCAATCTAATTCCTTCTGTTGTCGCAACTGACGGGGATCTTGGCCAGAGTAAGAAAACTGGAATAAAATGTATAGAACCCTGAAAAAACTTACAGTAACAGATAAACAAGAGTATACAGTCGTTGATTCCACAAGGGGCGCTTCTATAACGGCCGCTTTTTTTGAGAACCAAAAACGGCCCTTATTGAAGTGAAGACTACTGTATATTGTATAATATATATTGTATACTGTACATTGTATACTGTATATTGTATAGTGTATATTGCACTTGTGTTTCTTGTGGGTTTTACGCATTTTATTCCCGTGTTCTTACCCTCCTTTTAGTTTGGCCAAAATACCGGCAACAATGACATTTGAAGAAGCCGATATTAAAAACTTTGGAGTTTCACCAGAATTGGTTGGTTCTTTGGCACTCGCGGATAGTAAAGGTGACCTTCGAACTCCTTCAATTGTACGCGATCTTGCCCATTTGACCCAGAGTTCAAAACACTGTTATAAAGGGAATTTTTTTTGGGATTACGTGCGTTTAACGGATAATTTTTGATAATCCTATATAAGTGTCTAGTGTTTTAGGCCAAACTGAAACTGCTTAGGACGCTAAAAAAAATCCGCAGAGGGCAGTAAAATGCAAAAAGTGCTCAAAACACCTTTCTAATCGTTCATTTTGAACTTTGGTTCGAATAAAAATGTTTACCGAAGTGTCCGAAATATCTTAGGTGATATTTTCCCGCTCAACAGTTCCACCATAGGAAACATTAACAACCGTTCTATTGTGTCCATTGTGAACACCATACAAATTACGGATAGAAATTGGGCCAAACAGAAAACTGGTGATTTTGCTGCATATAGACAAAAAATGGAAGGATTTTATACACATTGGACAAGTTCGGATCCCGCGAAACATACATCATGTAATAAAAAACAGTGTTCAGCTCTTAACAATCCAAATACTCCATATCAACCTATTTTTAACGAGGAAATTATGGGCAAAGAATAGGGTTATCTAATCTTGGGCAGTTATCTGATGGGAATTTTGAGCAATAATTTTCAAATACACAGGGTGTGCCGTTATGTTTCACAAAACATTAAAAATGGTGAAACATAATGTGCCGAGCGGGAAACGTGAAACAGAACGGCATAGAGCTTCACATATAAAGATATTTATTATGGGAAAATATTTTTTCGAAAAAATGAAACAACAACACGGGCGGGAAAAAGTGGAACGTAACGGGGTGAAACATAACTGCGACCCTTATGTATTAGTATAATACATTATATACTCCCTGTGTTATTATCTGAGTAACGTGAAAAAATGTTTTTGAACAAAATGTCGACCAGATAACTGGGTAGAGTGTTATTACTTTCGATTGAGCTGTATAGTTAATAACCCTTTATAGATACGGTAAAAGCGATACGAATTGTTTTGTTCGAAAAATACATAATGGCAGAAAACCGACTCGAATTGTTAAAAATGGCCGGGAGCACATAGACTGTACAAACTGAATTTCAATTTATTTGCCGTTTTCGATAAAAACCTTGGGATTTGTTTACGTTTATAATGGAAGTACAGATTCTGATTTTGGGGTTTATTTGTGTAGGACGGTACTCTAACCGGAAATGGGCTAAAACTACCAGTTTTCTAGTCTATAATTTATAGAGTAATTTGGGGTGAAGGATTTTGAATCTGGCATCAGTTTTTTGAACCAATTAATAATTGATCGGTAAATTTTGCAAGTCAGTTTGGACAGCCTAGTAGCACCTCAGCAAATGAAAGTTACCACGCACTTTTGATCGCAAGAAATTATGTTAATAAAAGTGAAAGCATCACATACGAAAATTGCTTGATGAGATATGACTGCGGATTGGTGGTGTATAATGACTTGGGTTCTAATTAACTAATATAATACAGGAGTCTCTCAAATATGGGTCACTCAATAAGGGCCATTCAAATAAGGGTCATTTAAATAAGGGTCATTCAAATAAGGGCCATTCAAATAAGGGTCATTTAAATAAGGGTCATTCAAATAAGGGCCAATCAAATAGGGGTCACTAAATAAGGGTTATTTTACGTATTTTTCGAACTCTTAGATTGAAAGTCTGTTGTATTTAGCAAAAATGTTGTCTCACAAATTGGAATGGCGGCTTTCAGAGTCAACTATCGCATATATAGAAAAAGAAAATCAACGGTTACAAAAAAAAGAAAAAAATCAAATATCATCGACGGAAAAACGGGCTAAAAAGCGCCAAAATGCTATTACCAACCGGACTAAATTGACCGATACTACCCGGCTACCAATGTATAAAAACGGTCTAAATACGACGATGGAAAACAAGCTCAAACGAAGCCGAAATCAAATTCGAAACAAATTAGTCAAATTATCTCTTTCTCATCCGGAAATATTAGATAAAGAAAATGACACAATGGAAACAATGACTCATAAAAAAATAATCAAGTCCAAGTCTAAAAAAAAACTTACCGACATCAAAAATGAAAAAAAATCATCTAAGCGGCGCAAAATAAAATAATGTGAAGAAAGTTGTGCAGATCTCAATTTTCTAATTATTATTGTGAAGAATAAAAACAAAATAATTCTGAGCGTTTTTTTATGTTTCTAGAACGATTTTAATTTTGTAAACAACCCCTGTGACCGGTCCTTAATCAAATCCCAAAAAGTGTTAACATAATGTAGTTTTGTTAACATAACGTCTGTTAACATAACGTGTTAGGTTGTGTACCTTAGAAAGATATAGTCATGTTTTTTTTGGATTTAAAATGTCAAAAAACGAAAAAATTCCTGTTTTTGACACAAACGTCGATTTTTTTCAATTTTTTCGTTGATCTTAATTACTAAATAATTCGATGTTGGTATATATACATGTATCTATATATAGTACCAACTTGGTAGTCCAAATGATATAAGAGGTATTTCATGGGTATTTCATGGGCCATGGCGGCATCAAATCATGCAGTTCAACAGAGACATAGGGACCTTTCAGACTTATTTCGAAAAAAAATTCTGAGCCCGCGGAAAAGTCTGAAAGGTCCCATACTAGTTCATTTGAACCAGGTATGGACACGTCACGCGCTGTGTTAAAAATCGTCTGGAAGAGTCGAATTTTACGGTTATTATTTTTTTTATTAAATAAAGTACATTCATGAGCTTGTTTTAAATAACAAAAATCATATTTTAAAATTAGTGGAAGTGTGTCTTTCCTCGGCTTTTGTCGCACTTTTTTTTTGATTTTTTTGCTCTTTTTCTCTATGTTTTTTTTATTATTGTGAATGACTGACTCTATTTTTTCGAGATATTTTTTCGAAAAATGTAGGTCGAGAAATTCATACATAACTTCCATTCAAACTGGAATTTTTCGATTCAGCTGACGGGGTGTATAATACCTTGACTTCGGGTAATAATAAGAGAATCTTGATAAATTGTCCGCCACACGTGTGGGAAGTCTGGAAGAAATCATTTACAAAAATATCAAAGTCACTCAGCCGTCTAATTTGTGTACCTTATATCCCAGGTAGGGTCCCTAATTATAACGTATACAGGTTGATACGTAGGTTTTCAAAAGTCGAGTATTGTAATTAACCTACGTGATTACAACTTTTGGTACAATCGAAGCATTACAAGATTTTGTAATTAGACCAATATTCGAAACGTTTATTTCTCTAACAGCGAATTAAAAATTTATTTTTTCCGCCAATTTTGAGCTCTAAAAGATGAGTTGGCGTCCTCCACCACCAATGGATCCTTCCCGGCCAATTCGTGATGAAATGTAAGTCAAACTTATCTACACCCCATAATCAGTTACACGACTCCATGCGTTAACGCAACGGCTGTACGTTAACGCAACGCTTTTTTTGCTCCCAACTTTTCTTCTCTTAACGCAACGTTATAAAAATTAGGTATTAGCATGTAGTGGATTCCAGCAAATTCAGGTAATGGAATTTTACGATTACACTCAGTTGAATCTCAGGAACACGTTAAAATTCCTAACTTTTTATGGTCGATCCCCACACGGGTTTTAGTGGGTTTTTAACTGACCTCGTGTCCACAGAACACACCTTACGCTAACGCAACAACCGTGCGTTAACGCAACGCTTTTTTGAGGGCAAATCCGTTGCGTTAACGCATGGAGTGGTGTATGTTAACACCACTTGGACCAAAATTCCAAGGCATCCCAACGCCCAACGCTTCCAACACTGGTGATCGTAATTTGAAAAGTTTGATTGGACAAACGCAAAAATATTTAGGGTCTCTGACGACTCAATGAGCCAAATATCAGACGAGGAATCGTCAAATTATATTTCTTCTGGAAGTTTTGACATTTCTGATGGCAGCGAATCTGGGGACTTCAGGCGATGCTTTTATACGAAAAATATCAATAAAAACTGTAATAGAAAATAAAAATTATAAAAAGGCGATTTCAAAATTTTGTGCCAATTTTTCAAAATAACCATTTTTTTCGTATAATGAATTTTGAATACCGGATTATTGTCGGAAAATATATAAAAACCCGAGTTTTTAATGTGAAAGTCAAATTTTTAGCGCCGAATATGACCCCATATAACTTATAATCCTTACTCTCAATTCGGACGCACCTAATGCGGACAATTTCTCCTAATACCGACGCTTTTTGAGAATAAATGTACCCAAAATTGTTAAAAATGAGCATTTTATGACAATTCACCCCAGTACGGACGCTATTTTCGAGAATCAGAACGTCCGTATTGAAAGTAACGACTGATTTTAAATTTTTTCCGTGCAAAATGCGTCCGTATTGAGACTATTCATGGTCCAAATTCAAAAAAAAGGGCAGCGTCCGTATTGGAAAAAATGCTTTTTTTGCCAAAAAAGCGTCCGTATTGGAAGCATCGTCCGTATTGAGTGCGTCCGTATTGAAAGTAAGGACTGTAACTATTTTTATAAGCGCTCCTATAGATTTACCGACACCCAAATGAACAAACTTGCCAAAAAATTAGGAATATACAGTACGGATGAGTACGGAATCTCTTCTCTTGAATCCGTGCAACGTTCAACAGGATCGGATATGACTAAAATTGGATTAATAAATATTGGGTTGTCTAGGTAGATTAACTCTCAGGGGTAAGGAGTTTTTGGGAAATTAAAAAAAAACTGGTAAAACCAAATTGTAGAGCTAGTCAAACTACGTCGATCTGACTATTCAGAAACTGTTTTGGGCCACCAGGGCCCCTAGAGAGCTGTTTGAAATCTCCAACTTACGCAAAAAATACCATCAATGTAATGTTTTCGAAAAGTTGAGGGGCAATACCCGTTTTGCCCTACGGGGCCTCCATATGCCTTAAATCGACGAAAAACAAGTCGTGTGTATATAAACACACACTTCACCCTGGGAGTAAATATAAACTTTAGCATGAAATTAAGTATCTGTACTTTCTGCTTTTTCTTTTGTTTTTTTCAAGTACACGAAATTTCGGTTAACCCGGTCGCGATGTTTTGTAGCCCAATTTTGCGTATTTAACCCGCAAGAATTTGTTGTATCCCCAAAATTTGACGAGCAACTGAGAAGCGAAATACAAATCGAATTCGATAAAATAGACAAAAGGTACTCAAACCAGGAGAAAAAGTACTCAAACGAAAGAACAATGGAACTAGAGATGGATTCGACACTTATTCCAGTCTAGGGATTGATTTTTTAACTTATTTTTACGCTTTTTTGCAAGAATTTTTGCAACATGGGACTTCCAGTTTATAAGTCGTTTTATTGCCTTTGATCGGTTTTTTTTGGAAATAGGTGACAACAAAAAAGTGTAAGAAAATATTTTTGATTTTAAATTTTGGTAAATTAGTGTATTTTTCTATTTTAACTCGTCCACGCTAAATGTGGCACAACTTGGCACATTTTTTTTTCATGTCAATATATTAACCTGTCAGGCTTGACCGATTTTAAAACAGAAACGCCCGTTTCCTCACAAATTTATCCTTCTTCCTTTTCAACTAGGAATCAAAAATCTGAGTTGTTTAGTTTTTTCAGGAATAGCGCATGATTGTGAGCGCCTCGCACATGCGTTTCTATTCTACAATAGGAGTCGACTATTTCTGTCGTTTAAAAAAAAATAGGGATTGAAAAAAAAAAATCTGAAATTCTTTTTTGCCACTTTTTTTGGAGATGGGTCTCCAGATAATTCATTTTCTTACTTTCCAAGATTTTTTTAATAAAAATTTAAGAAAAAAAAATTCAGACTATCAGACAAAAAAATACGCTTTGTCAAAGAAACGGCTACGTGACATGTCTGACATGTCATGGGACTAAAGTCCTATTTTTGACCCTTACTTCGAGAAAAAAAGAAGTTAAGAAATGATGGTCCTTTGACACATTTTTCGTTTTTTTTCCTAAAAAAATAGTCATTTGGCCCTTTGAGAAAAAAGTAAGTTTCGAAAAAAGGCCAAAAGAGGGCCCTTACTTTGGGTGAGCGGCCCTTACTTTGGGGCCCCCTGTACAACATGCGACGTATGTTTTTGAGTTATATTTTAAGAGATATCCATAAAAACGTATCCCAGTAAAAATATGCAATCCTTTGTCTAGAACTCCCTTCCCGACTTTCGTCCGAAATTTGCAAATATTACAATGTTGAACATGAAGATAAGTATTTGGATTCAATTCGATTAGATACCCAAAACGTGCCGAGTTCATCAAAGTAAGCAAAACAAAACAAAACTTAAAAACAAAAAATCTCAAAAGAAGTTGTTTTCCAAAAGAAACTCCAAAATAGGTTTAATTAACCGAAAAAAAGTTCGATCAAGATTTTTTACTATAGTTTTGGGGTAACATTAAAGGTGCTTCCAAATTGAGATAACGTGTACTCGACTACAGTCAGGTCTCTCTAGATGTGCATGTCTCTCTAGATGTGCGTTTTTCACGAAAATTTGTAAATACCTCCAGATGTGCACCTTTTTCAGGCCGATTTTTCAACTTTACCTCTAGATGTGCACGTTTTTTGTCGTATTTTTTTTTCAAAAAGTCTCCTTAGATGTTCCCTTTTTTCATAATTTTTACCAAGAAAAAAAAATTGAAATGTTCATAATTGGGCCAAAAAGACGTGTTTAAACTGTATTTTCGACAAAGCGTGACGAATGGATCCTAAACTATATCGTTCAATGCGGTCTCTCTAGATGTGCACGTTTTTCGGAAATCAAAAATGCACATCTAGAGATACCTGACTGTACTTCTTTTTTTTCGGATAGGGAGATTTGAGAGTTTTCCGAGGGGTGAGTTGTTTTGTGCCCAAAAATATGTGGAGAAACTGGTGCGATACTTAAATTGACAAAAAAATTCATCAATTTCTTTTTTGCTCCCCATGGATATACGGTATATAATATACCCCTTTTGACAGTTTTTTGCTCTCTAGCGCCTAAGATAGCTTTTTTTCATTTTTTTTTGGAACGAGTATATTCAAAATGAAATTTATGGATGTTTGACCAATTGAATTTTTCTATACAGACTTGTTTTTATTTCATACCTACATACGTACGTTCTAAAGCTTGTTCTTTAAATTCAATTCATGTTGAATATAATCATAATAAAAAAATAATTAAGAATGTCTCGATTGTCAAATAGTACCCTGGGTACCCAAGACTGGAGTCAATCAAGTCGACAATCAAATCCAAACCGTAACCGAAGAAGTGGCAAAAAATTTCAAGACGATATACCAGTCAGGTTTTGGCATCTTGACATTTTAGGATTGCAAGACTTTTGCTTTTAAGGGGGAAAAACTTTCAGGGGGAAGAACGCTTTGATAATCCGTAGGGGGAAATTGTGTGCACGTATGCACACACTTAAAAATTCACAATAATTCTGGTAAAACTGGTAAAGCCAAGTTGTAGAGCTTGTCAAACTACGTCGATCTGACTATTAAGAAATTGATTTGGGCCACTTGGGCCCCTAGAGAGCTGTTTGAAACATCTAACTTACGCAAAAAAATTCCGCCAATGGAATTTTCTCGAAAAGTTGAGGGGGGGGGTCAGCAATACCAATTCTGCCCTACGGGGCATCCTTATGCCTTAAATCGACGAAAAACCAAGTCGTGTGCATATATGCACACACTTCCCCCTGCGAGTTAAAAAGGTAAGCCAAGTCACTGCCACATAAGTTGAATTCTTTATTTTCTTTCCTAGAATCCTCAGGCCATAATGGACAATAATTTCGGCCTGGGTTACAAAAAATATGTCTAAGTGTCCTTTTTAACTTTACAGTCTATCTATTTATATCTGTACGACTTATAAAGCCCAGCCGAGACCATGGTCTCGCCATTGCTAGTCAACAAATTTTTTATCTATGCCGAGCCCTCATATCAGCCGAGCATTTCTCGCCTAAGCCATCTCCGATGCGTAAACGGAAAAACACCAGAAAACCCAAGATTTCAGGTATAAAGCAACGTAAATTACAAAACGATTGATTATGAATGGATTTTCACAGTGGATTTTGCACGAAATTCCCTTTGGGAGTTAAATGTTGGTAATACAGTCCATAAAGTCTGTCAAGACCGACGCACACAATACAGACGATTCCTTACAAAACGGACTAATTTTAAGAGACATTGTTCCCAAAAACAGTCAAAAAATGGAGACTTTATGAAAATTCACTCCAATACGGACGCTGTTTTCGAGAATCAAAAACGTATTGGAAGTTATCACTATAATAATAAATCATATCGTAAATAATTAAATTATGAATATTTCGCCGAATGAGCCACATTCTTATAGCATTATTATAGCATTGCAAAATAACATTTAACTCTCAGGGGGGAAGACTTTTTGGGAACCCGTAGGGGAAAAATGCGTGTATACACACTTAAAAATCAAAATAATTCAAAAACTGGTAAAACCAAGTTGTAGAGCACATCAAACTTCCTCGATCTGACTATTCAGAAATTGATTTGGGCTACCAGGGCCCCCTAGAGAGCTGTTTGAAATCTCCAACCTACGCAAAAAAATACCCTCAATGTAATTTTCTTGAAAAGTTGAGGGGGGTCACCAATACTCGTTTTGACCTACGGGGCCTCCATATGTCTTAAATCGACGAAAAAACAAGTCGTGTGTTTATATACACGCACTTCCCCAGGGAGTTAAAAATCGTTGCCTGGAGCAGGGCTCGGCAAAAATCGAATAAAAAAAGCTCAACTTTCCTCAGCTTTCGGGTTAACCTTTTGAAAAAAGCTTAACTTTTGCCGAGCCTTGGCCTGGAGAACTATTTGACTAAAATGTTGGCTTTCCAAAGTTGGTTTGCTTTCCAAATGTTCGTTTCCCAAATGGGTTAGGGTCCAATTGAAAATTCCCAAGCATAATTTTTTCTTGTTTTTACATATTTTTTACATATTTTTACATATTTTTTACATATTTTTTACATATTTTTTACATATTTTTTACATATTTTTTACAATTTTTTACATATTTTTGTTTAGAAATAATTGATTTGACGATTGACGATGTGACGCCAAAGTCTGAAGCCCAGATAAAAAGGGAAGATATAGATCCGTTGGTTTTTCGAAAATATCTGGTTTCGGATTATGGGTTGGATAATGTCATGCAGTCGCGAAATTTGAATAATATTCGAAAGGAGGGAAAAGAACTTCGAATTGGGACCGTAACGGTTAGAATACAAATCATTGATAAACGTTACTATCTTCGGGATCCATTCAAGGCACATACCGATACTATTGCACAAGTTATGGTTCTGAAAAAAAAGTCACAATCGGGAGAATATACCGTATGTTGAACCTCAGACTGCCGTGGTAACAAAAAATTGCATTTTCAAGCTTATCAGTTACAGCTTAACTGTCCCGCGCCA
>SCLG01000164.1:175054-190357 GCA_004367875.1 Oikopleura albicans | reverse complement strand
TTTGTCTAATACACATGTATGTTATACATGATAATTTGAGAAAATTCAAAAGAAAACTTTCAAAATTATTTTTGTCGATGAAAATTTGTAACCGTGGTTCTATTCCGTTCGTAGGTGGTTCAGCACAAGGTTGACTATAACTGATGGATGTTATCTCATCTAGACCCGTCTGATAAAACATGGAGATTATGGTGAAGATGAGAAGAGCAATTACCAGTTGCCACTTAACTGCCACCCTTGGCATACCTTGCCGTAATATATTTGAAGGTTTTGCATCCATATAAATTACTTTCTCTATCCCTCGCCGACCAAAATATAAGTGTTCATTTTTAAATTGTAAGTCTGCCTCACCAAAATTTGATTTTTTTTAACTGTCCAAAACCAAAAATAAAATCAATCAAAATATTTTGTTTATGTCGAGTAAATAAATGCGAAGAAAATACACTTATTGTTATTATTATTTGAGGGAAAGTTTTCAATTTCACTTTTATAAAAAAAAATAAGACACAAAGTTGGATTGGAATTTTAATGAGCTTTTGGAAAATAAATTTGGAAAGTTTCAGAATTTTTAAAATCATGTACAAATTGGACCTTATGTACAGTGTAAATATTTCATTTATTGATGCTAATCATAAACATAGAATTATATTCTGAACCGATGAATGGGTTTCTAAATAAAAAGATTACACTTCCTCTCTTAGCTCTCAGGGGGAAGTAGTTTTTGGGAACCCGTAGAGGGAAAATGTGTGTATATAAACACGCACTTCAAAAATTCACAATAATTCGCAATAATTAAAAAAAAACTGGTAAAGCCAAGTTGTAGAGCTCGTCAAACTACGTCGATCTGACTATTCAGAAATTGATTTGTGCCACCAGGGCCCCCTAAAGATCTGTTTGAAATGTCCAACCTNTTTTCGAAAAGTTGAGGGGGGTCCGCAATATTAGGGAGAACGTAGTGATAATTACGAATCGCCTGAAACTGCTAAAATTTGGAGTATTTGTTTAATAAAAAAATTTCTCTTTACGGACCACTTGTACTACAAGTATTGTAGCTTGGAAGTAGCCCTACAAATTGTACCCTACAATTTAAATCTTTCGAGGAAAAGGCAAGAAAAGGCAAGAAAACGCAACTGGTAGAAAAAAGTTTTTGGCGGAAAAGGAAGAAGAAATTATTGACGGAAAAAGCAAAAAAGTTTGCTGGTGATCATTTGTTCGGGAGCTGCTTGTTGCCATTCTTGATGTTTTTAGTTTGTCACAAAAAAGCTTTTCGCAAGAAACCCTTCATAAAATATTGCTCCCTGAACATTTGGTGTACCACTTGGAGATTAACTGACTAGGGTGTTCGCGCAATTTACCCATTTGGACAAACGCAATTTACCTACTTCGCCAAACGTTGTCCCACTTAGAGAGAAAAAAATAAGGGATGCCGACCTCAGAAAATGGAAAAAAAACTGACTTTGCCATTGTACTCAGAATCAAAAAGTAGATTATAGGGGCCGAGGTCAGTTTTGCGCCAAGTTCAACGGGTCACGTGATAAATGAGTCATAAAGCCTCTATATAGGCCAAACTTCGAAAACACTTTTGAGTGCCTTAATGACTCTTTTTTAATAATTTTTTTTGGTCAAATGAAATTTTGACTAATTTCCAAGGGGTATTTTCCTTCCGATTTTGAATGGGATCTTCAGAACGTCTATGGCAGAACATCATGGNTCTTAGCTCTCAGGGGGAAGTAGTTTTTGGGAACCCGTAGAGGGAAAATGTGTGTATATAAACACGCACTTCAAAAATTCACAATAATTCGCAATAATTAAAAAAAACTGGTAAAGCCAAGTTGTAGAGCTCGTCAAACTACGTCGATCTGACTATTCAGAAATTGATTTGTGCCACCAGGGCCCCCTAAAGATCTGTTTGAAATGTCCAACCTATGGAAAAAATACCGTCAATGTAATTTTTTCGAAAAGTTGAGGGGGGTCCGCAATATTAGGGAGAACGTAGTGATAATTACGAATCGCCTGAAACTGCTAAAATTTGGAGTATTTGTTTAATAAAAAAATTTCTCTTTACGGACCACTTGTACTACAAGTATTGTAGCTTGGAAGTAGCCCTACAAATTGTACCCTACAATGTAAATCTTTCGAGGAAAAGGCAAGAAAACGCAACTGGTAGAATAAAGTTTTTGGCGGAAAAGGAAGAAGAAATTATTGACGGAAAAAGCAAAAAAGTTTGCTGGGGCCCCCCATGGGGATCGTTTGTTCGGGAGCTGCTTGTTGCCACTCTTGATGTTTTTAATTTGTCACAAAAAAACTTTTCGCAAGAAACCCTTCATAACATATTGCTCCCTTAAAATTTGGTGTACTACTCCACTTGGACAATAACTCCCTGGTCGTTCGCGCAATTTACCCATTTGGACAAACGCAACTTACCTACTTCGCCAAACGTTTTCCCACTTGGCCAAATTTACCCATTTTGACGAATTTCACCACATGGCCAAAATGTTTTCCAATTTGGACAATCATTTACCCATTTGGATCCTAACCCCAACCTCAACCTTACCCTAATCTCAACCTTAGGGGCCGTAGGCGGAAACACAGAAAAAATTTCACCAAATTTTTGTGAAAAAGTGTTATTTCAACTTCAAGATATTGTTTCAAATGCAAAGTGTTATTCAAAATGGTGTTATCTCAAATAGTCAGGTGGTGTATATGAGTTCTAGAGAGTAATTCTCAATACTTTAGTACCCACAACTTATGGGCCATAAGCGTGCCAGAAGGTCATATGCTGGTGGTATGTATTGGTTTTTGAACACAGAAAACGTTCATAAAGGTCATTTAAGCAATCCTGGGAGATTTCTATATGATTATCTGATCAGTGAGTAACAATGGCCATGCCAGTTTTTTGATTTTTTTCTGCCACCGCTTATCTTTTTTCTCTATTTTATGGTTAGGGTTGTCCAAATGGGTACACGTTTGGCCATCCGGGTGAACGTTTGGCCAAATGGGAAAACGTCTGTCCAAATGAGTGAATGCGCGAACACCCTAGTTTTCTATTGTTCAAGTGGGTAATCCGTCCAAGTGATGTACCCCCTTAAACTTCCCTCAATGTGCCTCGCGAGATGATCGCCAAGATCTCGCTGATTCACTGTAAATCTACCAGCCTTTTGCCAGAAAGTTAGCAAAAAAAAAATTAAACCATAAATAATTTTTTTGTAGAAAATGACATGGGTTGCATCATTAGTTGAATTTAAATTCTGACGTTTTCTAAATTAGACTTTGAACATTGAGAGCAAGTTGAAGTGCACCGTAAAACATGGCCCTTATTAAGAGCCTCTATGGTGACATTGACTTATATTCAAAATTGACAATGAGTTCATTATTATTATTTTCGATTTTTTGGTACTTTATATTCATACTTGAAATTCAAGCAAAGAAAATTAAAGATTAATTATGAACCGTCATGTCGGGTGTGCTCTAATGAAGTTATTAATGACAGAAGCATGTTGGTTAACATTGGTTAATTAACAGAATTTTAATAAAAATTACCATTGACGATACATATTAATTAGTGACTGACATTAGTCTTGACATTGGTCTTGGGTCATAACTGTAATAATACTCCTTATAAAGCATCTGGCAGATATAGTGCCTACTTTGCCCATTTCGACCAAACCTGGTAAATAATTTCATACATATACCGTATTTACATAATAATTATTACCGCCACACCAAAACTTTTGAAAAAATTGAAAACATTTTGTTGAATTTTGAGATTTCGCGTTTTATACTACAATATTATTTTAATAATAAGAAAAAAATGTCTAGCTTTGCCCACAAGGTGGCCCGTACTACATGAGATAGAGGTGTTAATGCATTGTGAAAGTTAAACTTAGCTCAAAAATGGGCTTAAACGACAGTGACCACCAGGTGGTATTAAAAGCTATTTGCTTCGAAAACAATTATTTGACAAGATTTATTTTAATGGACAAAATTGTTCGAATAACACAAAAATATTATACAAATCTGAGAAGAAAAGCGTTGGGTTAAAACACGGCGCTGTTTCGTTAACGCAAAGTCGCATAAAAACCCATTAAGACCCATATGGGGATTGGCCATAAAAATTAGTACGTTTATTCTGTTCCTGAGATTATAAAATTTCATCACCTGAAGTTATTGGAATCTTCGCTTTGTAGCCAGTTTTTTATATTTATTTTATTTTCAATTACACGGGATGCGCCGTTATGTTTCACTTTGTTTGAGGAAATATTCTCCCCTAATATATATATATTTATATGTTAAGCCCTACGCTGTTATGTTTAATTTTTTCCCGCTCGAGCCATTTACCCTGTGTATTTCATTTTTCTATGAATATTTATGAAAACCATGAAAAAAATTAACTTTTTAGACTTTAGTGGTGAACAAAAGTGGTGAACAAAAGTGTTGCGTTAACACATGTTGCGTTAAGACAAAAAAAAATGTGAGAATAAAAAAGTTAACGCAAGTTTTTTAAATGGCCTTATTTTATGATTATTTTTCCATCGAGTAGAAATTTGTATAGTTTAGACTTTTAGCTTTAGAGAATGTTGATTTCTTGAAAAGGTGTCATAATTTATGAGACATTTTTAAATTAATAATGGTCCATAAATTATTTTCCATAAATTATGGAAAATTTCCAGTTGAGGCAAGCGAACTTGGGTAAATTTTTGGCAAGGTTATGAACGGTCGTCGAATTTTGAATGATCCTTTTCGCCGATTAATTAATTTTTCATCAACTATTCAATAAAGAATAATAAATTTAGGAATCGACTTTTTGTTGTTTGTGGATTAAAACCAATTGGTCGATAGTTGGTTTTGAAATTTGTCTGAAAATTGATATTTTGGTTTTCAAATTGTGGTCTAAAATTGAATTAATGTTAAGGATTTTCAATCAATTCGTGTCAGAATTCTTTTTTACACCCTTTTCGGTATCTCGGTTATTAAAAAAATCCTATTAATAGGAAATTGACATCCGATTCCGGGTTTTAATATTACACCTCTTATTATATACCACCTAAGCATTTGAGATAACACTTTTATTCTAAAATTTCTAAAATTTCAAATGCAAACTATAAAAATGGCTATTTTCCGTTAACCGTCCACCCTATTTGTCGTTAACCGTCCAGTTTCGATGTTTAGAATTTCTCAAACATTTTGCTTACGCATTGAGTCGTTAACCGTCCAGTTTTGAAAAAAAAAAATAGTGGGTGGTTAACGGCATATCCTGTGTATTTTAAATGAGAATTTTAAGTGCAAACTGTTATTTCAAATGGGTAGTGAGTAGGCGGAAGCGGGGGAAAAGTTCACCGAATTTTCACCGATTTTTTGCGAAAAAAGTGTTATTTCAAATGCAAATTGTTATTTCAAATGCAAACTGTTGTCCCAAATGGTGTTATCTCAAATGGTTAGGTGGTGTACGTAGAATTGTCCGTGTCTAATAATTCCCATAAATATATTAAGTCTAGCCCATTATTTTAGTTTCATACAGACTTATTGGAATAAGTAGACACGGCTTGATCGGGAGCGAAACAGGAGATTAAAAACGGGATCGCAAATGTTAGCGGATAATTTTTATATACACATGAAATCCGTTAACCCCAATAAACATATAGTGTAATGATAATAACAGACATTAAAAATTAATCCAGATTTTTGCATAAAGTATTTCCCGGAAAAGAGTTAAACCCAAATAATTGATATTTGTGCGCACGTACCATAACAGTAGGTATAATTCGTCAATATCAATTATGCAAAAATCGCGCATAAAGATACTCATTTATTATTACCCAGTCTATCTAAATTATATACGTTGTAAACATTAAACAGTCGGCACATTTTTAACAAAACCTCAAATATTATCGGTGATTTTCTCGGAAAGTAGAGAAAGAGGATTCACAATAATGTGAGTTTTCCAAATAGTGCTACTTAAGGACCGGTCAATAGCGTTTACAAAAGTCACTAGAATGTGAGAGGGAAACCGATCTTAACTCTCAGGGGAAGGAGTTTTAGGGAACCCGTAGGGGGAAAATGCGTGTAAATAAACACGCACTTAAAAAATTCACAATAATTCGCAATAATTCAAAAAAAAATGGTAAAGCCTAGTTGTAGAGCTCGTCAAACTACGTCCATCTGATTATTCAGAAATTGATTCGGGCCACCAGGGCCCCCTAGAGAGCTGTTTGAAATCTCGAACCTACGCAAAAAAATACCGTCAATCGAATTTTCTAGAAAAGTTGAGGGGGGCCCCGGGGGTGGGTCACCAATACCCGTTTTGCCCTACGAGGCCTCCATATGCCTTAAATCGACGAAAAAACCAGTAGCGTGTATATTTACACGCACTTACCCCTGTGAGTTAAATATATTTCACAAAATCACAATTTCTTTTGCCAACTGTTATCTCAAATTCAAACTGTTATCTAAAATGGTGTTATCTCACATGGTTATATGGCGTATACTTCGTTTCATCGCGCATCGGCGTACAATTCGTTTTTATTAATATCGTGAATTTTTTTACCAAGTTTCAAGTTCACAAACATTATGAGTAGCTGATTTTTGCTGTTTTTTAGAATTAAAGAAATGTTATGCATTAATTTGAAAAAAGCGAAGTGTACGTCATTTAGAGCAGTTTACAAAAAAAATGAAATTAATTGCGTGAAAACTGCGGAAGTTATAAAAATTGAGCGTGTCAAGTTCACGGCTTCGTGGTGGTCCTCTGGAAAAAATATGGACCCCAAAATAATCACACGAAAACTATACTCTTTTCTACGTTTAATTTAAAAAAAAGAAATAATGAATTGGATTTCGAGAAATATATTTTCAACGGTTTCCCGGGAAGTGACGTTTGTAAACAACGCTACTGACCCGTCCTTAAGATCTAACGCACAAATCTAAATTGTTCATAATTTATTTATTCCAGTTATCGTATTATTCAACATGTTTCTATAAAAGCGTCTCAAATAGATATAAATTGGTTTTTGAATTGAAAGACGAGGAGCAAAATCATAGTATATATTTTAGACGGATTTTTCATAAAAATATTAAAATTGGTGATGTTCTGAACTTTAAGAAAAAATATATCCCTATAGTTGCCAATCAGTGTTGGAAAAGTTGGCCAACGCGCCAAATTTCCCCAACGCCCAACGCAAGCGTTGGCCAACGCCCGGATTTTTCCCAACGCACAACGTTCCCAACGCGTTGGTTGGGCTTGGTCGTTGGCCAAAGCACCCCAACGCCCAACAATTCCAACACTGATGCTTAACGGATAAGTGGAAAACTATTTTAAACAAGACAGAGAAGGGGCGTCTTGCTTTTACACATCATACATACAGTATAAAATTGCGTTAAGTGTTGGAAAAAATTTGAGCGTTGGTCAACGCTTGAATTTTTCCCCAACGCTCAACGCTCCCAACGCGTTGGGAAGAAAATTTCTCCAACGCTCAACGTTCCCAACGCGTTGGTTGGCCGTTGGACGTTAGCCAACGCACTCCAACGCCCAACGCTTCAAACACTGTTGCCAATCATTAGTTGGTTGTAATTGTTGACAATTCGACTAAACGGGTGTACAGATATATAACGGCGTATGGCTTAACTTATAAAGATATATATGTATTATGGGAAATGTTTTCTCATGAAATTTAACAATCACAGCACGAACGAGAAATAAAAGAAACATAATGGCGCACAAGGTGTATTAAATCTACCCCATTTGCCCCCAGTTTGGTTTTATAGATTTATTGGAACCATTAGACCCGACCTGACCCTTCATCAACTCTATAAATTATACTTTCTTTATTTGTCTTTATTAACAATGTTTTTTTCAAAACCTAAGTAACCCCGAGAAAGTTTTTTTTCGCGCGTCAAACTGATCAAGCTAAATATTAATTCTATTAAGATACTAATGTATGTTTGTCAGGACGAGATTTGACGCGGGGAGTTGACGCGGAGTTGACGCGGAGTTGACGGCGGTTCCATTTTAGTTGGGGAATCCCGATTACTAGCAAAGAAAGAAGAAAATGATTTTGAACCTAAAGACTACGTATAAGACCATGTAGATGAAATTATGCACTTTTACAAAGAATGAGTAATCTGTTGAAAAACTCACTGTTGTTATTTGCTGGCTATGTTTTATATCTGACAGGAAGGAATTACAAAACAATATTACGTAACGAAAGAATTACCTATAAGCGCATTTACAGAAAATGCTATTTTTGAAAATTTTTTTTTTGAATTTAACCCATAGAAACCAAGAGGATGGTTTTAGCCATTTGGATTATAATAATTTACTATACAACCCTAACGATCCATTTTTGGGTATAATTTTCTGTTACAGTCCCGACCTTCTTGATGTGCACCCTCTTTATGTGCACTACCAAATGTTAAATTTTAGATAATCTAAATGAAAATACATATTCTTAAATTTTGCCTTGACCCAAAATGTAGCGTTGGAATCCGAAAATCCAAAATAAAAAATTGTCTGACAAACCAGTTAGGCAAAAAATAGAAAAATGTACAATTATGACCGACTGTCTTAATGTGCACGACTGCCCTGATGTGCACGTTTTTCGGAAACGCAATATGCACATCAAGGAGGTTGGGACTGTATTGGTTAACAAATTTTAGTCGAAAAACCCATCTTAGACGTGATTATAAATTGAATTTTTTTTTTTCACGGTTTTCAGTATTTCATATGATATATAAAGTATAGCCTATACAGTATAGCCATATGATTTTTCCCAATAAAATAAAAACTAGGGTTGTACGGCTTAAATTCATAATAGGGACTGTAGGTATAGTTAAGTACGTTATAGTAGGGTCCATCATGGATTTTTCGTGACAAAATTGTGACTTCCCTCTGTAGCCGGAGCCTATATATTTTTACTGCTAGAAAAACCGTATGAGGTAAGCAGATAAGTTATCAAAAAAAACTTACATTAGTTTAAAACAATAGCTCGAACAATGTGCTCGAGCAAAAGAAGAATTGGGTGGTCAAACGGAAAGCTTCGGAAATTCGTATTTTTATGGGTTAGGTCTAAACACAAGAATATGTGACGGTATCAGAAGTACAGCGGCTGTTGATGAAAATGGACAGAACATCAAAGAGTACTCGTAAGTTCATCATCCCAATTCTTCAACGATACTCGTACGTCATTAATGAGTCATAATGTGTCATAATGAGTCTTCTTGTAGATTTTAGAATACACAGGGTGACCCATTAACCGACACCCCGTTAACCGGAAGTTTTTTGTTTGAAAAATTTTTCCAGCAAACACGCCCACGCATGTACCCGTTAACCAGCAGTTTTGTATTTAATTTTCGATTATATTTGTTCGTATAATACAAATTTTGTATACCAATTTGGTGTATCGTCGTAAATTTTAATTCAGTAGACTTATGATACGAAAAAATATCTTAGTCATGGCTTAAATAAGTCAAGGGCAAATTTCCCAGTGTAAAAAATTAACCGAGCTTTTGACCCATAAACCGGTTTTGTATGAATTTTAGACAAATTGACCTCAATAATCGGATTTTAGGCCTGGAAATGGGGCATTTTTCTCGGTACCCTTAGAGAGAAAAAAAAATAAGGAATGGTTGGCTCAGAAAATCGAAAAAAAACTGGTAATGCCATTCGACTCAGAATCGAAAAGTAAATTTTAGGGATTTTAGTCAGTTTTGCGCCAAGTTCAACGTGATAAGATGACTCATAAGGCCTCGAAAGAGGCTATATTTCCCCACCCTTTTTGAGTGCCTTAATCAAATTAATACGCTTCACGAGCCGTGCTTCATAAGGCGGTTTGTTCAGTCCTAATTTTACCAACCTAATGGGAGATTATCTTAAAATTTACTTTTAAAGAACGTTCGTCATCGGCCTGTTTGACTATTGGCAAAATACGAATTGCTCGCGTCAAGGATTTGATATTGTGGGCCAAATGCTCATGAAGGAGGCCGAAGCAAAATCGGTGGAAGATAAAAAGGGTCTTGTCGATAAATTCGAATCTTATTATCATCATGTCGTCCAGGCGTCAAACATTAGCGGCAATTTTGATGAAGAAATTATAAACCTAAATGGCATCACATTTCGCGATTTGATGGAAGAAGGCGCCCTACTCGTCATCAAAAATATTGACACCATCAAAGACGCCTGCCAGTTGAAGTTTGGCTGTTCAAACTTAAATTCAGCAAAAAATAAGTGTGAAGAGCGGAAGAGTCATATTTTTTGTTTAAATGTTGAATATTAACTGTCATGTGCCATGTTGAACAGATCTGTCCAATCGGCACTTTGATTCGGTAATATTCGTTAACGGTTAACGTTAAAGTAAAACGGCCAACGGATTATGAATTACGCACCGAAATTACGTTTTTTCAATGATTAAGTATTTTTTTCTGCATTAACCGCTCGAAAATATTTTTTTTTTTCTTTCGCTCGAAAATTGTGCGGACTCAGATGGGCATTAGCCCTCGGGCTCATAGTGCATCAAAAGTACCCAAGCATATATTGTAAATTTATGTAATCTAAATATTGATTTTTTTTGGGATAACACTACCCTGGTATTTTGAAATTTTATACAGTAGCTAAATTTTATTTGAAAATTATTATTCATTATTATTGCATGGTATTTGTAACCCCTGAGCTATTAAAGTAACAAATACTTAATTGTAGTTTTTAGGTGTTTTGGACTAAAATGTTAGTTTTTTTGCCCATCACGAAGGGCTTAGGGTGAATAAAGTTTCTAGTGGTCGATTTTTTTCAGATGGTTATCAGGTCAAGTCGGTTTTTTCAAAGTGAATTAAGGTCGAGGCCGTTTTTAAGACTTTGACCTTATAATCAACCCCCCTATGTGCCGATTTGATTACATGCTCGTATAATTTCAGTTTTCCGTTTTTATATGTATATCTCAGAAATATGTAGATTGTCCGTAATGAATATAATATTTTTTTGTTTTTAATTATTTTTTATCTTTAAAAAATAATCTTTGCATTAAATGTCGGAGCACACGGTATTTTTTTTGTAATTTTTAATTATTTTTTCTTAGGCGACAGGATTAAGCGCTACACATATCTCAATATACTCACTTTTTGTAACTGCTTAAAAACAACTTTAGTCAAAAATTTTGATTTATATATACAGTCCCGACCTTCTAGTTGAGCAATTTGCGTTTCCGAAAAACGTGCTCAACCAGGCAGTCGTGCTCAACTAGGCAGTCGTGCACAAGTAGGCAGTCGGACAAGATGATACACATGGTAACTCATTTTATTTACGTTTTTTCGTTTAACTGGTTTATCAGACAACTTTCACGGTTCAATATTCGGATTCAGCCCGCAAAATCCTTTCATATAAGTCTAAACTTGATACGCTCAAACGTTTTNCTCAATATACTCACTTTTTGTAACTGCTTAAAAACAACTTTAGTCAAAAATTTTGATTTATATATAAATATAAATAATTGAGACTACATATTAAAGTTTAATAATTCGTTAGAATTTTTTAAATCGCATGACGGTGGTGTTTGACGCTGGCGCATGACAGTTAAGTTAACTCTCAGGGCGAAGGAGTTTTTGGGAACCCCCAGGGGGAAAATGTGTGTCTTTAAACACGCACTTAAAAATTCACAATAATTCGCAATAATTCTGGTAAAACTGGTAAAGCCAAGTTGTAGAGCTCGTCAGACTACGTCGATCTGACTATTCACAAATTGATTTGGGCGGCCTTGGTTGAGAAAGCTGTTTGAAATCTCCAACCTAAGCAAAAAAAAATAATTATTGATCGGGTGATATCAGACTTGCTATGATTTTACATTAGAAACTAATAAATCGTCTCCATTCAATATTTCACGATAGTTGTTCACCCGGATGTATCAATTATTAGACGGCGCCCCGAAGGCGATTGATTGAGATTAGAAAAANAACTTGGGTCTGAAAAACGTGCACAACCAGGCAGTCTTGTAAAATTTCCTGAAAAAGTGCTCAACTAGGCAGTCGTGCTCAACTAGAAGGTGCTCAAGTAGAAGGTCGGGACTGTAAATATAAATAATTGAGACTACATATTAAAGTTTAATAATTCGTTAGAATTTTTTAAATCGCATGACGGTGGTGTTTGACGCTGGCGCATGACAGTTAAGTTAACTCTCAGGGCGAAGGAGTTTTTGGGAACCCCTAGGGGGAAAATGTGTGTCTTTAAACACGCACTTAAAAATTCACAATAATTCGCAATAATTATGGTAAAACTGGTAAAGCCAAGTTGTAGAGCTCGTCAGACTACGTCGATCTGACTATTCACAAATTGATTTGGGCAACCAAGGCCTCCTAGAAAGCTGTTTGAAATCTCCAACCTAAGCAAAAAAAAAAAAATACCGGCAATGTATTTTTTTCGAAAACGTGAGGGGGGTCAGCAATACTCGTTTTGACCTACGGGGTCTCCATATGCCTTAAATCGACGAAAAAACAAGTCGTGTGTATATATACACGCACTTCCCCCTGGGAGTTAATCTTTGAGTGCGAAGTTTCACGCTTGTCAATTTTTAACCAATCACGTACTATATTGAGTTTACTAGTAATACATGTTTAGGTCAAATTATTATTTTTTGGCAAAATCTAAAAATGGCGAACTACCAAAATAGAGAAACCTAAAATTTTCTCCCTTTTTTGATGTTTCCGTTCACCGGCTACAGAGCCGAAAATAGAGAAACACGAAAACGTAGAAACTGCAAAACAGAAAACATGTCGTTTTCAGGTTTCTTCGTTTTCGTAGTTCTCCATTTTTAGGTTTTGCCTATTTTTCAAATTACCATTATTTGGTGAGGTTATCAAAAAAAAAAGTAATAATCCAAAATTTGTTTGGACACTCTAGTTAAAGTGGAACTTTCACAGTGCATTCTTCTTTGCTGGAACAGCGTGGTTATTCAAATGCATTAGCTTTACTTGACCATTATTATTTAAGCCGTCGCGTGACTTTTGTACACAAATAGACCCTACCACCCTTAAAGCTCAGTACCTGGAGCTTTTTTGGTGCTAAATAATCCGTTAGTGAGGTTTGGTGTAATGAAGAAGAACGAAAAAACATGATTTATCTAGTTAATTGCGGTTAATTTCTAACCGGTTGGTAGATGTCACTTCTAAGGTTCACCATCGGCTGCGGCGTGGTCGGTTACCATTCATATCCCCCAAAACAGAAAATTGGAGGTACTTCTAAATTTGACTCAAAATCCAAGGCGGCATACCTATGTACAGGGGGTAGGCCAATTCCGGAACGCTTTGCGATTTTGAGCCAAAGTCCCCTTTTGTTCCGGAAATGCACTTTTGACCCAAAAACCGTTCCGGAATTAGACTTCAAATCTTTTGTGAAATAAAAAGCGTTCCGGAATTGGATTTTTTCCGGTAACTGTTCCGGAATTGGCCTACTTTCTGTATACAGTATAAAATGTACAATACGATTAGTTTATCTATGTCGCGACATTTTTAATGCAAACCAGATTTGATATTAAAATTTTAGTCAAGCATGCTGAAACATAGAAAAACAAAAACTAACCCCCAAAATAGTGGCCACAACGATCGGCTATGGAAATATTGTGCCAAAAACAGTTATTGGGAAAAGTTTCGCCATCGTCTTCATGGCAATTGGCATTCCTTATTTTGCCTTTTTGACGACATTTTTATCCCAATACATTACCCACTTATTGTCAAGTATCAAACAGACGTTAATGTGTTCGGAAAGGACCATTCAAATTTTTTACATTTCATTTGGCTTTGTGATTATCTTGGGGCTGCCAGCGCACATCTTTATGACTGTCGAAGGTAAACTAATTTATAAATAGGAATTAATTTAAGGACCGGCCAGTAGCGTTGTTTACAAATGTCACTTTCCCGGAAACCGTGTGATTATTTTGCGGCCCATGATTCTTTCTAGAGGACCCCCACACAGCCGTGAACTTGACATACTCATTTTTTTTATAATTTCCGCAGTTTTCACGCCATTAATTTCATTTTATATGTGAACTGCTTTAATTGACAAAACTAAATGATTTACATTGCGCGTTTTTCAGATTAATGCATAATATTTGTTCAATTATCAAAAAAACACAAAAATGAGCTACTCACAATGTTTGTGAACTTGAAATTACGAAGTATATTACAGTCCTTAACCATTTATCGGACGTTTTCGGTTCTCGAAAATAGCGTCCGATAAATGAGCATCGTCACAAAAGAGGTCGTTTTTTTTATTAGAATGCCCCGTTTTGGCCAAAAAAGCGTCCGATAAATGAGCGTCCGATAAATGGTGAAGGACTGTATATTCAAAGAACAAATCAATACGAGTTCTTTTGCTCAAAAAATAAAAATGCGCCGTGGAGCCGTCACTACAAAAAACGGATAGATAAGAGCGAAGGTACTGTAAATGACTAAATATGTGACCTAGGCTGGAGCTTTGTAGATAGCGTGTATTTCTCATTGATTTCTTTATCTACAATTGGTTTTGGCGACTTAGTACCCAGCAACAACCCGCCCTTAGTTTATGCATCAACGAGGAAAAATGAGTCACTTTGTTTAATCGAATTATTGAACCCCATTCCCGGAGTTCGCAACGAAACCTGCCAAGAGGTAAGTTTACTCTAATGACTTCAGGGGTCATATATTTATTATCTTTTCAAATCATTTTATTAATTTATTGTCTTTAGACAACATGGCCAAAAAAAGTTCTCGATATCTACAACATTTATCGAGTTTGTGTTTTCTTTTGGATACTTTTTGGCTTAATTTGGCTTGGTGGCGTCATAAAAATGTTATGGTAAGTGATTTGGCTCAAAAGTAGTAAGATTCTACAATTAATTGACAATTTCATTTATTTAGCAAAATATTCGAAGAAGTCGATATTCCATATCAGCAAGTGACCACGTTGCCAGTTCCATGGAGGAATATACGGGCTCGAAGAAATATACCAGGGCCGGTTGAAGGATCGGTTCGTCATGTTTCCGGAAAAATTATATTTAGATGGTAATATCATCAATGTCCCACCTTAAAATTCCATGCGATCGATTAGACTGACATTTAACTTAAACCATTTTCGCTCCATTTGGTTGATGTTAATTCTCAGGGGGAAGGACTTTTTGATAACCCGTAGTGGGAAATTGTGTGCATGTACACTTAAAAATTCGCAATAATTCTGCCAAAACTGGTAAAGCCAAGTTGTAGAGCTCGTCAGACTACGTCGATCTGACTATTCAGAAATTGATTTGGGCCACCATGGCCCCCTAGAGAGCTGTTTGAAATATCCAACGTACGCAA
>SCLG01000164.1:160662-174810 GCA_004367875.1 Oikopleura albicans | reverse complement strand
AGTTAGATGGTAATATCATCAATGTACAGCCTTAAAATTCCATGCGATCGATTAGACTGACATTTAACTTAAACCATTTTCGCTCCATTTGGTTGATGTTAATTCTCAGGGGGAAGGACTTTTTGATAACCCGTAGTGGGAAATTGTGTGCATGTACACTTAAAAATTCGCAATAATTCTGCCAAAACTGGTAAAACCAAGTTGTAGAGCTCGTCAAACTACGTCGATCTGACTATTCAGAAATTGATTTGGGCCACCATGGCCCCCTAGAGAGCTGTTTGAAATATCCAACGAACGCAAAAAAATATACCGTCAATGTAATTTTTTCGAAAAGTTGACGGAGGCCCAGCTAAACTCGTTTTGACCTACAAGGCCTCCATATGCCTTAAATCGACGAAAAAACAAGTCGTGTGTATAATATGTGTATATATACAGTGTATATATACACACACTTCCCCCTGAGAGTTAAAAACGCAACAGGTTTACAAAGATTTCGGGCTCTAACCGAGTTTTAGCGTGTCGATTCTCAAATTCATTTGGCAAGTTGCTGAATCGAGAGCAAGTGGTGCTGAATGTGAATATAAAATGCGTCCGTCGTTTCCCATACACCACAAAAAGATTCCGAAATAGAAAAAGTTCAGCACTAGCCCGAAAACGCTCTTATGATAATATTATGTTTCCCGAATAACAAAGTCAATTATTCAATTTCAACCGGTTGTCCGATCTTAAAAAGCGCCCGTCACTTTCAAAATCGTCCTTTATCAAAATCTTACGCTCATGTGAATTCTAGAGTTTTTTACCTGTAAGAGAGCAAGCGTAAAAATATTCTATAATATGCCATAAGCCTAATTTTGAAAAATAACGACCTGTAATATTATAACAAAACGTATTTTCAATAATTTCTTGCGCGTTTCTCAGGACTAAAAGAGTAATGTCGCGACATGTCGCATTACATAAAAACAACCTGGACCGTCGAAAAGAAATACATATTTTAAAACACATGTAAATTGATCACTTTAACCCTTTCTTTCAATTTCAGGCAATTCAAAGCCTTGGTTACAGGTCTGATAAAAACTTTGTCAGTGAGATGAAAAATTTGTTTTCGGTTATACTGTAAACTACTACTGAAATAAACTTCTGAACTTTTTATCTGGTGTTGATTATCTTGATTGTCAAAAATAAAGCCAAGTATGATTACTTTACTGAAACGTTGACCAGCTACCGTTGACCGCGTAGTGGGCGTTTCTTAACTCTTGCGGCCCGACAGTGTCGTATGCCATTGTTTTAATTCGTCTCGTTAACAGTCATGCGCATATTCAATATGCCATATTCGGTAGCTAGCTACCCATTTTCACTTTATTTCTAAATAAAAAGAAAACGGCTTGTGATGATAAAAAACGGACAACGGATTTGAAATCAAAAATTTTTTTTTTTAGAAAATTGTTATTACGTTTGGGTCCGTGGAGGACGAGGGTTACGGTTGAAAATTACTCCAGTAAGAGTAGAAGAACAGGGCTTCAAAATAAAATAATAATCAAAAAAATCCGTTCATTGTTTGGCACGCTAGAGCAAATTGGGTAGCTAGCTACCCCAGATGCGCATGACTGCCATAGTAAACTCGATGCGTATGCAGGGTTCGGCAAAAATCGATTTTAAAAAAGCTCAACTTTCCTCAACTGTCGTGTATAAATTGTGAAAAAAACTCAACTTTCCTCAGCTGGCGAGGTCAAAACTAAAAAAAAAACTCAACTTTCCTCAACTGCCGAGGTCAAAACTAAAAAAAAAACTCAACTTTCCTCAACTGCCGAGGTCAAAACTAAAAAAAAAAACTCAACTTTCCTCAACTGCTGAGGTCAAAAATAAAATAAAAACTCAACTTTCCTTAACTGCCGACGTAAAAAGAAAAAAAAAACTCAACTTTCCTTAACTGCCCAGTTGGGAAAATAGAAAAAACTCAGCTTTTCTCAACTTCCCAGTTCGAGCAAAAAAAAAAACTCAACTGTCCTCAACTGGGCAGTTTGAGGTAGAAAACTCAACTTTGCAGCAGTTCAACAGTTAGTAAATTCAACAGCCTTTTTGAGCACTTTGATATGTTGAAGCTCTTCAAGCTGATAATTAGTGAACTAATTAGATCATGATGCACAGAGTGATTTTTTAGCCCGTTTTCATCCCTTTTTGATGTCCAAAGGTGGTCCAAACCACTAATGCCTAAACTAAGCTGTGTGGCGATTGGCACACCCTACGGCCTCGCTTGTTTACCAAACGAACGTCGAAGGACACACGGGGGTCTTAATTTTAACCCCCAAAAGGCATNAAAAAAATCACGAGTTATAGGAGATCAAGTTTTTATATAAAATGGCTATTTTTGCTTAACCGTCCACTTCGTTTTTTTTTTAATTTCCCCAAAAAAATTGCCTACGCACTACCGGCTTAACCGTCCGGAACCGGCCTAACCGTCCAGTTTTGAAAAAATTTTAGTGGACGGTTAAGTACTTAACCTGTGTATATGGTTCTTGTTATTTTTAATTAGGGTAATAAAGTAACGCATAGTTATTGTTTGCAATTGTTACATAACTTGTCCAGTCTGGAAATGTGCACGTGCGTTAACATTTTTATTTCTGCTCAGTTCTAATTGCAGAACAGTGAATTATTTGTCAAGTATATATTTGTCCAATGAAAGATGTTTTATATTTTTTATGAAAATGTGACTTCCACTTCGATAAACATGAAGTGCCATATCATAATTTATTTTCACAATGGCCGACCAAAAGTACTTAAAGCAAAATGAAGACGAAGAAAAAACACGTGCGTTCTGAGACTTTTATGTAATTTTATGGGCTTTTTATTTTTGACGAATTGACGTTTTTTTCAAAAAGAAAAAAAAGATAAAATAAATTTTTCAAAATAGTTTTTTTTTTGTCATTTTAACTGACGCCATTTTCAATCAGTACTGTGCATTTGAGTTCAAAGTGAACCCAACCTACGAAAAAAAAAATGAGTAACTGGAGGCAATGCTAGTACGCAAATTGTATTTAAATGATGCACGTAGGTTGGGTTCGCTTTGAACTCAAATGTAGGGTATACATTATTTTTTAATAACAATTTTTATATCACACGGAAAAATATACAACACAATTTTTAACAAAAATTTTACCACAATTATATTACAATTTTCAACACATTTTTTGAAGGAAAAATATACACAATAATACCGTGTCTTTTTAACAACGCTGAAAAATAAATTATGTTAAAACGTTGCGTTTAAACTGGCCTACATTCATTCGTGCTAGTCGATTTAGTTTTAAGAATACAGTTGGTGACGTAACGAGTTGACACAACACAAGTTGTCAGTTTTTGGGTGTTTTTTGGGCAAAAATAGGAAAAAAGGGGCAAAAGTGACAAAGTGGAACAAGTTGACAGTATTTGACGAAAAAATCGTAAACGAAAGTGTTAACTCGTTACGTCACCAACTGTAAAATGTTTTTATATTATCCACCAGGATTTCATTCAAAAAAACAGAAGATGTGAGAATTAGTTTTTCCCCCTAGGAGTTAAATACAATTTAGTGGAGAAATTTGGAGCGTTAGATGAAGGGTTGTACGGCTTCGGATCATGGACACCCAAATGGCTTCAATTCATGAACAAATTATCTTGGTTTACATTTTTCATGTTTTCCATGTGCGTTTTTCAAGGTTTGTTTATTTTTGTACGCTAGCTGCGCCGTTATGTTTCACTAAAACAAAATCACAAAAAAAAAAACGAAATATAATTTGTAATTTACAGAAAGTTTTCGGCCGAAGTTGAAGAGAACTACAATATTTTCATTAATATTTATTTACTTTTTCGATAGTCGGAAATTCCGACTCGGAATGGCGCCCAGTCATTATACATGTTGGATCAATAAACTGCTAATATTTTGATAAAAAACGTAATCTTGTTCAGTTTTCACTATTAGGTCACTATTAGCCATGTATAAAGTGTTTAGTTAAGAAGTATCTTGATAGTAATTGTGTCAATATACGATTCAAATATTGAACATCCAAATGTCATCGGCATTTTTTTATATTTTCACAGAACAGTTTTAGAATTACTACGTTGAACTGTAAACAAAAGCTAATAATTTAACTCTCAAGCAGGCGTTAGTTAACAATAGTACCGAATAATATTTAGGTGCAACAGTAAATGGCTTTGTGAACATTGCTATTTCAACCCTTGAGCAGCGATTTGGGTTTGATTCGTGGATGACGGGTTTGATGGCTGTATCCTATGATATTGGCTTTGTCCTTATATCATTTTACGTAACATTTGTCCTTGTAAAAGGCCATACACCACGACTTGTAGCAAGTGGATTTCTACTTCTTGGCATCGGATCACTAGCATTCACTTTACCACACTTCATAACAGGCAAATATGAATATGGCCAAGAATAGGGTTACAAAAAGATTATATTAAAATCATGAAAGACCAATCCCGAAACAATTTATGGTTGAAAAAATCCAATTTCGTGCTAAAAATTAGAAAAGATGAGGAAAACTTCGTCTCCTTCTCAGGGGAAGGAGTTTTTGGAAACCCGTAGGTGGAAAATGCGTGTTTATATACACACACTTAAAAATTCACAATAATTCGCAATTACTCAGAAAACTGGTAAAACCAAGTTCTAGAGCTTGTCAAACTGCGTCGATCTGACTATTTAGAAATTGATTTGGGCCACAATGCCCCCTATAGAGCTGTTTGAAATCTCCAGCCTACGCATAAATACCGTCAACCGAATTTTTTCGAAAAGTTGGGGGGCGTCAGCAATACCCGTTTTGCCCTACAAGGCCTCCATATGCCTTAAATTGACGGAAAAAACAAGTTCTATGTCTATATACACGCACTTTCCCCTGGGAGTTAAAATAGCAATCTCAAATTTGGCCAACTTAGTATAAATATACATGTAAGTAAAAATAAATAGGTACAATTTCCGAAAACTAACCGTTTTTAACCCTTTCTCAGCCCCAAATAATACATGTCCCGCGTTTGAAGATTGCGAAGATCACACGAGTTCAAATATGTTAGGGTATATCGCTATCTTTATTTTTGCGCAATTATTACACGGTATTGGGTCAACACCCCTATATACAATTGGCTTTTCTTATCTGGAAGATTCTGCAACTTCTGAGGACGGAGCATTATATTTTGCAGGTTTGGATAACATATCTAAATTAAATACTATAAATACAAATACAAGGGGTCGCCAAATAAAGGTCGGTTTCGTGTTTTGAAAAAACGTTTTCCACAAATACATTTTAAAAACGACCCGTATTTGAGATTGTTTTAAAACCGACCCGTATTTGAGGTCCAACCGACCCTTATTTGGCGCAGTAATTTTTTTACGAAAAAAACGAGCCTTATTTGGCGACTTCGACCCTTATTTGGGGATAGCGACCTTTATTTGAGGGGCCCTTATTTGTGATAACAGACAGCGTGATAAGGGACGCTTGTGCTATTTAAAGGACTTTTTTTGCCATAATAAAAAATGGTCCAAACAAGGGACGAAAAGTGCCAAATACGGGTCGTTTTTTTTGTAAATTCGTAAAAAACTGCTAAATACGGGACGCTTTTTTGATCGAAGAAATGAAGTGCTCATCACGGGACGGTTCGTAACGTAAATATTTTTTTGAGATTGATATAGGGGGGTCTCATATTAAGGAACGGTTTGCTATTTTTGACCAAAGTCCACTTTTGTCCCCTAAGAACCGGTCAGTCGATTTGTTTACAAAGTGTACGTTCGGGGAAAACGCTATAAAATCCGTTCTACAAAAGCGTTTGGATTAGTTTTTGTGTTGTATTACAAGAACACAGGTTCTACTTCAACAAGGATGTATTTTTATTTTCCTTATTGTCACTTTGAAGCGTCCACCAGAACTTGAACTTCGCTAAACCTAAAACAAAGAACCGCCAATCACGTGAAAACTGTTGGTGGTATTGATTTCGTTTTTTTTTGTGAAATCTTTGAATTACAAGGACGAAAGTTATTATGAAGCGTTTTTTCAAATTTTAATATTTGAACAAAAAAAAAAAAATTCGAAAAACACTAAACGTAAAATTTTNCTATAAATAAATTTTAAAAACGACCCGTATTTGAAATTTTTTAAAAACCGACCCGTATTTGAGGTCCAACCGACCCTTATTTGGCGCAATAATTTTTTTACGAAAAAAACGAGCCTTATTTGGCGACTTCGACCCTTATTTGGGGATAGCGACCTTTATTTGAGGGGCCCTTATTTGTGATAACAGACAGCGTGATAAGGGACGCTTGTGCTATTTAAAGGACTTTTTTTGCCATAATAAAAATAGTCCAAATAAGGGACGAAAAGTGCCAAATACGGGTCGTTTTTTTTTGTAAATTCGTAAAAAATGCTAAATACGGGACGCTTTAATGATCGAAGAAATGAAGTGCTCATCACGGGACGGTTCGTAACGTAAATATTTTTTCGAGATTGATATAGGGGGGTCTCATATTAAGGAACGGTTTGCTATTTTTGACCAAAGTCCACTTTTGTCCCTTAATTTGAATTTTTTTACCTTTTTTCGAAAAAAGCGTCCTTTAATTTGAATCTTTTTGCTAAAAGTGTCCCGTAATTTGAATTATGTCCCTTAATTTGGTGTCCCTTACTGTGAGACCCCCCTGTATAAAATGTCACACGCTGGTGTGCTAGTATAGCCAGACGATTGCGGGTAGAAGTGGATGCAGTTTAAGTCCGTAGTTTAAGTCCCTCAGGCATTTTCTTCTTTTTTTCTGAGCGTCCTAGGCAGTTTGGGTCCATGCCTAGTAAAACATATTTCGAAAGTTATATTCTCTGTACATTTTTCAAAAGAAACTCTGATTTTTTAGTGGTATTAATGGGAAGCTGTCTTGGGCCGGCGATAGGGTTTGTTTTTGGTGCCGTACAACTTGGGGTTTGGGTTGATACTCCAGAAAAACCCGGGCCTGAAATGGATCCATCAAATCCCCAATGGGTTGGAGCCTGGTGGATTGGAATGCTCGCTTGTGGCCTTGGAAGCGTTTTATGTTCACTTCCTATGTTTGGTTTTCCAAAGCAATTTCCCGGAGTCGCAAAAGCAAAATCCGAAAAAAAATCCGAGGCACTAAAGGATAAGGTCTTACAACTTACAGATAGCGCACATTATTATTCGTTGTTACGATTTTTAACTCTCAGGGGGAAGGAGTTTTTGGCAACCCCTTCTCAGGGGGAAATGCGTGGAAATAAACACGCACTTGAAAAATTCACAATAATTTGCAATAATTCGAGAAAACTGGTAGAGCCAACTGGTAGAGCTCGTCAAACTACGTCCATCTGACTATTCAGAAATTGATTTGGGCCACTAGGGCCCCCTAGAGAGCTGTTTGAAATATCCAACCTACACAAAAAACACCGTCAATCGAATTGTCTCGAAAAGTTGAGGTGGGGTCAGCAATACCCGTTTTGCCTTATAGGGCCTCCATATGCCTTAAATCGACGAAAAAACAAGTTGCGTCTCTATATACACGCACTTCCCCCTGGGAGTTAAGACTAAAATCATTTTTGGAGTAGGGGCTGTAGTAATTTTCCTGGATTTGGGAACAAAAGATTGAATATCTTAAACCAGAGCAAAACTGTGGACGACGATGTTTCTTTATTTGATGGTATATGGGCGCTGCTCAAGAATCCGGTATTTACTTTTGCCAGTTTTGGAAGTGCAATGGACGGTTACCTTAGTTCATGTATTATGACTTTTGGCCCCAAAATTTACGAAATCCGATTCCATAAAACAGCCGGAGAAGCAGCTTTCCAAGCCGGCGTTGCCTGTGTACCCGGAGCCATTTTCGGAAGTTTTCTCGGTGGGGTACTGGCAAAAGCCTTCAAGTTGACCGGTCGCCAAATGATGTACTTTTCGTCGTTTTCGGCGGTTATTGTACTCATTTTTTACACATTAGCACTTCAAATTTCATGTGAAATTGAGCCACTAGCCGGTGTTAATGTGCCATATCCAGGTTCATGGTGATAACTATTTCATTCGTTCTTAAATTTTGTTTTCCTCCAATTTTATTTTTTTTTGAAATTTCATGTTTTTCTATTTTCGAATAATTTCAAATTTTATTTTATTATTTTGAAAATTAGCAAAACATTAAAATAAATTGTCAATACTAAAAAAACTTTTTAAATATAAATTTTATTAGTAATAGAACAAGTTCTCATCAAATAAAATCTAAGACAAGCTTTTTAAACATATCGTAGTGATTTTCGAACGCGAAAACAAAATAATGTTACCATTTTTTGGTAACGGTGCTTGACAGCGCGTCTGAGGCCTATGTGGCCTATCTTTGGTCCTTTTTTATAGCTCAATGATGCTCAAAGAATCGAATGCTCTGAATTCTAAAGCTCAAAAAACGAAATAACTCAAAAAGACCAATGATAGGTCACATAGGTCTCAGACGCGCTGTCAAGCAACGTTACCAAAAAGTGGTAGCATTATTTTTTTTCGCGTTTGAAAATCACTGCGATAATGTGTTTTGAAGCTGAAAGCAAACCGGTCATATTAACTCACACGCAATTAGCAATCTGTTTACTTATAACATAGTAATACGATTACTAATTGCGTGGGAGGTAATATGACCGGTTTGCTTTGAGCTTCAAACCCCTTTATCTCAAGAAATGTGTGTTTCAAAANCATAATATCATCTAATAAAGGGAGACCAAGTACCGAGCCAATAGATTTAATTGATGGGTGCAATTCAAATTGTAATTGTACACTGGAGTACTACAATCCTGTTTGTGCCGATGGAATGACCTTCTTTTCGCCCTGCCATGCTGGATGTAGTGAGGTCATTTATAATGATGATATGACCTCGCAAAATTATACCAATTGTGAATGTGTTTCCAGTTACAGTTTCAAACTGTTTTGATTTATTATTCGGAAAATTAACTTTTAAGTTCAGTTGGCCTCAGTTAGGCCAAATTAAGGGCCCTCCGGTGACGTAAAAGTTTAGAGATTAATAAAAACACATGCAAACGTCATGGCTTTATTGGTGCCCTGTTTATTCAGTATAGTTATATTAAATTCATTTTGCGATTCAATAAATTTAGTTTTGAATTATTTCGTAGATAAAAGCGAAAATGAACGCGTAAAGATGTTTTATAGTTTCAATTATTTTGCGAATTTCAAAATTATAAGCTGAGTTTCAATAATACATTCAAAATATTATACCGAATGCCTCGTTATTTTTCAGGAGTGACGTTTCGCGACCATTTTATTCTAAAACAGTGGTCGCGAAACTTTACCTAAAACACCAATTCGCGACCAGATGATCACGAAACCATATTTTGAACAACGATTCGCGACCAAATGGTGTGGTCGCGAAAGTACTCATAAACGGGGTTTTTTCGCGACCATCTGTGGCCCCTTCACCATTTTCACCCCTTTGTTTGTCAATTTTATGGTTCGTCTCGTTAATTTACACTTTTTTATTTTATATTAGTCCATGATACAGTGTTGAAAAGCAAAACATAGTTGGAACTGTTGNCGGAAATAATTTTCTTATTTTTATCTGTTTTCCGACTTTGTAATCGATTAATCTATGTTAGTTTTCACTGCCGTTACATATAAGAGAATGAAACACCATACAAAATGTATTTTTTATGGCTGGACGGAGAAACCTCCGTCATATGTGTTTGAAGGTTAAACAATTTTTTCCTCCAATTTTATTTTTTTGAAATTTCATGTTTTTCTATTTTCGAAAAATTTCAAATTTTATTTTATTATTTTGAAAATTAGCAAAACATTAAAACAAATTGTCAATACTAAAAAATCTTTTTAAATATAAATTTTATTAGTAATAAAACAAGTTTTCATCAAATAAAATCTAAGACAAGCTTTTTAAACATATCGTAGTGATTTTCGAACGCGAAAACAAAATAATGTTCCCATTTTTTGGTAACGGTGCTTGACAGCGCCTCTGAGGCCTATGTGGCCAATCTTTGGTCCTTTTTTATAGCTCAATGATGCTCAAAGAATCGAATGCTCTGAATTCTAAAGCTCAAAAAACGAAATAACTCAAAAAGACCAATGATTGGCCACACAGGTCTAAGACGCGCTGTCAAGCAACGTTACCAAAAAGTGCTAACATTATTTTTTTTCGCGTTTGAAAATCACTGCGAAATTGTGTTTTGAAGCTGAAAGCAAACCGGTCATATTACCTCACACGCAATTAGTAATTTGTTTACTTATAACATAGTAATACGATTACTAATTGCGTGGAAGGTAATATGACCGGTTTGCTTTGAGCTTCAAACCCCTTTATCTCAAGAAATGTGTGTTTCAAAATCATAATATCATCTAATAAAGGGAGACCAAGTACCGAGCCAATAGATTTAATTGATGGGTGCAATTCAAATTGTAATTGTACACTGGAGTACTACAATCCTGTTTGTGCCGATGGAATGACCTTCTTTTCGCCCTGCCATGCTGGATGTAGTGAGGTCATTTATAATGATGATATGACCTCGCAAAATTATACCAATTGTGAATGTGTTTCCAGTTACAGTTTCAAACTGTTTTGATTTATTATTCGGAAAATTAACTTTTAAGTTCAGTTGGCCTCAGTTAGGCCAAATTAAGGGCCCTCCGGTGACGTAAAAGTTTAGAGATTAATAAAAACACATGCAAACGTCATGGCTTTATTGGTGCCCTGTTTATTCAGTATAGTTATATTAAATTCATTTTGCGATTCAATAAAGTTTTATAGTTTCAATTATTTTGGGAATTTCAAAATTATAATGTTTCAATAATACATTCAAAATATTATACCAAGTGCCTCGTTATTTTTCAGGACCATTTTATTCTAAAACAGTGGTCGCGAAACTTTACCTAAAACACCAATTCGCGACCAGATGGTCACGAAACCATATTTTGAACAACGATTCGCGACCAAATGATGTGGTCGCGAAAGTACTCATAAACGGGGTTTTTTCGCGACCATCTGTGGTCCCTTTACCATTTTCACCCCTTTGTTTGTCAATTTTATGGTTCGTCTCGTTATTTTACACTTTTTTTTATTACATATTAGTCCATGATACAGTGTTGAAAAGCAAAACATAGTTGGAACTGTTGAAAAGTTTGAATACAATTGCTCTGGATGGAGATTGCGTTGATCCCGAAAAAGCAACTTGTGAACAAAAATCGTACCTTTTTTTGGGGTTGGTATTTATAGTGGTTTTATTTGAATTTCTGCCGCCGACAATTGTCCCAATCGCCACATTGAGAGCAGTTGATCCCAAATTAAAGGGATTGTCAATGGGATTGCAATGGGACATCCTACGGATATTTGGGTCTATTCCGGGACCGATTGTTTTGGGGAAATTGATGGATAATGCGTGTAGCGTATGGGGCTATGTTTGTGAAGATAGAAAATCTTGCTGGATTTATGATGACCACAAAATGTATATAGCCGTTTTTGCACTACGTAAGTTCATACCATCAAAGTGAGATGTTTAATTTTGAAAAATAATCAGGGTTGCCAAATAGGGGCCCAAATAAAGGCTTGTCCCCAAAAACGGATAACTTCAATCAAGAACGAAACTTACTGTCACTAAAATCCAATAATATACTAGTAGGCAAAGAGATATACTAGTAGGCAAAGAGATTTTTTTATATACAAATTAGTTTTTCGCACTGTATCATGAACGCTTATATTAGAAAGTGGGGTTCTTTCGCGACCATTTGTGGTCGCCACAAAAGTTGTATTTTGAGTGGTCGGCAAATGGTCGCCAAATCATGTCTGAAACACAATTTCGCGACCACCATGTGGTCGTCAAACCAGGTGGAAAAAATGGTCGCGAAACCTTGTCTAAAATGCCATTTTGGTAACCAAAAATGACCTAAAAATCAGTCTGTACTAATATATGTACTAACCGATCTTTATAGCCATTGCCTTAAAAGCAGTAAATATTTTCCTATTCTTTGCGGCTGGTTATTATTTTCGACCGTCGCAAGTTGAAGATGAATCGAAAGAAATGGAGGAAGTTAAGGAGGAAACTGTTGAAGCAGACCTATAAATATATATATACCTTTACAATATTCTGTCTTTAGAGTTTTTCCAATTGATAACTGTACAATAAATATGTACAAATGAATAACAACGTCTTAAAAATTACCGAGTTCAACATTGACTTGATCAAAGTCAAACAAAAATCATGTTAGATATCATATTAGGGATTAGATAAAGTACAGTCCTTCACCATTTATCGGACGCTCATTTATCGGACGCTTTTTTGGCCACAATGGGGTCATTCTAATAAAAAAATAACCTCTTTTATGACGATGCTCATTTATCGGACGCTATTTTCGAGAACCGAAAACGTCCGATAAATGGTTAAGGACTGTATTAAATTTGAAAGTAGATTTCATTTTAGCTCCTAAGTTTTTTTTTTATTAGGATTCAACTCTTACCTCAGCCTTAACATAAACACTAAACTCAACTCTAACCTCAACCCTGTGTACTCGTACATGTCTGGTAAGCATCGGACTTATCACTTCTGGTGCAGCGCTCGTCAAAAGTCACCAAAAACCGTCTGTAATTCAAATATATGATCAACTTTTTAAGTCCGATGCTTACCAGACATGTATAAGTACATCCACCGATATGTCATCAACAACTTCGCAGAAAAATATTTGACCTATGACGTCTCGTGACGTCAGAAATTGGTTCACAGTGAATGGTCCTTTTGGTCTCGAAAATGCTCTCTAACGCCAAAACGTGTCTCCTTTCTCATTTGTGTTTATTTCACCAACGTAATCTACGCATCAAACTGCATCATATTTGAGAATCACCATGAGAATTCTTTTTTTTCCGTCCAGCAAAGTCTGAAAAGTCTCATTGACAATTGCGATACGTTTTCGTCCAAAATTGTTAAAGTAAGATAACTGGTTACGGCTATAGTCCTCCAAAAAGTTACTTTCTAAAAAAATTGGCAATAAGGCACATTTATGATTTTATATCAATTTTATTTCGTATCGTAATGTTTCAAAGTTCATTTAACTGCGCCCCCGTTTTTGATACTTTGTTTCGGTCCCCACATGACACTATTCTCTCACACACAACAGCAAGAAGAAAGGTACCGGTTTAGTCTCATCAAAATCGGCTGCGCGTTTCTAGAATAGAGCAATTTGCTTCTTTTTTTTTGTAATGGGGTGCCCCTATTGGTAATACAGGCTGGACGAAATAAAAAACCACCAAGTGTTGACAAGGGAAAATACTAGAAAATGCGTAAATTCTTTTTTTTGTCAACAATTGGTCGCTTTTTATTTCGTCCACTCTGTATAATCTTGAAATATGCCGAAAGGGTATACATTCCTTGATTCCATAAGAGGCGCTTCCATTACGGCCGCTTTTTTCCGCAAAAGTGATTATTCCATAACGGCCGTTTTTTATTAACGTATTGCAAAATAAGGCATTTCAAATTGAAATTATGCAAGTGTCAGAAATTTACTATTATAATACAAGACTGGCACATGTAAATCATGGAATAAGTCGTGAAATAAACATTTCAAAATTAAATTAGCGGTTTTATTTGAATTTGTCGCAAATAAACCCCATGAGGGGCCTAATTCCATAACGGCTGTTTACCCCATAACGGCCGCTTTTTTCGAGAACCGAAACCGGTCGTTATAGAATCAAGGACTGTACTAGAAACGCGCAGCCGATTTTCATGAGACTAAACCAGTATAACCTAAATTGAGAAAAAAAGAAAAACGGGAGATATAAACGGGAGATTTAATATTTTTATTGGTTTTTGACATTTTGTAAGTTCTACCTTCAGTAAGTAAGATGAAGGAAATAGGAAAACAAAAGTGTAGAGAAAGAATCAAGCAGCTCTCCTATGTGAGCTTAACATTGGTAGGGATTCGATGTTCATCTTTTCCAGCTTTTCCAGCGTAACAATATCTTTACCTTTATTTCTCGAAAATGACGCAAAATACTCAGCATCATCCATATTTGACCTCTCTTTCACATAAGAATACTGTTTCTTGCTATTTCGTCGATTCGGACATTGACATATGCTCACCAAACCAATCGCTACCACAATCGCCATCAAAAATCCAAAAATTGGGGCGCAGGGACTGTAT
>SCLG01000164.1:149466-159691 GCA_004367875.1 Oikopleura albicans | reverse complement strand
TTTTTTTTATTTTATGTTCATAAAGATGTTACACATTTCCATGATTTGTGCCCAAAAAGACGTACTAAAATGTATTTTTAGCTAATTTTAATAAATACTTGTATATAAAAATGTATATTAAAAACATGCTAACACTTCTTTTCCACCCAAAATGATTTTTCATAAAGAAAATAGTTGAATCATGTTTAGGCTTATCTTTTTGTAGTAGAATCCGAATACACCCCCTGCGCCGTTATCGGGTAAACATTTTGACCCGATAACGCACGAGCAGGTTTTTTTTCTAGAACTTGTCATATGTCATTTTTAGATATTTCAGCACTCCTATTTAAATATTGATTCCGTAGATTTCAATTTATTTTTACTTTGAAATTCTTTATTGAACGGATTTCTTAATAAAAAATGTTGCTGTTTTTTACTCCTATTTAGGTGTCCCTTATTATGCGATCATCTGTACTTTCCAATTTCTGAGAAAGTTTTCCCTAGACGGGAAAGTTTTTGACGCCGCCACATCAAAGAGCTGCTTCACAGTTTATTGTTCTAAAAATAATGTATTGATCGGTTTAACGATTAATTATCGGACAAAAAATGTGAATGGTTTTATTCAAATATGCCCCAAGAAGGGTCTTCGCCCATAAATAAACATTCTTACTAAGAACTTTTCTATTTATTGACAAATATTTTTGTTCCTATTTCAGAAAGTGTTTTTGATTTCGAGACATATTTGAGAAAATGCGTGATCGCTTCATTCTGTTGATACTAGTTCATGGTTTACTGGCGGTTAACCGCCAACTGACCCAAACTGCCGACCGACTGGGCGCGGTTAATCTGATTGACCTTTTAACCGTTTCAATTGACGCGGTTGAAGTTGGCGGTAATGTCTTGGTGGATGTCCGAAATCGGACAAATATAGGAGTTAGAGAAAAAACCGGCGAAAATGATTTGGTAACATTTGCCGATGAGGAGTCAAATCGACAAATTGTGGCAATATTTCGCCACGTTTTCCCCGAAATACCCGTCGATCATGTTCGATCGGAGGAAGTTACAGTTTTGGGTTTTACTGACCGGTATTTATTTTGTAACACAAGTGGTAGAACACAATTCGTAGGTTTTTTAAACAATACCCACAATATATTGCAATATCAAAAAGATGCACACCTAGAGCCTCTAGGCTATTTATAGTATGGGGTAAAATAACGTTCTTCTCGCTTTGTCAAACATTGTACAAAACTGTAAGATAACGGTGCAGTGCGTAGGAAATTTCGCTGGATAACCCCAAAAAATTAAAAATTGTAACATAACTGGACGAACGGGGAAAATATTGCGCAATACGTGTTTTTTTTGTAACATAACGGAAAATAGTGATTACGTAACTCAAAAGTATAATACAATTTGCGAAATACGCGTTTTTTGCTAAAAAAGTGTAACATAACGGGACGAACGAGAAAAAATGTAACATAACGGGGTGAAACATAAGGGCTCACCTGGTGTATTCTATAATAGACTTAAAAACACGAAAAGCGAGAAGCGCGTTATTATACCTCATACTGTACTCTATCACTTTTGAAGGATCGTTTTGACAGATATTTTTCGAACAAATATTGTTGGTATATGTTATCTACAAGTCTTTTTGGGTGCTAATTATTTTCAAAAATTTAAAAATATCGCGAATAAAAGCCCATGGCAGAGCCTACAAAAGACACTCCGGTTAAAGTGACAAAAGTAAATCAGAAGCGAAAACGGGTTGTTTTGCAAAAGTTGAAGATCCCAGTGAAAATTCGGGAAGAAGCAGAACTTCGTGCCCAAAGAAAGCGTCTCGAGAAGCTCTACTTTGTTGCGGCGGAAGATGTGACAATTTGGATTGATCCAATGGATGCAACAAAAGAATACACCCAAAACCTGGTTAATTATACCACGGTCATGATTGGGGTTGCGGTAAAAGGCAAACCGGTAATCGGTGTCGTGCGCAAACCATTCACCGACGAGACGTTTTGGGGAATCGATTGGACCGGAGTGGTTTCAACGGTTTCCGCCATTCCTTCCAAAGCCATACCATGGAAACAACTTCGCCAAAATATTGAAGTAGGTACATCCCCTAACCATTAATATAACTGGTGTTATATATAGCTGGGTTATCTCCCAGGGGGACATTGGTACAAATTTGCACCAAACGCCTTAAATCCACCGAAAATGATTGTAAACCGGGCTTAATCGAAAATCGCTGTAACAGGGGTCTAGTCAAATTTTATGAGAAACAATATTAAACATAAAACGAAATTGTTTTTTCTGATGAAAAATCCAGAATTTGAAATTTTTCGGATGTGTTCAAAATCGGTGATTTTCTGTTTTTTTCATCCCGAAAACATAAAAATATTGAAAAACCCTGACCTGTTTTTTGAGAGCTTTTTTTGAGAGCTTTTTTGGAGGGCTTTTTTTTTGAGAGCTTTTGTGAGAACTTTTTTTTGAGAACTTTTTTTTGAGAACTTTTTTTTGAGAACTTTTTTAAGGGATACTTTTTTGAGAGTACCCTTATGGGGAGTACCCCATATCATATATGGGCCATATGGGTACCTAAATTTTCAAAATTGGTACACGCAAAAAATATCCCTAAAATAAAAATTCGAACAAAATTAGTCGACACCTGTTTCAGCGATTTATGATATTCGTTCATTTTATACCAAAATTATCGGCGGGAAAAATTGTCATATTTTTAGCGAATTTCTGTAAATCTTCCTATAATCTTTTGGAGACGTCTGAGAATTTTTTCATTGTTTCCACAGAATTTGGCGTAAAGAATTACCTTAAAACCGCATCGTTCTCTTAGATATAAAGCTTAACATAGCCAGCAGGGCTTTTGGTGCATTTAATTTGCACCATTGTCCTCCTACGGATTATATGACACTTGGGACCCTTGAGAGTTAAAACTTTTTGGACGGAAACATATCGCAATTTAATCTAAGTTGAATTATTTTTTAGGAAAGTAAAGGGAAAGTAATTGTGTCTCGTTCCCACCCAGGTGATGTTGTAGACAGGATTCATGAGCGATCTCCAGAATCTTATGAGATTATTCCAGCAGGTGGATCAGGGTACAAATCCATTGAAGTATTGACCGGTATGGTAGAAGCTTACGTCCACACCGGTTGGATAAAATTGTGGGATTTATGTGCGCCAAATGCAATTCTGAATGCGGCTGGAGGGGCCTTGACCGACCTTAAAGGAAACCAAATCAATTATAATTACGATCAGAACTATAAGCACATATCGGGAGTTCTTGCCAGTTTATGGAGACATGAATATTGGACTATGATGCGGCTTGACGGAGAGATTGCACCACCCAAACTTGTTAAAACTCCCGAAGTTACTGAAACTACTACAGCTCTTATACCCGTTGCACCTCCTATAGATGACAGTACCGTGTACGGAGATTACCCATATGATTACTAAAGATTACTGCAACAAATGATACCAATAAACGACTTGAATAATACAACTTGGTTTAAATAAACAACAGCAAAGTGTGTAGAAATTTAGAAAATGTAATTCGAAAAAAGGAAAATCTGTCGGTATTTTGAAAAAAAACATGACCGTTGTATCATATCACCGTGGTGACCCTTACAGGGGAGCGCCAAGTAAGGACACGGCAAGTAAGCGTAGGTGGGCGTCAAGTGAGAGTAGGATTCATTTCGTCCCCAAGTAAGGTTAGGCCAAATAAAGGTCAAAAAAAAACACGAAACATACCTTTGGCGCTCCCCCTGTAAGCCTTTTTCCGGTTTTAAAAGGTGTAATAAAGGGTTCATTTTAATACTCTTTTTCGAACTACAATTCCAGCAGCTTGTACTGTATAGTAATTGTATGGAATAGAATACTTTGGTCCGAAAACTTTTGGACTAATTTTTTTCAGAGCTAACGCCTACACGGTCGCGCCGCGCCGTTAACCGTCCAGTTTTCATTAACCGTCCGTTTTTTAGTAAATTATTTTGAATATTTCCTCTTTGTTTCTCTTAAATTTGTGTCATATAGCAATATTTAAACTTTTTCAATGGTCAATTGAGTCAAAAAGTATGAAAAAGTAAAAAAATCATTAACCGTCCACCTTATTTGTTGTTAACCGTCCAGATTTTTAAAATTTCCCAAAAACACAAAAATAAATAAATGTTAATTTTATAATCACAAGTAATTAATGATGAATTGAACTTGGAAAACGGCTAAAACAGGTTTTTTGCAATTAATGCATTGAAAACTCATTTTTTTCTTACATGTTTTTGCTAAATGTGTTAAATAACAAAATTCTGACATAATGAAACAAAAGTTAACCCCGTACGTCTCCCGGTTAATCGCCAGTGACCCCGGTTAACCGTTGTGTTTTTGTGGTCAAATCGACCAAAAAGTGTCCAAGGCTGGTCGGAAAGCTTCCGAAAGTATGCCTATTCGATTCAGCACCATCGATTTGCTTATCGTGCAATTTACGAACGATCACAGTAGATAAAGTTAATTTTCTAAACGTCCCTGTTTTTGGTTGGGGTACTGCTGGCTATTTTTGGTTGCGGGGGGTTAAACAAAAATTCCAAATTGGTGGTACCGTTGCAGTGAATAATACGATTTCCACAATTCATTTTAAATTTTATTTTACACGAGCTCACAGATATAAAAAAAAATTGTTCAGTGGCAAGAATCGTTTGATAAATTTTAGCACCAAACCTAACTGAGAACAATAATATAATCTATAGCTAAATTTAAACAGAAACAAAAATCAAAAACAACAACAACAAATAAAAAACATAAATTGTTTGTCTTGTTTCTTGTCTAAGCATTATTCTAGAGCCTCTCAGTTTTTTTTGTCACTTTATTCTGCACTATGTTGAATGAAAAGTGAATTTGAAGTACCAGTGGAACAAGTTTTCTGAACTTTCTTTTTAATCTTTTCTTTCTTTTCAAAACTAACAATGACTAAACAGTGTTTTTTTATGGGAACCTTCATTTGAATAGGCACAATGTCATTGTGTACAAAAAATATATATATACAGTCTCGATCTAAAAAAAAAGAAAAAGTTGGGTAGTGGGTTAGTAATAATTTATTGGCGTCTAAGTAATGCTGTAACTTAGTTTATCTATAAATAGGACCCTAAATTGAAAAAAATTCTCAGAAATGCCAGTATTACCAGAATTACCAGATTTATTTTGAAATTCGATGATTTTGAAATTGGATTCCTTTTTAGGGGTCAACTTACATTTTTTCCTTTAACCTTCATTTCTTACACCAAAGTAGCTTCGGATATTAATGACATGAAAGATAAATCAAAAATAATTATTTTTGTATCGAAAACTTTTTAATTTTGACTTACTAAAAATTGACCGTGAAGTGTTTATTCGGAAACTTTTTTTGGGACTCGAAATTTTTTATATAGAAACTTATCTTGGTCTGTGAGGGGTTAAATGAAATTGAGCGAGACTGTATATCGTTGAACTGCAATTTGCTTTGATAAAACATATTTATATAAATACTATTTGCAATAAATTATTTGTTTTTAAATCAACCAAAAAAATGTGCAAAATAAAAATATTGAACTTAAAAAAGGGATTTGAACGTTGTAAGTACTGCTTAGTTAAGCAGCAACAATTTGTAAGGGATATATCTACAAACATATTCCCGTGTTTAAAATTAACCAATCATTTTAGACGCTTTATACAGTACTGTTTGACTTTGGGATCAAATAGCTATTTGCGTAGGCGTACCAAATGCAAACAAAGATGAAATATCTAGAACAGGAATCCTACAGTACAAGTAAAATTTCTAAAGATATTTAAATACAGAGGCTGCCATTTTTAGTCGTAACTAAAATAGAACAAATCGAAAAAGATATGGCCCACAAATAGAACACAGAAATTTTATGAGATTTTTTGAAATTATCCAGGAAATAAAATGTAATGAAGTATAACACATTAGAATAAAATTTTCCTTATAAAATCAATGAAAACTAATTTTAAAGTGAACGTAAACCATAATAATATGGCTATTATAAAATGAGCTTTAAATATAGGTAACCCAACTTACCAAGCTTTGCTCTCTAGCGTACTCATATGGGTTAAATGGCAGCGATTGAATTGGTATGAATTAAAACTAAATTACAAGATTGGTCTAATTTTTCCGTCCATTTTAATATTTAATATGTAATTACGATTCTTGCTGAATTATTATTTGTACCAATTCATTCGGTGCTAGGTTTAAGTAACTATCTTACAGTCAGGGATCTCTAGATGTGCATTGTCGCTTTCCGAAAAACGTGCACATCTGGACAGATATGCACATCTAAAGAGACATTGCTCGCCGTACTCACGGAAAATCTGACCATGTTCTATAAGTATTTACAAATTGTCGTAAAAACGCACATCTAGAGAGACATGCACATATAGAGACCGCATATCTAGAGCCCCTGATTGCATTATATTTATACTAAAGCCATGTTACGTTTTCAGACTGATCGGCAGTGTTGAAGATAACAGGGTTTAGTGTATTTGAAATGAGCATTTTAAATTAACCCGCACATGACATACTGTTACAATTTTTAGTTATTTTTGTTGACATAGAGAAACTCAATAAATAATTAGCCTTAAATAAATGACCATATGTCCGAAATTTAGAGTTTTTGACGACAGCCAAAAGTTTTCGTGGTCGCCAAAATATTAAATAAAGTTATTATTTTTTTTGCTTAACGTTTTCAGAAAACATTAGAGACGGCAAATTTACTACACCACATTTCAAGATTTTGAAAGTAAAAATTAATAATACGCCTTTAAAATTTAGGCTTACTCCAATTTAGAGCCACCCAAAGTTTTGCCGTGTACTAAAATTTTATCAATAATTTTCGATAGATTGGTGCAATTAATAAACTAATATTTCAAGAAAATACCGTGTGCGGTGCCGAAACTGACGCGCTTAACTCCAAAGGGTTAATGGCCCCCGGGTTCTCTCAGTTTCATTCAAATTTGACACCTGGGAGTTAAGCCAATTTTCGTATCTATTTTGAACGCTATTTTGGGCGTACCGCGTCAGTTTCACCATCCACACACTGTATATAAACGTAATAATTTTCAAAATTCAAAATCATGAGAATTAAAGAAGTTTCGCATTCAAAAGCAGCCACCCGCCTGCGAAAAATATTTTCGATTTAAAGGAATTTTGTCCCGTTTCTTGGACCTGAAATAAGACGGATTGCCTGGGAATCCGCTTTACCTGACCCCTCACGCTCGAAAGGGTTAAAAAAGGTCCATTCTTGCGCAATCCTCTAAAACTATCGTCTTAGTTTCCGGTTAATTAGAGCTTAGCAAAAGCATAATGTTTGTGTCCAATCAACTGCGGACGTTTTAAACATTTGGGGATGGAACAAAGCAAAAATATCACAAACTAAGTTACAACTATTTTTTTTCAATTTTCCACGTCTGGCTCTTCAACTTCGATTTCCTCGATTTCGGCTTCAACATCGACATCATCATCTTCCTCGTCGACCTTGAGTTCCTCGTCCTCATCAGTCTGATGGGTCGGGGCCGATGTGGGGCCGGGCGGGGCCGTTTTAGGGGTTGGCTGTGGATTTGGGGGCTGTACGGCCGGTTCGGGCGGTGTGTCTTCGGAATCGCTTGCGACGGCGGCCGCCATTTTTACGTTTTCGATTGATTGATTAGCGATCAGGGCCTCTTTTGCCAGTAGGGCGTTGGCGGCCTTTCGCTCTTTTTCCTTTCGAATCGCGTCGTCTTGCTGCCGTTCTAATATGCACCGTCGCTCAACGCACTTTTGCTTCAGTCGTCCCGGCCCACCGAATTTCGGCTTGTCAAGACAGAAACGACACCTAAAAATAAAAAAATCAATTGATGCTGCAAATTATGGGAACGAATATCTAGGGTGTCCGACACCCAATGTCTCCATTTGCGCCCTAGATGCCTTTTGTTCTAGAAACGAAACCGTAACCACCAAAATTTTTCTAAAAAAAGGAATTTGGCCATTCGACGAACAATTAAAAAAAAGTGAATTGTAGTGACTTAATTTTACGTCGATTGGCGAAATTACTTTTTTTGAAAAATGTTGGTGGATATGGCCCATAAGTTATATATGGGCCATAACCATAACTTATGGGCTATAACTATGGCTTATTTCATTATTCTCTAGGGACATAATTACTAGTTTAAAATTAATGGTAAGCAATTCGTTCGTGTTAACGGTATCTAATAGATTCAAATAAACCGTATGTAACGTATATCATTAAATGAATTACATGAAATTCCATTACAAAAAAAAACTCGCTAGAAAATTTGAAATATTTCTGTACGCATATTCCGAAGCCAGTACCCGGAAAGTGACCCAAGACGCCTACTGTGAAAAACTCGGTAAATTCAAATCGGTCAAAAGTGTTTTTGTGACGAGTTAAATATATGCACAAACTTGCCCTTGGGAGTTAACTGGTTAAACGCTACCTAAAACAAAAACATATTTTTCCCAAGCGATCTATTTCTTTCAAGATTGACATGGTTCGACATATTAAAAGCGCGCTGTTGTTTCTTTGGACGTTCTATTTTTTATCTCAAAACTTTGCTGATTTTGAGCAGCTCCGCCTCGTTCGTTATTTGCTCGGGTTAGCCTTGACCTTCAGTGTGAGCGCGTTAAAAAAAAAATAAAAAAGGGTTTCTGGCGTGGCGTTGGCGTGTGTGCGGCAACATACTCTTAACAGCCTAACGAACAGCAAAGAAAAAAAACGGACGCAAGAAAAAAAGTGACTTGTTTCGTCATAAACCTTGTTCAGCGACGAAAAATTGTCTTGGTATTTTCAAAATATGTTTCTGGCCATGTTCAAAAGAAATTTATATATTTAATCAAGATAAGCCAGTGCCGCGACGATCCGCCGCAGGAAAAACGCGTTACAATTGCGCTTTTAATAGAAATTAGAAAAGTTAACTCCCAGGGGAACGCAATGGTTTTTAACGTTAATGTCAACTAACGAGACTTTTTACATTTCTTGATCTATGGGCGCACAAATTAATTACCAATGGGGTTTTGTCGACGGATCATTAATTTAAAATTAATATTAAAAACAGCAAGCGATTATTCCAAATTAGTTTGCATAGTACAGTATAGTGGCTTCGTATTTACCTCACACCACTTATGTTTCAAACTATTTTATCAAAAAATATAATAGCTGCAACATAACGGCGCATAGTGATTTCGATAGAAAGTGGGAAAACTGCAACATAACGAAGGCTGCCAGTTTTTTTAAATAGTGAAACATAATGGCCCGAGCGGGAAATAGTGAAACATAACGGCGTATGGCTTATGATACAAAGTTATTTATTAGGGGAAACTAATTCTCAAAAAAGTGAAATAATAAAAAATAGCAGGCATTTGAGGCCGTTCCCGTGTTTTTCTTTGGTTTGAAGAAAAAATGTCAACTTTCCAGCGCTTATTTAAGATGTGAAAAGGTTGTAAATACTTACTTTGCGCAGTCGGGCGAGGCACAGTGTTTACATTTATGGCACTGGAGTGCGGGCCGCCGTCTAGTATGGCCGCTATCGGTTGGTGATGCATCAGACGTGCTAATTGACTTATTTTCTTTTTCAATTTTCTCCTCCTTACAATCGCCCAAACCGCCGGTAAAGTTTTGATGTAGGTAGTTTGGGCCGAGCGCTGCGGCAACCATCGAGGCTGATTCCATCATGTTTCGGCCTAAAATTGCCAAAAAAGAAATTAAAAGAAGCACTTCATCTTCGGGTGACAGCCTGCAATTTACTATTGGTTAGCTCAAATCATAATTACATGTGTGGTAAGAAAAAAAAATCTGATTGTACAAAATTCTTGAGAAATTGATGACACCGATTGAACTGGTACATGATATATTTTTTTAATAATTTATAATAATTTACCGTTTGTTTGTTGGTGCTGTCGCCGGCGTGCACTCCCGCTTTGACTTTGGCGATAAAACACGCAGGTTCTGAGGCGACACTTCCGTCGTTTGGTGTTGGGCCCGCCAAATTTTGGCTTATCAAGGCAATAGTCACAAGAACCGCAGTCGTCAAGCCGAAGACAACGATCGCACCGACCACAAGCCTTAATATTTCATTTAGTCTTTCTTGGAATTTTCGCGTAAAAAAATCCGCGTATTTTACATAATGCAAATTTTATTCTTGCAGTAAAGTGCTGAACCGTCCTTATTTTTTTTACAGACTACACCCGTTGCGCTGTTATCTT
>SCLG01000164.1:126951-144669 GCA_004367875.1 Oikopleura albicans | reverse complement strand
TATCCCAAGTGAAAGATAACGGCGCAGGGCGTAGGCGGATAAGCTGGAAAATTTTTACGAAAAAAAGTGAAAGATAACGGCACGAGCGGGGACGGGTGAAAGATAACGGCGCGAAAGATAACGGCGCACCCTGTGTATAATTTTTCAAAAATTTTTACTAGATATTTGTATAATTGTAAGCAAGTTGACTGTATGTGCACATTTTTCGGCACCCGCACAATTTGTTAATGTGTTAATTGACCAACCGAGCTGCGAAAATAATCTGGTATCATAAATACATTTTATGCGCTAATTTTGTACAGTCTTTCATCTATGTGGGACGTTTTTGTATTGCGAAAAATCTTTCGCTATTTATGGTCCTTAAAAGTTTAAAATTGAGAAAAATGAAAAATTGGTTCATTTTGTCGTTATTTGTGACTTAAAATATTAAGTTTTGCTCTTTTTATTATTGTATTATACACTTTTTCTATATATACAGTGGGTCTCACATTAAGGGACACCAAATTAAGGGACAAAATTCAAATTACGGGACACTTTTAGCAAAGGGATTCAAGTTAAGGAACGTTTTTTTTCGAAAGAGGGCAAAAATCAAATTAAGGGACAAAATTCAAATTAAAGGACAAAATTCAAACTAAGGGACAAAATTTAAATTAAGGGACAAAAATGGACTTTGGTCAAAAATAGCAAACCGTCCCTTAATATGAGACCTCCTGTATAATATGGTAAAAACATAGTCGACTATTTCAGTCCATTAGGTATAATTTTTAGCACCACAAAAAATAAAGAACGGGATGAAAATGCGGGATCAAAAACAGGATAAAACGGGATCAAAATGCGAAACTGCGCAACATGATCGCATACAAAAATCGACATCTAAATGAGGTGATATAAAATGCTATCGTATGTTGTTATTTTTCCAAATAATAATTTCTCAGGTCGCAAAAAAGCTGACTTTTTTATCACGAATTCCTACAATTTAAATTCCTTCAACGAATACAAAAAAAAGTCAAAATAGATAAAAATTGGCGTAGATATTGAACGTGCAGTTTGAACGAAAACTTATCGTCATGACGGTCACACAATATTATAGGCCGAAGAAAAATAGAGATCATTACGAATTAAGGACAGTACCGTCGATTTGCATCAAATATGTTACAGTCCCAAGGACTCCAAACCTTCAAATTGTAAAATTTCCGTTTCCGAAAAACGTGCACAATGTGGAAGTCGTGGACAATTTGGAAGTCAGGCACACTTTGAAAGCCGAGACTGTATATAGTTTGGAATGCTCAATGTCACAATATGAACTTGGAATGTTAATTTCAAATAGTCAAAATTTCCCCATTTTTGAAAGAAATTTTCTTTGTAATAAAAAAATTGATATTGATTTGTAAAAAAATCGACCGTACCATCTTTAAAATCGGCTCAACAAATTTCGAAAAGAAAACTAAATAACAAAAGTTTTCATGAAATTGCTGAGTTTGAAACAAATAAAGAAAAAAATGCGACTGAACTGCCCGATAATATAAATTAATCATCGCGTTAGCCAATCAGCGTTGCATACTGTCATGCTTCAATGAAAATTGAGCAAATCGACAGCTTGTTTTTATTTTTATTCAAACTCATCAATTTCATGAAAAACTGTATATAAATATAAAACTATATATATAATAATTATAAAGTAGAAAATGTTTATGGGGAAGTAAGCGAGGTGATGCGTTGTGAGCATACTGTGATTGAATTTGGAGTTTGTCTAATTAAAAATGATGAATGAAAAAAATGACGTTAATAAATATTGAACGAAGGAAAAAATTAAGATTGCCGCGGCCACGTCAATAGACGCATTACCCTATCACTAAAGAAGGAGAAGAAAAAAAAACGATATTGCCTACGGTAATAATTACACCCCATCAAACGGCTTGAATATGAACTCAATAGCCGTTTTGTCGCGAATCTTGGACCAGTTTCAACATTTTCGCACGTTAACCCGCAGCCGCGACAAACACCCAGATCAAACACCCGCGACAAACACCCAGATATGTCACATAAGTAAACAAAAATGTACTTGAATCACAAAATAAAACAATATGCAAACAATATACAAACAGTTTATATCTTTTGAAAGTCGATAGAAGTTTTTTTATGGAAACGTTAAAATTTCTCGAATTCCTTGATCAAATATATTTTTAAAATTTCAATTATAGATTTTTGGATACCCCATAAAGTTTGATTTTTTAAATGTGCTTAACTCCCAGGGGGAAGTGTGTAGACACACAACTTGTTTTTTCGTCGATTTAAGGTATATGGAGGCCTCGTAAGGCAAAACGGGTATTTTTTTCGAAAAAAATTACATTGACGGTATTTTTTGCGTAGGTTGGAGATTTCAAACAGCTCTCTAGGGGGCCCTGGTGGCCCAAATCCATTTCTGAATAGTCAGATAGAATTATTGTGATTTTTTTAAGTGTGTGTATATAAACACGTATTTCCCCCTACGGGTTCCCAAAAACTCCGTCCCCCTTAGGGTTAACCCACACGGGTCCACCGGTTAAGTGCCGCGGCGTGACGGTTGGGTATAAAAGTGAAAAATAATTACCTTATCTTTGCGAACGTCGATTTGAAGACAGTTAAGGATGGGATCGACGAGATCTGCTTTTGGAATTGATCCAACGGCTTCGAAGGTTGCTCCGCATATTCTACACAGGCCGCTCATGTCCTTACCGCTACTCGTTGACATATCGTCCGCTGATGAGTTTTCGTTTGGCTATGTAATAAAACATTAATTAGGCACCGTTTCCATTTGTATAAGGTACACACTGAATAACTGGTGATACTTACGGCACACGTAAATTTATATATTAAGTGAGAGCTTCAAATATGAATAAGTAGAATTTTTCGAATATTCGACGCATACCACTTTCTTCATAAACTCCTTTATCCAGTTTGTACTTTATACGGATTCTATGTTATACTGTATAACTTTGATAAAATAATTGAAAATGTATTTTTGGAACAAAAAAGGGTCACTTGGGTGTGAATTATTGGTACCTCACGTTTTTTTTTCATGTAATATTTTTTTAACAATTAGGTGATAATTTTCGCATAAATACTCTGAATTTTGAAAATTGTAACATACACCACTTGACCAGTTATCTTACCACCACTTATTTTGGGTGTTAAAAATAGGGTAATTTGGCCAATTTTTGAGCACTTATAAAAATAACTGGTTAAGGGGTGTCCTTGGAAAACTTTTGTTTATAAAATTTGATTAAAGCAATAAGAGTTAGTAACATCTATATCAGAATTACCAAAAAATATCTAATTTACCATAACAAATTTTCTGGTTTCGTTGTTTTCCGGGCGAGAAACTCAGACGGGAACCGCAAATACTTTATATCTTGGTCGCGCGTCTCTCGGATGAAAAAAATGGAATAAAAATAGATTTAGATATAGATTTTATACATATATATATTTATCTATATTGGTACGTGAATTTCGATCGCGTATCTTTTTTGTCAATTTAAGACGCGGGGATTACAAAGGCCGAACTCGCGACGGGCTCTCGCTAATATAATTGAGCGCAAGGCGACCCTACTCTGCGCTAAATCGACTTCAACTTTTTTTTTCTGCGTTATTTTTTGATGATACGTTTAGCGCAAGATTGCATGTATGTCTCGTGTAGTTCGGTATTGTATAATTCGGCTAGTTAGATATACTGTGGATTTTCTACTGTACCTTGGACAAGAATAAAGAAATGAACAAAGTCAGATTCAATGTCAAGTGTCATGCGCTCTTAAGCGGACCCGCAAAAAACGCATAGACGAAAAAGTAAATGTGACTTACCCATCCAACAAATAAACACAAAAATAAATTTATGCGGCATCGCGAGAAATTTTGGTTTTAACCCACTGTCTAAAAATCAAAATTGCCGCCTTTTTTGAACGCCTGGACTTATTTTGCGTGCCCAGGTTTTGCTTTTGGTTTAAGAGTTATCAGTCTACTTTTTACGATGCGTTAGAGGGTTAAAACGATGATGGAAAAAATTTGCTTTCGTTTGATTTTAGGACAAATTGTTAACATCATGTACATGTAACGCGTTTTGAACTTCAATTTGAGTCAACGTACGTTGAAAATGAATAATTGGCTTTTACAGTATGCGGATCAAATTTCGAACCAAACCCTGACGAAGGGTGAAAATTCAGAAAGATTAAACCTACGTTGACGCAAATTGAAGTTAAAAACGCGTTATGTATGTTCTCGCAATAAAGATATCCGATGTCCTCAAATACGTTTGAACGGAAAATTATATCAAATAAAAATTTCCAGATTTCTTTGATGAGGTATCCTTTGTTTCCGTTGTATATTTACAATATAATATTGTCTTTAGATTCAATACGCACACCATAATAACCAGCTGTACAATACATATAAAATATATCCGAAATTGTTATGTAGCCTCCTAATTACACCGCCTAACCAGTTATCTTAACAGTAGTTATCTTAACAAAGTTGAGTTGTTTCAACACTTTTAGGAACAAAACGTATCGTTAATACCAATTATGTGACCAAACGTCCGACCCAATTATCTGAAAATTCAATTATTTTAACACTTTTTGAGCAAAACAGATTTTTTGACAACAAACATAATTAAATTGATTTTCCCACTAAAGTATATGATATAGCTATTAAAATTTAAGAGAAGTAACCTACGCACTGCGCACTGATCTTTCATTTTTCATGCTCCGACNGACGAGTTTTTCATGTGATATTTTGGTGGATCTTGAACTGTATAATCTTCATTGATTAAATTCAATCCAGACAGCTAATAATACATATTTATTACACTGGTTTCCCAGTTAACTAGGGCATCGCGGTTTTTGACTCAAGTTTGTCTGGAAAAAGGCACTCATGCACAACTAGAGGGTGCACAACTGGAAGGTCGGGACTTTATATCGCAGAATCTTTTCAGAGATCCAAAAGTGCTGTTTTTTGAAGAACTTGAAAACTTGAGAACATAACGCCAATAGAACAAAATAAGCTCTCAAATAGAACGTTCTCTGAAAATAGAACGTTTTTTGCGTGCAAAAAATCCTATCACATGAACAGAACGTTTTATTGCCATCACACGAAAGTTGGAGAAGCATCACAAAATAGAACAAGCGTTCTGTTCTGTTCTATTCTGAAATTTAGAACAGACTGTTGCATCTCTGGTCCCGACCTTATAACCATGCCACCCAATATTTTTACTTTCCTAGAGGTGTGGGTTCAGTGCGCGCCAAGTAGACCTAGTGAATATATTTTACATATTTATAAAATATATCGAAATTTAAACTATTATATCTTAAGATTGATGAAACTAGTTATTTCCTCAATTAATGTGCCAAATATATGAATATGAAACGCTTTTGGGACGTCTAGTATTATTCGGAAGGTTTAAGTCTTACTTGTCCTAATTTATCTCTAGCTTGTATTCTGTATAGGAACAGTCTAGTCTTTAAGTTTTATTAAAGTAGGAACATGTAAAATTAAAGCGCAAAGTAGGTTATTTGTCTAAAAGGGCAAATTCATTTTTATAGGAAAGTATAAAATCAATAAAATTACGTTTTTCCGTTTGTGTTTTCTATAACAGGCGTACATTTTGAAATATTTACTAGATTCTTATTATAAAGGAATCATCATTTTCGTTACATGACAATTTCATTAAAACACGTAGGTTAGATCATACATATTAATACAGATAAGGTGATACCTCTTTCATAGACTTTCTCTATTTTACAATGTTGTACTTCAAAATGTTCTCATTACAGTCATCTTTCTAAAAAAACATTTTAACCCCAAATGTAATTTTATTAGAGGGTTATTTTAGATGTTTAGTAAGCTGTTGCGCGGCGCAACTAAATAAAGGCGGTTAATTCAAAAATATACACCGTTGTTTTTAGCATTTAATTCTGAACCTAAAAACATTCTCCAGTCTAATGGTATTAACCTGATTAGATGACAATTTGTTCATAACCATAATTGTTTGTCTAGTTTATGTGTGTTACATTTTATTGTCTTATTTTAATAAATCCGTGTTTCAAAATAAAGAAAAAAAAGGCTGGGGTTTGGGATTTGTGTGCCAAAATGTCTGATGCGGTGTTAGGCGTCCTTACCGCTACGTGAATTGGCGCTAAAGCATTGACGAGTTGAAATCGCCGTTCGTGTAGGTTATAAATGACTGGAATTAATGACTGGATAATGTATCTGTTGATTAATAAGATTACTATTGCTCCAATGTTTATAATTCCAGTCATTTATTTTTTAAACCTACACGAACGGCGATTTCAACTCGTCAAGGCTTTATTTTTTACTTTGTAACATTAACACAATAGTGGGAAATTTGGGTAATAAAGCGACGAAAACGACACTTATTTGGCCCTCGGTTCGTTATTTTAACAAAATTGTAAATGAGAAAGTGGATACACGGCCGTTGTTGCCGCAAACGTTGTAACTTTATTTTCAACGATCTACTAATAACGATGGTTGGAATTGCGCGGTACTCGTATTTTGAGGTCATAGAATTAGCGATAAACTTGTTTCGTTCCGAAACTCCCCCGTTAATTTACGCCGCCCGAATAATGTTTTTTTTCGAAAGCAACTTTTCTAATTTAATTATTGTTATACCAGTAATTTTTTACCAAACAAATCGTGCCCAGTCGCTAAGTGCACATTAGTGAATCATTTTGTCACATAATGACAAAGGCATTCAACTTATTGCCGAGCTTGCAATTGACTGGTTCATTTGGAAGACAAGCAATTTTTGGAAAATAGAAAATTCGTACATATTGAAAGGTGCGGTTTACTTTTCGCAAATCAAAGGCATATCTTTTTATGTATTACAGTCCTTAACCATTTATCGTTCGTTTTCGGTTGTCGAAATTAGCGTCCGATAAATGATCATCGTCACAAAAGACGTCATTTTTTTATTAGAATGACCTCATTTTGGCCAAAAAAGCGTCCGATAAATGGTAAAGGACTGTACTTTATCATACATTACATATTCATACATGTATATATTTAGTTTATCAAGTGAGTTAAATTGACCAATCAAATACTATTATAAAATATCTAAACACTACAGGTTGACAACCGATAGCAGATATGTAATTCCCGTCATGGTTCGCGGTTCGACGTTATCCCCTTTGTTCTTTATCTTGCATGTTTCACCGGGCTCGGCATAATTGGCCTTTTTTTAGCTCGGCTCGGTTTTTGAGCCAAAAATGTTTTGCACTGGATGCAACAGTTCCCGGATAAGGGCGCAAGGGTTGTATCGTTGAATTGTGATCAACTCGGCCATTAAATGAGTCATTATTGTTACCCCAAATTAATAGGAATCGAGGATATAAGCTGCCGAGCCCGGATCGTTCGGACAGAGCACACTTTTTTATTCAATGATCGAGAAATAAAAAGAAAAAGAAAATTGGTCTGTTCTAGAACCGCGCAGCCGATTTTCATGAAAGTCACACGGTAGAAGTAAAGGATTCTTTGACGCGGAGTTTATTATTGATTGGACGCGATTTGTTTTGTACAAAGAAAAATACGAGATAAAGTTTTTATGAGTTAGAAATTGTTCAATGCCCAAGTCGGCCTTCTTTCCTATTTAGCCCAGTCATGATTAATTAATGACTAATTATTGTTATTTTTTGAGTGCGGAAAATAAAGAAAAAACAACATGAAAACGCATCATGATTCAGCAATAATTACAGCGCTCAACCTCTTTATTCCCAAAAAACAATCGATAACGGTTGTTTTACAATTAACAACGTCGAAAACATTTAAATAATCATCTCTTTTCGTGTGTTCATGATAAAAAAGAAATAGTAAAATAGATTTGTCCTAAGATCTTTGCATTTTCAGTATTTTAACTCTCAGGGGGAAGGACTTTTTGATAACCCATAGGGGGAAATTGTGTGCACGTATGCACACACTTAAAAATTCACAATAATTCGCAATAATACTGGTAAAACCAAGTTGTAAGCTCGTCGACCTGACTAGCTCGTCGACCTGACTATTAAGAAATTGATTTGGGCCACTAGGGCCCCCTAGAGAGCTGTTTGAAATATCCAACCTACGCAAAAATACCGCCAATGGAATTCTCTCGAAAAGTTGAGGCGGGGTCAGCAATACCAATTCTGCCTTAAATCGACGAAAAACCAAGGCGTGTGCATATATGCACACACTTCCCCTGCGAGTTAACCTCTTGAGTAACTGTGATCAATTTACTACCAAACAAATTATACAGTATTATACCAGTATAACAACAGTCTGTTGTTACACAGCCACTAGGGGGATTTTCGTCACTTTTCGACTAAATAAATAACTTTTTAATAAAATGTTATCGTATTTTTAGTACCACTTATATGACAAAGTGGCCTGGTAACTGCACAGGGGTGTATAATAATAAGCGCTGAATTAGATAATAAACCTCCTGCGCAGTTAACGGGCATTCTGGTCGGCTCGTGCTGTTATAGAGCAAGTTCTTCCGACTACGTCCTGCGCAGTTTTCGGGAATCTTTTTTTTTCGCAAATTTGCTCGATAACTGCTCAGGCGGTGTACTTGGTAATTAGTTTGCGTGATTGCATATATTTATGCAAAATAGTATTATCTCCGATATTGTAGACGTCTGGATAATAGCTGACGTACAAGTTGAGCAATATAACGATGGGGACTGTAATTATAATTCAAATATGATATAATAAGAAAGTATTCGTTTATCTATTTCTGCACCATTGAGTGTCGGATTAAAAAATGGTAACCAGTGAGCCTAAAGCAATTAAGGTAAAACAATTTCTCAGCCGCGTTACATACCACACGATATATAGATATGTACCAATTTATACCCAGTTTATAGAACACTGTAAAACTACCCATCCATCATGATAACCTTTTGCGGGACGTTTTTTTTCATAAAAATAATTACTCTACACGTCACTATGCACGTTTCTTGAAATTTAGCCATCTAGAAAACTAAAAATTGTAGTACCCCAGTTTTCAGTAAAAAACAATTTGTTTTTTTTAATTTTGACTTTATTATTTTCCTGTTCTGAAAAAAATAAATATCGAAAAATGGCATATTTTTATCGCAAAGGTGAACTAAACGCAATATTTCATGAAAACGAGACTTGAAAAAAATATAAGGAGAATTTGAAGAAAAAAGTGACGAACAATCGAAGCAGCGTGATCAATTTTTTTCATTTTAAATTTTTCAAGTCTCGCTTTCATGAAATATTGCGTTTATTACAGTCCTTGATTCCATAACGGCCGTTTTCTGTTCTCGTTAAACCGGCTGTTATGGGCTTAACGGCCGTTATGGAATCAAGGACTGTACAATAACTACATTATGTACAGTCTTTCAATTAAAATCCATTATGTGCAAATGTACATAATTCGCAGGATGTGTTTTGTTTAACCATTTAATATAACGTGTGTTATTGAAAGTATTATTTATTGCAAATAACGCCATTTGTGTTACGTTTCAGTCAACATCGCATAAATCCCGTTATTTAATATTCAAACTAGTTTCACATAACTGTCGTTATTTAGCGTTAAAAAGAAAATAAAATTTTATGTTTTTGGAAGTCCCGGGTGAGTCTGAACATTTTTGGCTTATCTGGTTAACGAAAAATTTATAAAACTCATTACTAATGAGTCATTAGTTTCAAAGCAAAACGTGTTTTTACAGTGTTTTTGTCTTAAGGGCTATTTGTCGACAAAAAAGGTAAANCGAAATACCGGTTAGGGATCGGCAAATTAGGGTTGTCTCGTTAACTTAAATCTTAGGTAGTTTTTATTAAATTTGCAATACAACTCAAATTTGATTTCTGGGACTTCAAATTATAGAAATGAAAAAAATTAAAATTAAAATAATCTTGAAAAAGTAAATTTTAACCGCATTGAATGCAGTGCAGTCGTTTTGTGATGCATTGAATGAAATAAAAACGTTAAAAAAAGTATTTATGACATCCTGGTTTGCCGCAAGAAATGTTAGAAAACGTTGCTTAATACGTTCATTAACTGAAAGAGTGAACATAATGGATTTATGTATCATTGTACATAACGCCACTTATTTACGATTGCACATCACGCCACTTATTTGGGGCCGGGCGGCGGCCCAAATAACTGGCGGGATGTGCAATCGTAAATAACCGGCGTTATGTACAATGATACATAAATAGACATTAAATACACCTATTAAAAATATATTTCAACAAAAAAGTTTAAGGCACAAGTGACCAAAAATTAGCAACTTCTTAGTTTTATGACGCAGGGGCAAAGCTTAAAAGTTTCCCTGATCCGGTGGCTATTTTTCCCATAGAAGAAGTAAAAGTTTTCGAAGTAAAAATACATTTATTCGCCTAGATTTTCGGAAAACATCAAAAAATTTACAGCGGTTCGAGCACTGGGAGGCTCTGAGAGTTAAACGCAGGAGATACTTGATCAAACGAAAACGGCGCAGAGGTAAGCCAAACAGAAAAAAAGGCATTCACGGCCATCATGTATTATCATGAAAAATAGTTGGACTTGAAGAGAGAAGCGCGAATTTTGTTTAGGGTGTTGGTGGTTGCGTTTTTTTTTTGTCTTTTTTTATTTTGCATTCAGGTGCAAGGTGTTCTGTCTTTCGTTTTTTTGAGACAGAATGCCGCAATTCGCGCAGGTGTTCTTTTCTCGTGTAAAAGATTTCTTTTCTCGCTCGGAGAGTGACGGCTCCAAAAAAAAGTAATGAGTTTGAATTTTAAAAAAAATAGGATCGGGAAGAAAATGAATTGGCGGTGGTGTTTGGCGTCGGGGGCTTGGTACCATGTTTTTAAACAGCGATGGTAAAAAGTGGTGGCAGCGGGAATCACCCCGCCCAGCGTTCATTTTCTCGTTCCCAGTAGTATCATTTTGAATAGCAGGGTTCATTTTTTTAAATTTAGCTAGGGACGTCTTAGATTAACAAATTTGGGTGATTTAGAAAAAAAAAGAACATTATAGCACCAGAAACATCTTTTCAAAAAATTTTGAAACCCAGATTTTCCAGAACGCTTTTAGGTCAATAGACATTTTATTCAAAAGCAAAACTTTTTATTCTAAAACGGAGCGTTTTATTTTAAAACGAAACATTTTATTTTAAAACGAAACGTTTTATTTTAAAACGAAACGTTTTATTTTAAAACGAAACGTTTTATTTTAAAACGAAACGTTTTATTTAAAAAAGGAACGTTTTATTTTTAAACGAGACGTTTAATTTCAAGACAGAATGTTTTTTAATTGGTAATTTAATTTAAATTGCTGGAAATTGGATTTTTTGATGCAATAATGAGATATCTTGCAAAAACGACATATTTTCATTGATTAACCATTTTTCAACGTTAAAAAAATCATGAATGGAAATAATTTCTTCAAAAATGTTTGAACACGATATTTTTGATGAAGCGTCATTTTCGACCCGGGTATATTTTTGTCGTACATTTTTTGTAACTTTCTACGAGCGCAAATTATAATGTTTTCCCGTTCCCAGTAATATGCATTTAAATCTTGAAGTTTTTTTGAATTTTGCTGGACGCATGTAAGCTTTTCACCTTCGGCGCCATGTATCAAGTGTGGTGAAAAATTGGGGGAAAACGCGGGCGCAATGTCGAGTACACACCGTCTTCTGCTTAACCCCTAGCGCCGAGGAATCATCCACTTAGTCCCGATCGGAATGAAGTTTCACGCGCTTTTCAATATTTAACGATGTAATAGATCGCTTTGGCCCATCGTATTTAAGACTGATTTCAAAAATTGTAAACTTTTTTTTCTGCCGGCCTTCCAATATTTGTATAGGAAGATTTTTATATTCTATAGTATAGTATAGACTCTATACAGTACTTTTGAGCCAAAAAGAATACTAATTGAGGTAACTTAACGCAAAGTGGCCACCAGTTTTTATTTTAGATCCTCTAAAAATATACAAAAAAAAAAATTCGAAAAAAATAATTCCAGATAAGAGCACGGTATACAATTTCAAAAACCTTCCAAAAAAAAAAAATTCAGATGAAATATTTACCGAATTAAATTTAATCTGTCCGTTTTATACCAAATTTTATTCAAAGTGGTTGACGGGAATTAATAAACTTGGTATCATATTATGCGCAATGAGTTAATTATTAAAATGAAAAAGTCGATCCAGAATACCTCAAACCGTTGCGAAATGAGAGAGAAAAAAATGAAAAATTGCGCCAAAAGACGCATCCGGGCGCGCAGCAGTTAAGGCAAACGAACGGTTAGTTCAATAAATCCCAAAATTGCATTTTTTGAAGAACAATTGAGGAAAAATAAGTGGTTCGATTTTTTTTGTTATTCTTGAAGGACACTCAGTCCGCGTTTGTTGCAAAATATGGATCTTGGAATTTTTATACGGTAAAGCCATGTACTGAATATTTCAAGGACAGCCGTCTCCCTTTAAGGACACTCGATCACTTGCTTAAGTTTTATTTTCGCATCTGGGGATTTGAGGCCCAGCGTTGGGTGCTTATCATTAGGGAGTTCACGCCACTTTTATTTCTCTTCAAACAGAAACAAATTGCCGATTTAACCCTAGACCGCGTTTTTTTTGACGATTATCTCAAAACTACTAGATAGATTAGTATTAGTTTTAATTCAAAAAAAAATTACATTTAAGATTTAAGAATCAGAAAAATGTGGAAAGCGATAACGACGAGCGAACGAAAAAATAATTGTATTTTACCGAAAAAACTTCTAACTTTTTTTTAAATAAAATAAATTGAAAATGATGGGCAGTTTTTTTTATAACAAACGTGTGGTATTATACCAGTAGTATGTCAGAGTTTTCTAATTAAACTGGTATAAAGCAAAAACTAAATATCTTCCAACAATTGTTATTAATGTTATTACTAACTGAACGGGTATTTTTAAATTTGTTTAGCTTTATACAAATTCACACGGTGCCTTGAGTTTATATTCAGTTGACTATAGTCATATGTTACCACAGACACCTCGATGAGTTAATTTACGCAGATTCTATACAAACACACATTTTGGCTAAGTTTTTATTTTATAACGAACTTTAAAAGCTATGGGCAAATATTGATCAACTTTTTCACCATCAACTAAGTTGATGCATTTCCGGTGTTGAACAAACTCCTGGATTTCCGTGATTTTTGATCGTTGATAAAAGGGTATCAAGTGGGTTGAACTGTTTTGCTGAAACGTTATTAAGATAATTATATTTTGTTAAGATAATGGTGTAGGTAAGATAATTGGAAATCGCCATACAATTTGGCCCAAAAAGTGTTAAGACAACCAAAATTTGTTACGATAACTGGTTATTACTAATGCCCTCATTAAATAAAAGTGTAACTAGATGGTTCAAAATTGATTTCAATTGATTTCTGTCGCCTTTTTGCGATTAATTTTGGTGTAAAAAGGGTGAAAATGAATGATATAGGTTGTAATTCGGACAATTATTATGATTGGCTGAAACTAATTGCCAGAATTTCTACCTATATGATTCATTTTTCACTCTTTTTACACCAAAATTCGGGAGTTGCGCAATATACAAAATCGAAATATTCATTTTTTACAAATACAGAAATCAATTGGTGGTGTCAAGGCCTTCTAAAAATATTGAACTCGACGACTTTCGATGACGGGGGATCCTAATTATGTATACCTCTTTTTTGACGCCCACTGTACATTTATTTAGTTTATTTTCCCCCAAAACAAACATTACGCGATTTTTGTAATGATGGAAAAATATATCGACAAAAGCGTTTTTTACGGTTCTGGCACCGCCGTTGGTTTATATCTAGTATGTCGTTAATTGTCTGTCTAGTACGGTGGGTGCGGACTGAGTAGAAGGCATTCGCCGATGCGCTATACGATATATTTTTTTTATTTTCTTTAAAGAGTGAAATAAAAAAAGCTTGACTTTGAGTCGCACACTAACACACACCCGCTCACACTGACGCACATACGGAAAAATACTTCGCATTCAGCTTTTTTTTTATATTTTTACTCGTCGGGCCGTTTTTTTTATACTAGTGTAGGCCTGATATTATGCTGGGCTTCTCACAGCTCTCGCGGTATCTCATATATTTTTTTTTCGCATACTTTACCACACAGGGTGACAAGTGCATACAAACCTACTTGAGCACCCGCCTCTTATACCATACTTCTATTTTGCGGCCGACGAGACCCATACGAGAAAATAGTTTTTTTTTCAGAGATGAGTGATTGGACTTGAGCGAGGATGCGGTTAAGCCATGCTAATATACTTTTTCCAAAACAATTTTTTTTGTTCTGTTTTATTTTTTTTTAGTTCGGCAGCAGAGTAATATTGTTTATGAGTGTCCCTTTTTTAAGCGGAATATTTCAAGTAGACAAAAAAAAAAGGATGCGCCACCTTGCGGAATATTTTCGATAACGCAAACGCAAGTTGACCAGACGGTAAAGACCCGCTTACGCGATACCGCGATAGAGAAGTCCCGCGAAAACAAGAGTTTTTGAAAATAATGGATGAAAATAATTCATAAATAAACTTCATATTTTGGAATTCATTGTTCTAGGACTTTTGTGAATAACAGACAAAGGATTTACAGGTCTTTTTTTATAAAATTCTAGCAAAACTAACACGTTATAACAACGCATTTTACTATTTTTATTACCGATGCATTTATGTAGGCAACTTGAATTCACTCTGACTGTGTATTGATGAATTAAAAAATAGTTTTATCACGCTGATAATGATTTGGCCACCCCATGATTTGATTTCATCGCACAACTTTCTAAAATCAACGTTGCACTCTGGGAAAAAGGCTTTATTATGTTAACTCACAGGGGAAGGGGTGGTAACCGGTTTGGCCCTGAAGGTCCTCCTTATACCTTAAATCTCCAAAAACAACTTGTGTGCATACATGGATAGTATCCATTGGATACACACTTCCCGGGGAGGTCTTCCCCTTGGGAGTTAACTTCGTCAACAATGTCCGTGAAAACGCGTCGCGTTAACGCATGCGGCATGGTGGTCGCCGCCATATAAAAATTGTAAAGGGACGAATTAATCGTTTCTTCACGTATCGACCGATATACGACCGATATACGGCCTTCCGGTATGGTCCATACCGTATTCACCATTTTAAACGGGTATCTAGAAAATACAACGCCCTGAACTCATGTTGAACGCCGAGTATTTAGAAAGCGAGTTTAAGTTTACGTCTAACAAAAACTCGGCCAAATGTTGATTATTTGCCCAACTGCGTATAATCCGACAAAAAGAAACAAAAGAAAAAACCAAACAAAAAGAAACTTCAAGTATCTTCGAGCTGTGTTACTTATTTTATTTTTTTTTCACTCAACTTCCCGGCACCCGCCTAGCTAATTGAGTATGGCCTTTTCTCGTCGATGTGCGCGGCTTCGGCTTAATGTTATTACTTTAAAAACGCGGATTATAATATTTTTTCTTCTTTCTTTTTTCTTCGAGATTATAATGTCGTCAGACTGATTATGATGAGCTGTCAACATAACATCTCGGTTACTCTCGCACTGATTTCCAAACACTAGGGATTTTTATATTAGTAGATATGGTAGAAGTGGGCATATCGAAAAATTTTCGAAAAAACTGGTAAAGCCAAGTTGTAGAGCTTGTCAAACTACGTCGACTATTCAGAACTTGATTTGGACCACCGGGGTCCCCTAAAGAGCTGTTTGAAATGTCCAACCTACGCAATTTTCGATTTGCCACTTCTACCATATCTAGCATTTAGCTCCCTGGCGATAGTGTCGCATAATAGTAGTTTTGCTAAAACTGGGAAAATCGAAAAAATAGGAAAAAAAACTAGTGAAAAACTGGTTCGCAAAATTCTGATGATACGGGTTATAGCCTATGGCACATACAAAAAATGTTATTTTGCGTAGGTTTAATTTTTTTCAATCTGTGCTGAAGGAATATTATATATCAAACACAGTATGCACTGTATATACTAGTATTGTTAAACAAAGTTTGTTAAATTTGGTTGCAAGCATACCATAACAGCCTAACGGACAGATTGCCATATTTGCCCAATGTAATTATCTCAAATTGCGGATTATTTTTGTCTTTTGTTTAATGCCATGCGGATCTGATGAAAAAAAGCCGATTCAGCGCCTCAACATTTTCTTGTTTTTTCTCCTTTCGATTTTTTTTTCTGTCGGAGCCGCAACGTACGGTACACGCAGAAAACAATCGAGCGATTTCCGTGATTAACTCTCTCCTTTTCACTCGGCGAACTCGATTAACCCTCAAACAATAAGTCTGATAAATGGACAAGAGGCGGTTCAAATGCAACACCAAAAAAGACAAAGGCAAATTTTTTTAATTATTTTTTAAGGCTAAAATTGACTCATAATCCCTGGCCCTCATCACGGCCCTCATCATGAGCATTTTGCTCATTAATGGATTTTTTTTTTGGCAAACTGCCGACTTCTATGCTTAAGCATGCTTGGTTGGAGTTGTGTTATGAACCAATGATTATAAGGTTACAGTCTGAAAATCTACGCATGACCTTATAAATTCTAGAATAACAAAAACTATCTGACGGGTCCGCACGCGGCTTACTCAATAGCTTACCTCAGCTTATATAAGGTAAGCTGGCGTAAATTTCTGACTTATCTAAACTAAGGCAAGCTGAACTGTATTACCGTAACGATCAAAAACAGAATTTTCCAAAAGAATTAAGTCGTAAATAAAAAAGATGCCTCTCCCAAAAAAGTCCATGATTATTTAAGGCCCAAAAAGACCATGATTTTAAAGTAAATCTCCTTGACCTTATAATCACTATGCCTATTCTGATAATTATCATCACTGTCGAAAATCCGCCTTTTTAAAATTTAATTATTTCAAAAGAATTCTAATGTTTTTAAAATGTTCCTTTTCACATCTATTGTCAACATTGTTGCGCAATTTTAGATACAGGGAAAAGGGGTCAAAGTCATAAAATATTCACAAAACAAAATAAATTAAGCCTTTCTGAGAAAATATCGTTCAAAAGCGCAAGTTATCAATCAAAGATAAGATTTTTATACTTTAAAAGCGGGCTCGTTCAAAAATGCGTTGTTATCATTTTCCATCACAAGAAAAGACGTTCGAACGGTCAAGAACGACACAAAATAGAACAAGCGTTCTGTTCTGTTCTAAAATTTAAGTTCCTAAAATTTACAACAGAACTTTTATATCTTTATAAACCAAATATAAATTTCAATCGCTGTATCAGCAGTTACTCCAAGGAAAAGGGGGTCAACTACAATTGGGGTAGTAAATTAATTTTTGATCAAGTAATTGAAGGAACGCTCGCGTATTCAATTCTTTGCCGTTTTTTGTATCATTGTCAGACACAATCATAGCTTGGATTTCGTCCAAATATATTTTAGAATTCTCTTACCAATTCTACGACGAACAAAAAACATAAAATTGAAAGCATGAGAAAACAAAAAAAAAACGGAAAAATGAAATATCGGTAGATTGAGCTTGAAAATAATAATTTGGTATTGCGCAATTTCCGCTTGTGTGTTTATCCGGCCACGTTATTGCGCAATATTTTCCCCGTAGGATCCGTTATGTTACAATTTATAATTTTTTGGCGTTTTCCAGCGAAATCGTCTACCCACTGCGCCGTTATGTTACAATTTTCCGTTATGTTACACTTTTTTGATTTGGTTTTGTAACA
>SCLG01000164.1:91718-106463 GCA_004367875.1 Oikopleura albicans | reverse complement strand
TGCAAAGCAGTGTTGGAAAAGTTGGCCAACGCTCCAAATTTCCCCAACGCCCAACGCAAGGGTTGGCCAACGCTCGGATCTTTCCCAACGCCAAAAGGCAGCGTTGGCCAGCGTTTGAATTTCTCCTAAAGAATAAAATCTAACCAACGCGTTGGTTGGGCGTTGGTCGTTGGCAAACGCACCTCAACGCCCAACAATGCTAACACTGATGCTTAACGGATAAGTGGAAAACAATTTTGAACAAGAAGGAGAACATGTCGAAGAATTGTCTTGCTTTTACACAGCATACATACAGTATAAAATTGCATTAAGCGTTGGCCAACGCTTGAATTTTTTTAACGCCAACGCTCCCATCGCGTTGGGAAGAAAAATTGTCCAACGCCGAACGCTTCCAACACTGATTGTAATGGTTTATTGTTAAACGGATTTTATAGCGTTTTCATCGAACATACAGTTTGTAAACAGCATGACTGATCGGTTTTGTTAACAAAACTTCGAAGTAAAATTCTCAAAAACAGCAAATTTAAGTTCGAAACACCAAATTGGTGTCACCTTATTTGTGTTCACATTATGTGAAACAACAATGTCATACTAGGCAGAGCAGTGTTAGGATTCTGGACTACGATCTAATCGTTCATGGAAACACATGTGAAAGAGGGGATGGACGTTTTGGGTAATTGAAAAAAAAAATCAAAAAAAAAACTTGGAGGTTTCAGGTACAACTGTAGGTTTCGGAGACGAGGACTGTAGTGCTGAATGTTATATCACATGGCTAAACAGTTTGGTTGATTATAGGATTTTATGCAACATGTTATACCACAATTTTGGGACTGTTCGTAGGTCCTTTATGGAAATTTGTCCCTTTTTCCTATCAAACCATTTCGTTTCATTCTCACCACCCCATGTCGCCACGATCGTTTTTTTTTATCATTTTTATTTTGTCAATACTGATTTGATCATCCGAAGAGTCCGAAAAGTCTACCGATAGATGCCATCGCCGCCGGGTACAGTCTGTTCTGGTGGAATTATGGGACGATTTGGAGCATCCAGGTTCTCAACCGGCTCAATTCTAAATGTTAAATGTTTCACTTGTCTGTAATCTGTGAAAAACAACTTGCTAAAATTCATATTTTTATGTCGTAGCGCCTTGAAAAGAAAATGCTAAACTTGATTCGTCGGCGCTTTCAAAGGACGACCTCGACCGCAATTATTATGTCGACGGTGTTTCTGGGAAGTTTATTAAATTACCCTTTGACCAGGTCGGCGAAAACCGTTCTCAAACCTATCCGAATAAAAAGTTCAACTCCCAGGGGGAACTGTGTGCACATATGCACACGACTTGTTTTTCCGTCGATAAAGGCCTATGGAGGCCCCGTAGGTCAAAACGAGTATTGCTGACCCCCTCTCAACTGTTCGAGAAAATTACATTAACGATATTTTTGCGTAGGTTGGATATTACAAACACCTCTCTAGGAGGCCCTGGTGGCCCAAATCAATTTCTTAATAGTCAGATGGACGTAGTTTGACGAGCTCTACAACTTGGCTTTACCAGTTTTGCCAGAATTATTGCCAATAATTGTGAATTTTTAAGTGTTTTTTATGGTGTGTTGCCAAACCATAATCATGTATTTTACATACTGGTGTGAGGAAAAAAGTTTCACCGAGCAAATTTCGCTTGTGGGTTTAAAACAGTACTCGGTTGTATCTATTGTACGACCCGTGTCAAGCTCGGTGATAAACTGACGACCCACACCAGTAGTTTATGCGTTTATATGAATTTCAATTTGAACAACAAAACGAAAATAAACTTTTATTTTGAGTAACACTACATTAATGTGCAGACATATACAAAACGGCGGATTAAAGTGAGGAAAATAGAAGCATCCGCCATTACGCTTTTAAGTATACATTGTATAGTACAAAAAGATCTCACGTCAGAAGTCAGCGTTTCACCACTTTATTGCATTTGTGAAAAGNCTCTACTGGCTGTGCCCACTGGACCACTGCCCTTCACGTTCCTCCACTGTCCATCATACAAAGCTTAAATGCCTTGAAAAAAAAAACTTTCCTCAATTGTCTTTAGCAGTTCGAGTGGACTTTAGAAGAAAAGTACCTTTTGCCGAGCCCTGAACATAGATTTTAAGTGAATTTGTTTCATTCAACTTTCGAGTAAAATTATTAAATATTATCCAATATTCGAAACTAACTCTCAAAAGCCAGCTGGCCCGTGTGTCAGGAACGTCAGACACTTTTATTTATTAATTTGACAATAAAAAGGAAGCAAGTGTCGCTTTTGAAAGCCAAAGTTCACGATTTTCGTAAAAAACTTCACATTTGAAATAATTGAAGACAATGACGACATTAGTACATAATAAGAATTTCTTCTTTTATTCATTAGAAATGATGGAACTCAATCGAAAGGAAATTTTTGAATAAGTGATACCAAAAATGTCAATATTTTAGTAGCTAATAAATCCATAATCTTATATAAAAAAAACGCGATTATTTTTTTAGTGCAGTAGAATTTTTTATAGAGAAATCACACTCGAGGAGCCGTTATGAACACATCAATTTGGTAGGAAACTGTTTCATATAAATTTGACCATGAAAATCAATTTGAACTTGAATAATCCCGTCAACAAAATTTTATTACCAAAGAACAAAATGTCGTGTGTAAATAGCTACATTTACATTATAATAAAGCATCAATTCTATTTTTATTCTCACTGTTTATTACAGACCGGTTGTTATACCGGTATGTTACATATAACATGTACCTATGATGTTACATATAATATGTATGCAAGACGATTTTACTTTCGGTCCCTACTATTTTTGATATAGAGTAGACGAAAAATTGGCTGTTCGTATATTGTTCCTAGTTTTTTTGTTAATTTTTGATCAACAGACCAGTGTTGGAAAAGTTGGCCAACGGTCGATTTTTTCCCAACGCCCAACGAAAGCGTTAGCCAACGCTCAAATTTTCCTAACGCCCAACGCAAGCGTTGGCCAACGCTCCAAATTTTCCCAACATCCAACGCAAGCGTTGGCCAACACTCTTAATTTCCCAACGCCCAACGTAAACGTTGGCCAATGCTCAAATTTACCCAACGCCAAACGCTAGCGTTAGCCAAAGCTCCAAGTTTTCCCAACGCCCAACGCAAATTTTGGCCAACGGCCAAGGCACCGAAAACAATTTTCGACGTTTTAGTCCAAATAGTGTCAAGATAACCCAAGATAACCCGTCAGGTGGTGTACTAATATTTTTTCAATTTTTCCAGCTTGGGAAATTTGGAGAAAGTTCAAGCAACTTATTTATTTGATCCATAAATCCCTGGGATAAATATTGAATTTGGTTATAAGAATAATTAGCCAAGTAAAGTAAAGTAGTTTTTTATTGAAAGAAAGGCAAGAGACGTCTATTTAATTGTCATTTTGATTTGGACGAATAAATTTAAATGACTCTAAATAAATCAGTATAAGTCCATCTTGTGTTAGACTTTTTCAATAAAATGAAAGTCAAGGGTTTTAAAGTGTCCGATTTAAAAATAATTTAATTTCATCGTTAAACCATATACACCAGAGAAACTTGACATAAATCAACAAAAATTGTGCACTTATTCTTATCAATTTTCCAGTAAAAATTGCTCGATAAAATTATCGTAGAAATTATTTGAACTACGCGTAGCTACGATGTTTCGTCCGAGCATTTTAGTGCATAATTTGGATTTTGTTCGACTAAAATTTGCAGATCTAATCTGGGATAAACTTATTTAAACATTACTAATAGTAATAGTAATAATTATACTTTTCGTAATGTTTGCTAAATGCTTAGGTATCCTTTTGTAACCCACGAATTTTAATTCCAAGCCGCTCGTTGATAAGCTGGATCGGTTTGAGGAGTCCCATGACAAAGCAGCCCCGCAAAGCGGGGCTGAGTATGCGCGTGCAACCATTCCCTTGACAGAGCAGCCCCGCGAAGCGAAGCTGAGTATGCGGGTGTAAGGTGGCGACCACGCGATTTTTAGGTTTTACGAAAGTGACCCGTATTTTACGAACCATAATTACGATTTTTTTTTTCTTGATTGGCCAAAAATGCATCTCCTGTGAAATTTTGAGGTCCTTGCAATGACTTTCGTTTTCGACCGGGGACAGCCTAGTGCGTCTGGAAGGCCGTGTCATGAATTTAAGATTTTTTGATAGAACGATATAATATCGTCGATATTAATTTAATAGTAATGTTTAGCTGAATAATTCACATAAATGAAGACATGGTATTTTCCCAATGTCTGAAATCAGATTTATCATTTCACACATGCTTCATTCATGTCAGTCGAAACAATATTACAAGACATATTCTGTATTAAATTTATTTCAAATAATAAAGAACAAAATCAACAATATTTTTTCAAACCACAAAAAAAAAACTAAATATAAAACAAACTTAAATGTTCTTTTGAAGCGCACTTTTTTATAATAGTCATAATTTAAGCACATTCTGTCGGTTGGAAATCTACGACAGAGAAAAACTACTATGTTGAGCGTACACCCTGTATGTAAATACTTAAATTTGTTATAAATGATTTGAAATGCAACAAAGAAATAGCGCTGAATTGGGGGAAACAGGGTCATTGACTACAGATACGAAACTTGATTCAGTACCGGACAATATCAAATTTATTAAGGATAGGCATGATGCTGGTGGACAAGAATGTTTTTGTGTAGTGTGTTATTGTTCTAAGCCAATCAGAAATTGAGAGGTTTAGGTGACACGAGGTTGTGACGTCATTTGCTACGTAATACATGTTGTCACTAACAATTTATTCGCATTTTTTTATTTTCGAAATTTTAGCAGTAATTTTTGCATCTAAAGAATCAATTTTTTTTTCTGTTTTTAATCTGATACGATGTATCTTCTTTTCTAAACCATCTTTTCCATCTAAGATGGATATTTTTTATATTGTTGAATAAATATTATTGCCCTAAGTTAGACGGTGTCTAATAATTCCAATTAATTTAAATCAAGCTTATATTTAAGCCTTCAACTGAATTCATTCCAGGATTCTTTTTCACATATGAACGGCGAGGAGTTAAGCTAAATTGTCGAGATACGCCTCAAAAGGATCAGCGTGGCTGGTTTAGTTAGCACACAAATTTTTGGCTCTTAACTCCCGGGGGAAAAATTTCTCGTTTTTAGGCCGTTCGGATCCTAGTTATAGCCTATAACATATACAGTATATTATACAGTATATACAGTATGTTATATGTTATATGATATACTACAAGGTGAGGTAATATAGATGCTAAGCCGTTTTTGGTTCGCGAGTGCGCTGAGCGAATATAATGCACCAAAAAACGGCTTAGCATCTATATTACTTCACCTTGTGTATAATATTCACTTTTAAAATACGTTTTCTTGGTGTGTTCGTTAAATATCCGAAGCTTTATAGAGGGGTAACATTCGTGTCGTATCATTATCTCGTGGAGTGTTTGTCACTAAAGACTTTCTTCGTGCAGCACGCCTAACTGAGCTGGGCGTTTGTGAAAGTCGTTTTTTTTTTACAAATTCCTCGTGATTAGTAAGACGCTGTAAAATACTTGTCTTGATTGGCCACCCAATTTTTTTACTTTTAACAGATTTTTAGATAACTTTTTATTAAAAAATTTTGAAGATCACAAAAAAAAATCTAAAAATAACTACCTAAGTTCTTCGGCAATGTAAGAAAATCCCTCGTTGTATATTATTGTGCCCATATTATACCGAATAATTGAATTTTGTTGAGTAACACCTTCTGATTTATTCACTATACAAGGAATAAAATAGTTTGCTACCGTTTAGTATTTTAGTTAAAACGACATTAAGCAAAAAAAAACAAAGTTTTAGAATTATTTTTTGTGAGTTTTTACTATTTAAGCCCTTGTCGAAACCGCGATGAATTAACAAAGCATGAAGGTACTTTCTTAAAGGTACGACGTGTAAATGAGGGTCACAAATTTTGCTATCTTTTTAAATTACAGTCCCTACTCCGTTTTCGGACGATTACTCCTTTTTCGGACGCTTTTTCGACCAAAATTGCGCCATTGTAATAGAAAAATGATCCCTTTTGTGACGATGCTCCTTTTTCGTACGCTATTTTCGAGAACCGAAAACGTCCAAAAAAGGAGTAATGAGAGTATTATTATTCACCTTTATACAGTATAAGTTATACCAGTTCTTGGACTCGTTTGTATCCCATGAAATTTAACTATTTTGAAAAGGGCGCAAAAATTATCCAAAATGCCTCTTAGACCAATTATATTTTATCATTGTGAACATTATTATCATTCTACGTTATCCCATTACGACGTTGTACCTTAAGAAAGCACCAGCATGAAAGCTCTCATTATATGAGGTGCAACCTGAACATGCTATTTTGTTCAATCTCTCGTCACTGCATAGAAATTCATCGAATAAAATCTCCTTAACCTTAGCAACGGTTTTTTCGCCCATGATTGAGATACTGAAAATTGGGCAGTATTTTTTATCCGGATTTTTAAGAGTTAAAAAAGGGTGTTTACAATATCAGAGTCACAAAAATCTCGTACAATTACACAAAATCGGAAAAATAACCCAATTTCCCCTAAATATATACCGTATACCTTATGACCCATAACCTATGGGTCATAGGCTATGTTGTATATAGAGTCTATATTATACACGTTATTTTCGAAAACCAAAATCGTCCCTTGTTAGAGTAAGGTCTGTATTTTTATACCGTAAACACCCAACTGAACAAATAGTGGTTGTACATTGAACATGATCTTTTGGGTCCTCACAAGTCCAATGTAAAATGTAGCCACTCATTGTTTTTTTTGTATTCCGATATACATTTGTTATCTGATTTGGCCCACTTTCTATCAAGCATTTGTACCGTGTTGATTATTTGTAATATACTCTGATTAAGTGTCATAACGAAGATAACGGCGCAGTTTGTAGGCGATTTAGCTGGAAAACGCCAGAAATTTTATAAATTGTAAAATAACGGGTTGTAACATAACGGCGCACCTGGTGTACTACATTTAAGGTCTAATGGTAATTTTTCCTTAGAACCTTATAAAAAATCCCTTTGTTGAAGTTATCCAGTTTTACTTTATATCAATTTGAACTGTGCCGTGACCGTTTTCATTTCTAACACTGGACTTATTATTGACGTTACCGATAGTATGGCTATTTAGCGAAAACATTTTACCAAGGATGGATCTCACATTTTTGAACAGATTTTTTTGCTATTGCCAAAGCTCGACAAAATCACTTTGTGGCTAATTCTGTTTTATCAAAGTAGAATTAGAATTTTTTTGGGGTTCTCCAAAAAAACTTTTTTTGTGAAAAAATACGAAAAATTCAAGAGGAACGAAATATCCAGAAGATGACTGTTGTCTAGTAGTGGTAAAATTGTTTTTACAAAAAAAAAAGAAAATAGCTAATTTTGTTGAGCTCTGGCAAATGTGCCAAGTCTCTGATGAATTCCGGCATTTTGGTCTCGCCCAATTCATCCTCGATTACCCTTGTTCCAACCAAAGATTTTGAAATCGAAAAATGCTTCGTGTCAATCTCGTCATATACCAAATTTTCTGGAATTTTACTAGATATAATAAATTTCTAACAACATTACACGAAATTACATTAATAAGGGCTTATTGGCTTTCACACTTTTTTAATACAAACTATGAAAGAAAAGGTTATAAGATACACCACCTGCGCCGTTATCGAGTCAACATTTTGAGGAAGAATTTTGACCCGATAACGGCGCAGGGCGTAGGCGGATTGTCTGGAAAATTTTAATCGAAAAATTTGACCCGATAACGGCACAAGCGGGAGTAGGTTGGGTGGCTCAAAAATTTTTAGTCTAAATTATGACCCTATAACGGGTTTTGACCCAATAAAGGGTGACCCGATAACGGCGCAGGTGGTGTATATTAAAAAAATTATCGGTTTGATTTTACGACTCAAAATGATATCATGAATGTTGAACAAATTCCGCCTAAAATATACAAATCGTATAGAGAAAATGAATCAGTTTATTACTTGTAAACTGTAGAAAGACCAATTCGCTAAAACTTGTTGTACACTAATACTGTGTGGTCCAACAATGAATTAGCCGTGGCAAATTTCCGCACGCAGTTTAATATTGTTTCAGCACAAAAAGTGCATGTAAAAAATGCTCTGTCTGATTAATCGTTGGACCATACGGTATGGTCCATACCGTAGCAATTATTTTTTATTGGTTGAACTGATTTGTTTCATTTTCATATTACATTTTATTAATTTTTTTCGACTACAATTAAAATTACCTAAGAGACAAGTCGCCATCAGTGACAAAAATTGAAGGAAAAATTGATTTACTGGCAAGTTCTTTGTAGGCAAGTATAAAAATGGCACTTTCCATGGATTTACTACTCCCAAAATGATAATTTATATCATTTTGTTTCTCGTCTTGTGTTGATAGTGAAGCATTTTTAAGTCTGTACAACACCTTCTGGCTTACTATTTTCGGCTTATTATCATAAAATAGAGTTCTAATTTTTGAAACAAAGTTTGTTTGCCAAACCGACCCTTATTTGGTTAAATTGACCCTTAATTTAGTGATTCTAATTTGACGACTCCTTATAATAGATAACTTTCATGATTATGAATCAGTTGACTGAAATGTTTTTCGTTTTTCCATTTGCTCTTTATAAAGATTCTTATCGATATTTCCGTTTGCTTGATTAATTTCAATTCCAACTAAACAGACAAACGCATAAATAGAAAAACAAAACAGAAAATAAAAAGGCGAAATGAAGAATTGTTTTTTCCTTTTTCCATTTATTCTTCAGAAAAATGAAGTCAAAAATTGAGTCGGCAGATTTCTTTGATAACTGGTTCATAATCATGAAACTTACATGTTACGATTAAAATTAATATTATAACTCTGACAAATAAAGCGATCATACTACCAACTGCACATTGTGCATCTTGGCGATGACTAATGTAGAAGCTTTCAAATATCAGAATACAAAAAAATATATCAAGTGTTTAAACGCGCTCCATAAATGTTTTTGTAATACAGTTGGTATGATAACGAAGTGACACTTTAGTTTTTTACTCAAAAACTGTCACTTCATTCTGTCACTTTTGCCCATTTTTGCCCAAAAACACCGAAAAAGTGTCACTTCGTTCCGAACTGTCACTTCATTCTGTCACTTTTGCCCATTTTTGCCCAAAAACTCCGAAAAAGTGTCACTTCGTTCCGAACTGTCACTTCGTTACCACACCAATTGTAACCAATTTATATTCTCAAAAACGTTTTGATTCTGGTATATGAAAGCTTCCTGTAGGCAGCATCGAAGCTAACCGATATCGTTGATTTTTTTTTCAGTTTTTTGGACCATTTGTCGGTCGATTCCATTTTAAACTCCTCGACATAATTTTGTATAATACCACGATTTTTTGTGGCATATGGTGTTTTACGCACATGGACATTTAGTAAAGTAAGAAACGTGTCAATTTTTGCCCATCTATTTCCAGATAAAAAAACGCTCATCACAAATGCTAATAGTGGATTATTAAAAAAAATATATTAGTTACCGTCCTTACTTCCAATACCGACAAATTTGATTCTCGAAAGTAGCGTCCGTATTGGGGTGAATTGTCATAAAGTGTCCATTTTTGACTGTTTTGAGGACATTTAAAAGCGTCCATTAAAAGCGTCCGTATTGGAAGCAATCGTCCGTGTTGAGAGTAAGGACTGTATACGATGGTATGTTCAACGTTATGTAATAATTAATCCAGTGCCCAAATTAAAATTTTTGGAAACATTTTCAAGCTCATAAGACGTCGATCCAACGCAACTACATTTGATTTTTGATTTAATTTGCATACCAATTCTGCTGATACTGGGAACATTTATAATTGGAATTTCGTTGCATGATGAACATTTGAAAATTCCACTTTCCAAAAAACTTTTCTTATTAGAGATGAAATTTGGACATAATTTTGTGAATCAAATCCGCCTACACACTACGTCATTATCTTTTAATTATTAGTTTTTTTTTATAAAATACATCCCACAAATATAACTCAACCGCTATGAGTCCATTAGTTCCTCTCCTTATCTCAAACGAGTAGTATCCTAGCTCGAATACGCTGTAGATATGACATTCATGAATCTACAGGTCAAATTTCAGCTTCGTAGGCCTTCAAACAAAAAAAAATGGATGAAAGGTTAGGTCTCAAGGTGTGTGGCTTTGATCACTAAATTAAGTTCGATTTTAATCCCAGATCAAATTTTCTAAGCTTAAAAATACATGTTCACGCAGTAGTTCATTTTCACGCTTACATCTGCTTAATAACTGGTGTTTTCTCTTCCGACTTTTCTTGCTAATGGAACTTTTAAAGTTATGTCCCATGATATAAGTTATATCATATAATACAAAAATTTTAATCGTAAAATTGTGGATTCAACAAATCAGTGTTGAAAAAATGAAATTGGACGAATTTCTAGAATATGCAAATGAGCTCATCAATCAAATGGAGTTGAGTTCGTTTGTGACGTCAGAAAAAGAGAAGCAAAAATGGTGGTAGCAGCGGGAAAAAGTGTACCAGGGCGCTTCCGATAAAAAAATGTATTTTTTTCTTACGCTAATTAATACAAAAACATCAAGGAGCAACACGAGTACTATAAGAGAATATTCATATCGTTGACTTTGATGCCATAATTCTCACCGCAAGGTAAAAAAAATGCAAAACGAGAGAAAAAAATCGGCCAAAATCGACAAAAATCGACTTTTTTTTTAGAAATTTTTACTTTTTAAATTTTTCCTATAGGTCGCCCTAGGGAGTCGACTGTGCGCTTTACGGTGATGTAGATTAAAAATCGATAACTTTAGCGCAGGCGCCCTTGGAGCTCGGCGGAAATCAGCATAATGGTCTATTTTGACGCGCCGTGGGGGGTATATGTGTTGATGAATAATTTTGATTTGTGCTTTATATGGTCTGTCTAAGCTTTTTTTATGGACTCGCCGCGTTTCAAATTAATTGGCCGCATATTCAACGAGAAAATGACATAAACGTAATGTCTTAATTATTTACCAAGTAGCATCATGCCTATCCTTAAATTTTTTTTCTCGTATCTAAATTGCCGACTCTTTTTTAGTCAATTTATCTAAAAACCCTCGAGGCTTAAGTTGAAATGTTTTAGAGAAGTAAAAAACAAAGTGCTAGCCCAAAATTTGGACAGTTTATCATATAAAGGTATTCGTTACTAGTGATACAGTCCCTACTTCGAATACGGACGCTTTGGATAATCCAGAATTGGTCGAAAATAGCGTCCGTATACGGCGCCCCGTCCTATTGGGCACAACGTGCGTATTAGGATGATTTTCCGACCTTTTCGTAACATAATGGTTTTTTTTTTGGACATTTGAAAATTCGTAGTAGGAACTGTAGTAGTACAGTCCCGACCTTCCAGTTGTGCACCCTCTAGTTGTGCACGACTGCCCAGTTGTGCACTTTTTCAAGAAAATTTACGAGACTGCCAAGACTACCAAATGTTAAATTTTAGATAATCAAAATAAAAATTCCGATTGGTAAATTTTACATCGACCCAAAATGTACCGCTTGAATCCGACAATCCAACCTAAAAAGTTGTCTGACAAACCAGTTTAGCAAAAAACAGCAAAAATTTACAATAATGAGCGACTGCTTAGTTGTGCACGACTGCCTAGTTGTGCACTTTTTTCGGAAACTCAAATTGCACAACTGGAAGGTCGGGACTGTAATTTCTTACTTAGTAGTACAGTTGGTAACGGGTTGACACAACACAAATTGACAGTTCCACACAAGTTGAGAGTTTTTGAGCGTTTTTTTGCGCAAAAATAGGCAAAAAAGGGCAAAAGTGACGTAATTACGCGTAACAAGTTGACAAAGTGGAACAAGTTGACAATTTTTGACGAAAAAATCGGAAACGAAAGTGTCAACTCGTTACGTCACCAACTGTAAAATTTATATTTTCGGAAATTGTGCATTTGGTCAGCTATGATATTCATTTATCAAGATGGTCGTGTATTCACCTGGCTACTTTTTATTTATTCGGTTATGAAATATTCATTCACAAAATGCCAAGTTTTATTTTAATAAGCAAATAAATCAGTGTGATAAATGAGTTTACATTTGATAAATTAACACCATTTTATTTGCCGTAATCTGCGAGGTAATTAATTATAACCAAAAAAAACCAAATTTATAACATCGTATTAACCAGTCGACCTAATAAACGGTTTATGAATAAATCGAATAAATAACGTTTTTTTTNGACAGAGAAAAACTACTATGTTGAGCGTACACCCTGTATGTAAATACTTAAATTTGTTATAAATGATTTTTACGAGGCATTGAAATGCAACAAAGAAATAGCGCTGAATTGGGGGAAACAGGGTCATTGACTACAGATACGAAACTTGATTCTGTACCGGACAATATCAAATTTATTAAATTTTTTTTCTCGTATCTAAATTGCCGACTCTTTTTTAGTCAATTTATCTAAAAACCCTCGAGGCTTAAGTTGAAATGTTTTAGAGAAGTAAAAAACAAAGTGCTAGCCCAAAATTTGGACAGTTTATCATATAAAGGTATTCGTTACTAGTGATACAGTCCCTACTTCGAATACGGACGCTTTGGATAATCCAGAATTGCTCGAAAATAGCGTCCGTATACGGCGCCCCGTCCTATTCGGCACAACGTGCGTATTAGGATAATTTTTCGACCTTTTTCGTAACAGAATGGTTTTTTTTGGACATTTGAAAATTCGTAGTAGGAACTGTAGTAGTAATTTCTTACTTAGTAGTACAGTTGGTAACGTAACGGGTTGATACAACACAAATTGACAGTTCCACACAAGTTGACAGTTTTTGGGCATTTTTTGCGCAAAAATAGGCGAAAAAAGGGCAAAAGTGACGTAATTACGCGTAACAAGTTGACAAAGTAGAACAAGTTGACAATTTTTGACGAAAAAATCGGAAACGAAAGTGTCAACTCGTTACGTCACCAACTGTAAAATTTATATTTTCGGAAATTGTGCATTTGGTCAGCTATGATATTCATTTATCAAGATGGTCGTGTATTCACCTGGCTACTTTTTATTTATTCGGTTATGAAATATTCATTCACAAAATGCCAAGTTTTATTTTAATAAGCAAATAAATCAGTGTGATAAATGAGTTTACATTTGATAAATTAACACCATTTTATTTGCCGTAATCTGCGAGGTAATTAATTACAACCGAAAAAAAGAAACCAAATTTATAACATCGTATTAACCAGTCGACCTAATAAACGGTTTATGAATAAATCGAATAAATAACGTTTTTTTTTGTAAAAACCTGCAAAATTGACCAATTATTGATCACTTTGGCTAGAGATCCGATGCACTGACTCCCGATTTTGCCCTGTTTTTAGTCATTTTGACACTTTAAAAATAATCTAGAACTCGATACAGACACTTTCGGAAGCTCTAATAATTAGAAAAAGTGGTAATTAAAGTCTAATTACCACTTTTCCTAGTAACTTTTCAAGCTCTATATTTTGGCTAAAACATTTTTTTTTTCACGGGAGGTTACTGTTCCAGGCTCCACTCTTAAAATTTTGGATCAAAAAACATCCACGTGAATTACAAATCATTCCAAAAATGGGCTGCTAGGCAGAGATGCACATTTCGGAAAATTTTCTTGCCCTACCCGATTCCGTACCCGCGGGTAAAAACTCGGGTTTCAACTTTTTACCCGAGTTGTGTTACCCGATTTTACCCGAGCTCAAAAAAGTTGTCCAACCCGTGTCTAACCCGCGGGTAAAACTCGGGTCGGAATCCGAGTGTGCATCTCTGCTGCTAGGGTACCAGACAGTCAGAAGTCAAAGTCATTGAACGGCACATAATTTTCATCATTGATTTCGTAAAATTGCATCTTGAAAAATCACATTCAGACACCATGTCTTCTAGAAGTTATGTGATTTAATTTCATTCCATAATGTTAATCGGGTATTGCTTTGAAGTTTTTTGTGAGATAAACCGATTTGGTGATAATTCCCCCATTAGCGTTGATAGATCAGACGACGTTCACATTCTGATTTAATGCTTCACAACTTTTTTTTTCAAACGAGTTTTTTTTTTGCAGACACGAGTAAAACGGTTCAATAAACACATTTTATAGGAAAGTTTTTTATAAGAAATCGTCATTTTTTAATTAATTTTGAACAGAAAGAAAAATAATAGATAAATAGGTAAAATTTACTTTGCTGAATGGCTAATTTTCATCACTAAAATTTGATTTTTTTTTGGTTAGAGGAATTTATTTTAGGGCGTTAATCTGACAAATTAAGAAAATATTGCGTTCTGATTTGAGTGGGATTATAAAGAGAATTAAAGAATATTCAATTGGTTGGAATTTCAGAAAAAAACTGTTCAGCCAATATAAAGCCTTGACGAGTTGAAATTGCCGTTCGTGTAGGTTAAAAAAATAAACGACAAGAATTATAAACATTGGAGTAATATATTTGAATATTTCATTACTATTACTACACTGTTTATATTCCAGTCATTTATTTTTTAACCTACACGAACGGCGATTTCAACTCGTCCATGCCTTATTTGATTCGCACACTAAATTTGTCTAATAATAGGCAATGTGTCTCTATCGGTTAGAAGGAGACATGACCTGTATTTGACTTTTTTG
>SCLG01000164.1:71127-87356 GCA_004367875.1 Oikopleura albicans | reverse complement strand
CAATAGTTAAAAATTAAGCAGTTGTAAACGAAAGCGTGCATGCCGTATATCAAATACGATATCTGATAACATTTGCTCTCAAAATCTTGGGCACCCTAAGCAAACATCGAACGTAGATTACATCCCGTTTTCGGTCATTATTTTTCGGCAGGGGGAATTGACATTTCATGGCCGCCAGTCCGGCATCAGCTATTGTTTTGCCAAACCCCCGAAAATCACCCTCTTTGCATCCATTTTTCTTAAGACGTTCCTTAAAGAGTTTTTCACAGAATTTTTAGATATTTTTTCTTCAATTTTAAATTTCAGGTGAAAATGATGACAATTCGGGCAACATAAAAAATATAATTCTTGTTTTGTAGTACTCCTCCATTAAGTGCCGCGCTCGAGCTGCTAAACACTTAAGAGAGGGACGGCACTTAATGGGTGTTTATTTAAATTGAAAAAAAAACGCGGCACTTAATGAGTGGTTATTTAAATTGAAAAACGGCACTTAAGTACGGGATTATACGTAGGTTTAGTATTCAATCCACGCGCTAATTGGCCACGCACTGTAATTAAAAAAAGCTACGTATGATATGTGATCCACTTTCCATAACAAGTTAGGATATTTTGTACTTGTTGGGCAGCCTTTAGGAGTTAAATTGGTCTTACTGATAAAAACTCCTTTCCTTTGTTCTGTCCGGAAGTTCTTGGTATACCGGATTGAAAGGAATTCGAATACCGTACGGCTGATTATCTCGTAACCGAATTTTCTCACAGAGGCTACTGTATCCCAATTTGAAGACTAAGAGGGTTAAGAAAAGTACTCTCATTTTTTCAAATTTTTTGTTTTACCAGTTTGTCGGACACCCGTTATATATAGTCGATGAGCGGAGGGGCACCGCTGGAATCTGTGAAAACTAATCCCGTCAAGATCTTCTTTCTGAGATAAATGCGATTTAATTTTGATCCTTATTCTGTGAAGTTGGTCATCATAAAATTTAGTTGATCAGCCAGCTTCTAATGGTTAAGACGTTTTTTGCTTTCCATTGCCATTTAGGGGATTAGGGAACGAAGTTTTACGTACTTATGGCTATATTCCAATACCGAAAAAATCCGTTTAAATCCTAGACACCTATTTGCCGTGATAAGTCGGTATAAAACCGTTCAAAAAATAAAATTTAACTTCTGCATGACCGGGCGTACCAATCGCACAAAATTCATGGTTTTCATGGAATGCATTCGACTCATTAGGCTATAAATTATAATTAAAATTTGAAAAAACAAATATTTTTTGAAAACGCATTTGATTAATTTCCTATAAAATGTATAAATAGAATAATTGTAATATTTCGACCTAATTAACAAAAAAGGAAGAAATTCTTATTTGTTTTGCCTTGTTATAGTAACCCGGCCAATCAAAATTGGCAGCGCGAGACAATTAAGAAGTTACTCTTACAATACATTTTATAATTATGAAGTTTTATTCCCAAATTGGGAATATTATAACCACTACGGTCTGTAGGTGATGTACCACATTTAAGGGTAGTACGGTCAATTTGTTTACAAATGATCATCATTTTTTTATTTGACCGTGTTGTATGCGTATAATTCACTTCAAGTAAACCTTAAATGTATCATGAATGAGTTCAAATGCAAAAAAATCATTTCCGCCAAAAATTTCTAGAAATTTTGAGCATTTCAAATTTTGAAAATANTAACAAGTTAGGATATTTTGTACTTGTTGGGCAGCCTTTAGGAGTTAAATTGGTCTTACTGATAAAAACTCCTTTCCTTTGTTCTGTCCGGAAGTTCTTGGTATACCGGATTGAAAGGAATTCGAATACCGTACGGCTGATTATCTCGTAACCGAATTTTCTCACAGAGGCTACTGTATCCCAATTTGAAGACTAGGAGGGTTAAAAAAAGTCCTCTCATTTTTGCAATTTTTTTTTTTATCAGTTTGTCGGACACCCGTTTTATATAGCCGATGAGCGGAGGGGCACCGCTGGAATCTGTGAAAAGTAATCCCGTCAAGATCTTCTTTCAGAGATAAATGCGATTTAATTTTGATCCTTATTCTGTGAAGTTGGCCAAATTTCTCATCATAAAATTTAGTGGATCAACCAGCTTCTAATGGTTAAGACGTTTTTTGCTTTCCATTGGCATTTAGGGGATTAGGGAATGAATTTTTACGTACCTATTATAGCTATATTCCAATACAATAGAAAATCCGTTTAAATCCTAGACACCTATTTGCCGTGTTGAGTCGGTATAAAACCGTTCAACAAAATAAAATTTTAACTTCTGCATGACCGAGCGTACCAATCGCACAAAATGGTTTTCATGGAATGGATTAGACTCATTAGGTTTTAAATTATAATTAAAATTTGAAAAACAATTTTTTTTTGTGATTTTGGAATACCAGGAGGAAGGAGCATAAGACACAGATAAAAAAACGCATTTGATTATTAATTTGATAGTTAAACTCGCAGGGGAAGTGTGTGCATATATGCACACGACTTGGTTTTTCGTCGAAGTAAGGCATAAGGAGGCCCCGTAGGGCGGAATTGGTATTACTGACCCCCTCAACTTTTCGATAAAATTCCATTGGCGGTATTTTTGCGTAGGTTGGAGATTTCAAACAGCTCTCTAGGGGCCCTGGTGGCCCAAATCAATTTCGTAATAGTGAGATCGACGTAATTTATCGAGCTCTAGAACTTGGCTTTACCTGTTTTATTGCCAGAATTATTGTTTTATATACCAGAATTATTGCGAATTATTGTGAATTTTTAAGTGTGTGCATACGTGCACACAATTTCCCCCTACGGGACTAAAAGTCCTTCCCCTGAGAGTTAAATTCCTATAAAATATATAAATAGGACATTTGTAATATTCCGACATAATTAACAAAAAAGGAAGAAGTTTTTCGCGTTGTTATACACAGTTATACATAGTAACGTTGTTATACATAGTAACGCGGCCAATCAAAAGTGGCAGCGGGAGACAATTAAGGTGTTACGCCTACAATACATTTTATAATTATGAAGTTTTACTGCTAATAACCACTACGGTCTGTAGGTGATGCACCAAATTTAATACTTTTTGTCATTTTTCGCAATATTTTATCGGTTTTTGCTTACGCAGTTACTTTGCACCCAATTATCGTGCAGGAATGTAATATTCCGTTATGTTTACACCTACGCTCTGCGCAGCTGTCTTTTATTCAAAAAATACTTTTGGGCGATATTTGCGTAAGTGGTGTGACACCTTTATCGCGTATAATACACTTATCTTATAGGGTGATTTTGGATTTTATGATGATAAACGGGACGTGGCTATCGTTACAATTGGTATTGCGGTTTTAGTTGTCGGAATACCGATGAATTTGATTATTATTTTCGTTTCGTGGTTAAACCGGGGCCGGTATACCAGACAGAATATTATTGCTTGTACACTAGCGGCGACAGACTTACTCATGCTCACCCACCGAGTNGACTATTATTCACATAAGCAAAGTTTCCGATATGGCTTGGTTTTATGTAAATTAGAAGATGCTTTAGGACATATGTTACATGCATAATAAAATATACATATCACCAATATGTTACGTACATTACATATAAATTTTATAAACATGTTACATGTACTTACTCTTTGCCAATTGTTATATACCGTGTCAAATATGTATTACATAATATTAAATATACAACAAACAGGCTAAACATATCGTACTGGTTACATATACCTACATGCTACATACATAGACTATGTAGCATATACATACAATCCGAGCTCCAACACAGGGTATATTGTTACATACCAACTATATATTTAGTATACCGTGTGTTGGAGCTCAGACTCTCACAGTGATGCCAAAATCATATGAGATTGTTTAAAGTCCGACAGTCTGTGCTTGAACACACGGTATGCTTCATATGTGGTATATACATGTAATATCCACCCTTACATGTTACATATATTCTACGTACAAACATGTACATTTTTGTAACATATCATAGTTTACGTGTCATCTGTTATATCTGTAATATGTCTTATTTTACTGGCAATTGACCGCTATCAAGGTAAGGGTCGATTTCCAAAACATAAATTTGAAATATATTTAGGGATNTAATAATTCTTCTAGTACCGGAAATACTTCATAAAGAGATCACCCAAATGAAAGACAATCGAACTATGATAAGGGTTTCATTCGCAAGTTCACCAATTGCGCAGTTATCTCGCCGAAATATAATATTTCGTCATTATTTCGTAATATTTCATGTTTGATTGCACCCAGTGTATTGCAGTAATGTAATATTTCGTCATTTTGCGGCCTACGTCCTGCGCAGTTATCTTTACATTTTTGTAAAATACTTTCGCCAGATTATTGCTCATGTACTGTAATTTGTTTTACAGGGGTTATCCAACGAATTGAGATAACTTTTGGTAAACAAGACGTTCGGGGACTGTATATGTTTAACCCTCGAGAGTTAAAAATGAATCCCCAGGAAGTGTTTCACGGACGGATGGTTCCCTGAGCTGGACGAACTATCCGATGAACATCTGACGGAGAAGTGTCGGTATATCGGTGATAACGTAACAGATATAACCATGGATGTTCAAATTATTGAAAGTGACGGTATATTAGAGTAGGGTATGGAAAAACTAAGACCAGTTCACCATTACATCCGGCATAACGAAATTACGCAATAATCATAAAAAAAATTAAATAAATCCTTAAACATAAAAAAATCACAAAATGTAATTGAAACACAATTTTGTAAACAAAATTGTTCATACGAAATTATGTCGCAAAATCCACGTGGTGTCCCAATCCATTAGCAAGATATAATATCTGGAGGCATCAAACTGTCGGGCAAAATTTACAGCCACCTCTATCTTTTCAGTGGATTGGGACACCACGTGGATTGTTGTTCGAAAAGACTACAGTAACAATTTAGTAAAAAAAAATCTTCTTCTCGTTTAATACCCTACTACTAGAATATAATTATGACTACAATGAAGATGAAAACAATAAAATTTTAATGGACTTCGGGTGGAACCAAACCATGTGTGATTTACGGGCCGAGCTACTTTCCTCTAACAGTAACATCACCACAGAGTAATTAACAGCCGAGTTTTATGAAAATGAACCATGTTCTCATTGAATTTCTCAAAATTTGAAATTAGCCAGTTGGGTAAGGCCCATCCTTAAGATAATAACAAGCAAGCAAGTTTTGAGAAATGTTTTTAAAAGTTTAATGATAATATAACTGGTTCATTTTCATAAAACTCGACTTTTATTTATGATAGTTTTGTTGCTAATTTAAATAATTAGCCCTTTAGAGGAGGATTTCGATGACGCATCGTTTGAGGATGATTACGGCGACATTATGACTCATAATCAATTTGATTGCNTTCGGGTGGAACCAAACCATGTGTGATTTACGGGCCGAGCTACTTTCCTCTAACAGTAACATCACCACAGAGTAATTAACAGCCGAGTTTTATGAAAATGAACCAGATTCTCATTGAATTTCTCAAAATTTGAAATTAGCCACTTGGGTAAGGCCCATCCTTAAGATAATAACCAGCAAGCAAGTTTTGAGAAATGTTTTTAAAAGTTTAATGATAATATAACTGGTTCATTTTCATAAAACTCGACTTTTATTTATGATAGTTTTGTTGCTAATTTAAATAATTAGCCCTTTAGAGGAGGATTTCGATGACGCATCGTTTGAGGATGATTACGGCGACATTATGACTCATAATCAATTTGATTGCTTTTGCCCAAAAAGTCGAGCTTATCAGATTTATATCTTCTTCTTTATGGTAGTTATCATGTTCATACCACTGACGGTTTTGTGAAGGGATGTTACCTACGCACTATCCACCCAAGTGTTTATTTTAAATACTAGTTCTTTCTCCCACGGACGTTTTCTTTCTCAAATAGCGAGTGTTGGAATTAATTATCCTAACGTATCCACTTTTTGGAGACCTTTCTGGCAAATAAGCGTGCCTATTGGGATTAAGGACTGTATAAATTATCGTAAGACATCCCAAATGAGCTTTACTGTTACATCAAGCTCTATCGTGGCCTTGCATTTGTTCGAGGGGTTAAAGCAAAGGAGAAGGAAGACGAGAGGTTAAAGTGTGTCCTGCTCATATACATTATACTTATGGTCTCAGTTTTTGTAATTTGCTGGGGCCCTTTTCTGCTTTTTAATCTCATCAAGGCTCGAGGGGTTAAAATAAGCAACGATCTCTGTCGATCAATTCAAAAAAGCGTGCTCATGTAAGTTTCAAAAAACAATTTTTAGCCGTTTTCCAAATAAGCTTTATCGGTCTCCAACCGTTAAGCACGTTTTCTTATAGTACAGTAGATGTGCACACAACGCGACACTACCACTTCCCAAAAATCGTTGCGTAGTGTGCGCATCGTCGCGTTGTGTGCACTTTGTCGGACGATTGCTCCTTTTTCGGACGCTTTTTCGGCCAAAATGGGGCCATTATAAAAAAAATGATCCTTTTTTGAGACGATGCTACTTTTTCGGACGCTATTTCCGAGAACCGAAAACGTCCGAAAAAGGAGTAAGGACAGTAATCGGTGTAAAAATAAATTTAGTTTGACGTGGTTCCACAGTATTGCCAATCCGATATTATACGGGTTTATTTTGCGCGGATTTCGGCAAAAAGCAAAACGGACTTTCTCGATTGCGATAAATAACGTCAAAAGACTTTCTACAGATGTTTTTCGAATAAGTCTGCAAAGGCAACGAAGTGACACCGAGTATTCTGACCGAAATACCCAAAATAGCGAATTGAGGCCGGATGCAGATTTACATACCAGTCTGCTGCATTGATATTCTAGAAAAAATATATAAATTCCGCAAATTCTGTAAAAAAATGTTATCTTGCAATACTACTACTCACATGTCGCCATGGCAGCCCAGCGTTTGTTTTAATTATTTTTGAAAATGCTGTCTAGCGCCAAAAAGTGTCTCTTTCAAATTTGTAATCCACGGATAAAAAAGCACAAATATATTTTCTTTCTGAACGGATAAGACTCAAATCTCAGTTACCATTTAGAAAATACTCATATGTTTTTACCGGTTTTTATCGCAAAAGGCTTAGTACTACATTAATACTAATGTAAAGAGATGTAAATATACCGTGTGAGTGCGATACGGTTATTAATAGTGCTCAGAAACTGCAGTGTATATCGGTTCTTTTTGGTAGCCAAAAAACTTCCCGACCAAATGGTTGACCAATACCCCACTTCTCTTTGACGCACACCGCGTTTAGAATATGCTTTTGACAAATCACATGCTGTTCAATATGGTTCAATATGATTGGTCAGAAATATGAAAATAACTTATTTCAAACGTGCATTTGTGGCCATCCAGTGGCTATAAATTGAAAAAGACGCGATTTAGTTAAGTTTGGAACTGTGCAGAGTATGAGCGTTCCGCAAATACTTTATTCGATGGCAGTTTATCATTGAATTCAATAAATCATTATGGCAAATGTAACCAAAAGTAGCACAGGGGTTAATAATACGAGATGTGATAGTTGAATTTCCCAAAAAACAATCATTTTGATCATATGGTAGAACAAATGTTGGAGGTTTACTCAAGTTGTCCGCTAGGTGGCAGTAATTCATGACATGAATTTTTTGATATAAAATAAAATAAATATTTAAATTATATCATTTTACCATAATATATTTAATATTGCGGTCCATTTATATACCGGTATTGTTAAAAACCTGAAATTAAAAAATCTCAACTTCCAAATACCCAGAATCGGAAAATCATTAAAATCAACCTCTCTAAAATAAAAATTACAAATTGGTATTTTAACTACACCAAAAAAGCAAATAAAAGAAAGCTGATCTTGTGGCCCAATTTTATACCGGTAGACGTGTCCTTTTACCGGTATAAGAAATAGGAAAGAAAAACCCGATGGAGATTGTTACCATTTTCGGATTATTGCTGAAACACTGAAAACGGGCACAATTAACCAAATGCATAAAAACACGCTAAAATTAAATTACAGGGATCGCCAAATAAGACTCGGTTTCGTATTAAAAAAAAGACCCTTATTTGGCGCAATATTTTTTTCCGAAAAACGTCCCTTATTTGGGGGTTAACATGTTTATGGGGTCTGTTATATATATATTTGCTTGTTTGGTGTTAAAAAATCATGGGGTCTTTTCTGCCACATAAATGAATAGTTGTGAAATAAACACTGGTTCAACCACCCCTATAACTTATAAATAAAACATGTGTCAAGTTCAAAACTCTCTTGAAACGAGTGCAAGTAGTTTCCCTGAATTAACGGAGTCAGAATTGGAAATGGAAAAAATAAAAATAATAAATTAAAAACATTTCTTTTAAATATTGAAAATACGAAATAATGAGACATGTTGCCATGTCGTTTTCTCACGATGAACAAAAATGGTTTTTTCGGTTACCACCCTAAAGACGTTTATTTCGTCTTTGCGCTCAGACCGTAAAAAATGGAATCAATGCCAAAATTATCAACCCGCAAATTGTTTAGGATTTTCGACAAAAATCCCGTCGACACCCCCAGAAAATGTGCATGGGAAAAAATCTGAAAATATTTCAGACAAGTAAATCTTAAAAGGCCACTGATTTTAGGAAAATGTTAGTTTGTTATCATGTGTGGGAAAGTAGGACAGCCGGGCAGTTGAACCTGGTTTCTACTTATACAGGGTGCTTATTGTTTTCTGTGCGAGAAATGTGTTATGAATTTCGTCTTTTGATTTCCAGTAGAAATATTGTATCTTGTGAAATCAAAAGAGTGCTGTTGTGAAAAAAAAGTCGCTAAAGATTTCATATCAACACAATGTGAACTTTTTTGGATACCAGGAAATGTCCAATGTCAATTTGTTGCATGTGAATGTTTACATGTCGGCTGATTGTTTACTGCGATGTTTACTTCCACGACCAACGGAGGCAGTGACTTCTAAAAAAAAATTACATTTAAGTCGAAAATTGGAATATGTGCGAAGCGGCGTGTTAGTTTTGTACTATTGCAGCATTAACCCGTAGACGCAAAATGAAAGAGCGCATTTTCACCGAAAAGGAAAAATGAAAACGTCAAAAATTGACCGATTTCAAAAAAGGTGCGTAATTACTTGATAAATATAAAAAAAAACTAACTACCTTGTAACAGTTTTCTAATTCACCGTAAAAAATGGAATTTTGAGGAAAACGAGTAATTTCTTCGAGCGGTCTTAAAACCGAAAAAAATGAAATAGACATTTATAATCCACTTTTTAATTTTGAATTAAACTGTAAAGTCCGTTTTATATTTTTTCACTTTAAGGATTTTTACACTTAAGGATGGGTATATATCATTGTTTACAAAATTTGCTTAACGGGAAAACGCTATAAAAGCGGTTTCTGACCATTGATTTTACTAATTTCTTTGGCAGGCTTATGGTGAAATGTTTGAAGTATCGCATGAGAAAATGTTCGACACCATAGCCTCCCACATAGCGCCACCACGTGGGCGTGAAGTTGAAGAAAATTAATATTCCAGACTCTATCTCCTCTGGTAGTTTGTACGCGATTGATTTGTTTTTTTTGGCAAAATGCTTAGAATATCACGGTCAACAATAAAATATCGANTTTTTAGATAAAAGGTGCAGAACTCGAAAAATGAATAACTCTATAACAAACTCGAAAAATGAACAACTCTAAAACAAACTCTAAAAACAACTCTATAGACCCATCCTTAAATTTTCTTTCGGATGCGCAAAACAAATATGAGGGGTTATGATCCAATAGGTAAGGGACTATCATTTTTAAAAGAAGCAACAAAGCAAACTAAGTTGAAGTCCCTAACCAAATAACGCCGATTCGGTCAATGGAAAAGTGAACAAACAAAAATCCAAAAACGGTGGTAAAGGGTTAGGAACATATCAGGAATTTAATGTGTGATGTTAGTACCTGTTTAGTTCTCCGTTTTGGTGGTCTTTGGTCCTTTCTTGCCATCTGACCGAACGACTTATTTGATGAATGTTATTTATTTTTTGGTTTCTAGTTGTTTTTTTGTGTGTTTTTCGCAATTTAAACTTTCAGGTGGTATTTTATGTTTCTGACCCTCCGATATTAGGCCCGCACTTTTTTCTCTGGATAAAAGATCACAGGAAAACATCACTTTTTACACCAAAGGAAATAACGTGACACAATTTCAGAGTGAAACATTGCTGAAACTAAATTTTCTAGAAATTAGATTCTAGAAAACCAATTATGAATTTTCATCTGAAGAGTCACATAAAGCGCGTAGACGTTAAAAGCGAACTGAAAATGACTGGAGACAATGTTAAAAAAACACAAGCTCATTTTCGGTTTCACATCGGGACTCCTAATTGGCCATAGTCTGAAATTCAGACTGAGTCACCATCAGCATCACTCGAATCAACCAAAGAGACACCGCAAAGACAACGTAGGTTTTCAGTTCGCTTTTAATGTCTACGTGCTTTAGATACAGAGGGTTCAAAATTGATTTGTTTTCTCGTTCAAAAATTAAATTCATTTCAAAAGGATTACGTATTATACTTTTAAAAACACACAAACGTGACGATTGCCACAAAGTAAAAATGGAATATGAAAATAGAAATCAAAAAATAAATACTGTGATTAATTGATGAAGGTTATATGATATATTTTAAGGGGGTACATACTCTTTGTTTACAAAAAGGACATGTCAAATAAAATGCTATACTAGACGTTTCCTGTTTAATTTGTAAATAAATGGTATATTACATACCATATGTACCGTCCTTAAAAAATGAAGATTGTTAGATTTGAAATTTCTTACCATTTTTGATCATTCCGACGCCAAGACATTTTTGATATCGACAAAAGGGACAGTGGGTTCTGGTCTTCTTACAAATCGGACAATTTTTATTTCCCAAACAGACATATTGAGCATTCTTCTGCACCGACCGCTAAATTTAAATGTACGTTATTAGACGCACTGTTTTCAAATTCGATTCCAAATGAATCATTTTTTTCGGTCCCGAATTCATCTGGAAAAGACGATATTTTAGCTGGGTGTAGTAAATATTATTACCGTTCTCCGGCGCATCGGGGTTACGGGGTGTATAATATAATATTTATATGTTTATTTATGTATTGAATTTCAACTTAAAGTCTGGAAAACTAAAATAAAACAAACCTTGAAAAAGCCTTTACAGCCTTCGCATGCGAGTACGCCGTAATGTTGCCATCTGGCTCTATCGCCACAAACAGCACAAACGCCTTCACCAAACCCACCATAGTTGGCTTCCTGAGAGGGGTGGTTTGAAACTTGGCTTGTGTTCCCAAAGCTCTGAAATTATGTATTTGTATGTTCTGTTTTACATAGCCAAAATTGTCGATTCCAAAATAAATCAATTATAAAATATACATATCGGTTTGTAAGCCGTGCACTTTTAGCGTCTGTTGTATAACGTGCATTTTATTTGAAAGCGTCGCGACAGAGGCTTCCGCCTCCGCGCACCGAGTCACGTGAGTTCAACATACGTTATTTAAAAATACCATTACATTTGTAATTAGCATTATGGCATAGCAGCAATAGAATCAACGTTGTTTGAAAAAAGACATATAATTAATTTATTGCAATTTGCGTTGATTGTAAGGAAATTGTTACTATATATGCCATAATCAACTTATGGTTCCCGAAGTTATCATTCTTAACCCTTTCAAACGAAATAAATATAAATATTTACCGAAACTGTGCACTCTTTAAAGTCATCGGCTGTGTATTTTGCCATTTCCATTAATACGGTGCTGCTTTTAGTATTGTTGTCCGAGTTGTTCTGCGACGATTGCACATTTTTTATCACTAAATATCAACATTTTCAAAATATCCGTCTTAAAAATTTATAAAACTCGAGCTCTCTTTTCAATAACCAAAAAAAAAATTTGAAGGCAATTGGCTGTTTAATTTTGCCCAATAATGTTCATTTTCGTGTATTTTTTAAAATTGTATTCTTACCTCTACTTTCCATAGGACGATCATGTCGCGCTTTTTTCACAGGAGGCTCACGATTTTCTTGTTGAACTTGAACTATATGTTGTCGAGCGCCTAAAAATCAAAATTGAAGAAAAAACATAATCAAATATATCCCAGTGATTTTCAAACGAGAAAAAAAATAATGCTCCAATTTTTAGTAACGTTGTTTGACAGCGCGTCTGAGGCCTATGTGGCCTTTTCATTGGTCCCTTTTCCTTCTTTTAAAATATTTTTGTATTAATACATAAAAGAAGGAATAGGGGCCAATGAAAAGGCCACATAGACCTCAGACGCGCTGTCAAGCCACGTTACCAAAAAGTGGTAACATTATTTATTTGTTTCGCGTTTGAAAATCACTGCGATACACCAATAACTCTCTCCCCTTCAGCTTCACCTGTAAATGGAATTACATAACTTATGTCTCAAAAACACTTGAAAAATGGACACTTTATTACAATTCACTCCAATACGGACGGTTTTTTTATAGAATGTCCGGTTCACCGGAAATGGAGGCGCCCCTATTATCCAATGTCCATTACCGGTTAACCGGGAATTAATTTAAACCAAAAATAGCCGTCATCAGCAAACAAAGCCTATAGAAAAACCAGATTGGGGATAGCTGGTGTCGATTTTGAGCTATTATCAAAATAAATGAAAACAGTGCCATATGGCACTGTCGGGCCGCAACATGATTTTAAAAACGGGGCCTTAGGAGTTAAAAACACAAACCTCCTGGGGAGTCTACAATGATAATTTGTTGTTGTTGTTGCTGATTTTGTAGAAGCTGCACCGGAACTGCTTGAAGTTGGTAACTATACTGGTTTGTTGGAATGATTATCTGTTGGTTTTGTGGCGCTACCTAGTGGTAAAAACTTATATAAACAACTTTCTATACCCTATACAAATGATACCAACTCGTGAAGGAATGACATACGGTACATTCAAAATAGGGGAATAAAATTTTAGGAATATAACGTTTGCTTCGTTATTTGACAGTTTTGCGAAATTTGCAAGATAACGGCGCAAAGGGTATACTCTAAGTCAACAACGCGGTTTTTCTGAGAAACTGTTTTTTCCAGAAAATGTTTTCGGGTTAATTTCGCCAAAAACCTTTTCGACGAGTAAGGTTTTCCCCGAACAATTTTTTCTTTGAATTACATTTCCTTCGAGAAACTGTTTCCCCGAAAAACCCAATTAGTACTAGGAGCCAATTAGGAGCAGCCGTTTTGAGAGGCTCATTTGAATTTTTCCCCGAAAAAACGTTTTCTTCGAAAAGCCATTTTAATTGTCCCCGAAAAACGAATTCTTCGAAAAGTCTCCTCTTGATTTTCCCAGAAAGACGTTTTCCCCCGAAAATCGTTTTTTGAAATTTTCCTCGAAAAACGTTTTCTCCGAAACACCACGCTGCCTCTAAACGAGTACACCAGGCGCCGTTATGTTTCACTCCGTTATGTTACAATTTTTCCCGTTCGGCCCGTTATGTTAGAATTTTTTTGCAAAATTTTGTTTTGGCGTTTTTGCCTACGCACTACGCCGTTATGTTAGAATTTGTACAAAAAAACGCGTTTTTCGCAATACTTTTGACTTACGTAATCACTATTTTCCCTTATGTTACAATTTGTACAAAAAAAACACGTATTCGCAATATTATCCCCGTTCGTCCCGTTATGTTACAATTTTTAGTTTTTTGTTTGGCGTTTTTGCGAAATTGCCCCCGCACTGCGCCGTTATGTTACCCTGTTTTTTATTTGGTTTTGTAACATAACGGCACACCTGGTGTACTGTAAATCAGATATGCAAAATTCCTGTTCTGTTCTGTTCAGAACGGTAATAGAACAAAAGAAGGCAAGAAGAGCTGTAAATGATTTTTGCTTACTTGGTACACAACTTGTTGGGTTTGATGACCCTTTTCGTCCTGGACGGTTATGATTTGATGCTGGGGAATTTGTTGGTGTTGAATTTGTTGGATTTGTGGTCGCGGTTGAAGTTGAGGTTCGCTCTTTAAAACGTTACTGGAATTATTTTGATTCGTTATCTTTGTTGTTTCACTAACGTTAGCAAGAGAAACAAAATGACGTTTATCGCCTTCCGCAATACTTTGACTCACGCCCACGCTTTCCGATTGCTGATGCGACGTCTGGGCTCGACTCGTCTGGATCTGCAATTAAGTTTTTTTAATTAAATTTTCAACTAAAGTTTCAAAATAATATTCAAAAATTCGTAGTGGAAACTTGAAAAAACTGGCTTCAAACGTACGTAATACGTTGGCTAAAAAGATGTTCAAAATTCTCAGAGAAAAAAAAATCAAACTATAAAAAGTTTGTAGGCGAAATTTCACCATACAAAATTTTTCATGAAAACGGGACGCAAAATTTGGCGGCAAGTCCAAACCGGGCGTCACGTGACTCGCTGCTTCTGACAGACAACATATTACAGAGCCGGAGAAAAATATGAATAATGGGCGCCAAATAAGGGTAGGTCTTGTGTTTGTCACTTATAAGACTTTTGTCTTATATAAGCGATGTTAATTCTAAATTTTTCATTAAAAAATTCATATAAAGTTCAAAAATAATTATACAAAAAAGTTTTATTTGGAGACCCTTATCTACCTTTATTTGGCGTACCCTTAATTGTTGGCGATTTTTTATCGAATTGAAACCTACCCTTACTTGGAAAGTGAAATGAAACCTCCCACTGTAATAGTTTTTCTATTCTAGAGTTTATCCCGAAAAACAAAATACCTGTGATGAAGAATCAACATAAATTTGTTGCCCATCGGCCGACACAATTACCGGTTGTCCGGTATCGCGATCTTCATATTGATAATTTAAATGTGAGGGATTGATTTGCACCGGTATCATTTGCTGATGTGAATTCATAATAATTTGTCCATTACCTAAAATAAATCATGTGTTAAGACTCTATGGTAAATAAATACTATTGGACGCTAATTGGCTGAGACGGTAGGATGGGACAGAGTCATGTTACGAGAGTATGTTACGAGAGTCATGTTACGAGAGTCACGTTAAAATCTCGCATAAAGTCTAGAAAACTGTCTGCGTATTCTAGAAAACTGCGTTCTTATCAGAAATTTTCCAAAATCGCCCCCTAAGGATTAAAATTCGGCGTCCTGTAATGATATTTCTTGATCATGCTCTAGATGTGGTATTATTTGTTTTTGATATGGAGAGTCTCCGTATTGGAGACCCTAGAAAAAGCTTGGGCGCTAGGGTGTCCCAAGCGTTTTTCGAGGTTCTCCGTATCAATTTTCTTTTGGTACCAGATGATGGAGTATGATACAGTGGTCAAAAAATCTCATTACGGGACCCCCGAATTTTAACCCCTAGGGGGCGATTTTGACAATTTTCGACAAATTTCCGATAAAAACGCAATTTTCTAGAATACTAAGACAACGCTCATTTTTGGCGTGCGTTTTTTTTTTCGAAAATAGTTTCAAAAAAGCTACAAAATGTATTTTCTGGATTTTTCATATCATTTCTGGTATTCCCATACTCAAAAGCTTGGGACACCCTATTGGCACCCTAGTACCGAGTCGTTTTTTTGTTTCTCTACTTATTTCGCCAAAACGTACCATTCCCCACCGATGACGATTTACGTTTTATTTTTCTCTCCTTGACCCCACTCAAAAGCATCGTGTTTTTTTTACAAATATTATCCGAAACAATCTTATTATTTTTTTTAACAATGGGTAACTGAATAAGGATCGTTAAAGTAGCGATGATGACGAGGACTGATATAACTGTGTGGGTGATTCCGGACCAATCGGAGCAAACAATTTTGGTGTCGGGTGCGACGATAATTGCCAAGCTTTTACTCGGGCAAGATTAGGCTGATATTATAGTTATGATTTTACAATTTACCTCACCCCAAAAAGTGACTCATCTCCTATTTATGACTTTTTTGTAACGGATATCTTTTTTATTCGGAAGTCACAGGGCTATTATGGGATTTATGGGACATCTTTTCTAGCCTCGCATTATTTTGAGAAACACAATTAGGTTTGCAAAAAAAATATTATTGTATTTCATTTTTGCCATTTTATTGTTTTTTTAAGCGATTAAAAATGTTTGTCACGTGACCTTGGACACCTGCCAGGCGAAGCTGATGTTTGAAAATAATAGAAACTTAATCACAGTTCATTCCGGTAAGCAATGTTTAAATTATATATTTTT
>SCLG01000164.1:48785-60136 GCA_004367875.1 Oikopleura albicans | reverse complement strand
CGTTGGCCAACGCACCTCAACGCCCAAAAATTCCAACAATGATACTTAACGGATAAGTGGAAAACTATTTTAAACAAGAAAGAGAACATGTCGAAGGGGCGTCTTGCTTTTACACAGCATACATACAGTATAAAATTGCGTAAGCGTTGAAAAATTGATCCGTTGGCCAACGCTTTATTTTTTCCCTAACGCCCAACGCTCCGAACGCGCTGGGAAGAAAAATTTCCCCAACGCCCAACGCTCCCAACGCGTTGGGAAGAAAACTTCTCCAACGGCCAACGTTCCCAACGCGTTGGTTAGGCGTTGGCCAACGGTTCCAACACTGATCATAGTTGTTCCATTTTGTGTTTTACTAAATTTATTTTTAGTTGTTAATAACACAACAAGGGTTCTTATTATCATTGCTATTTGTTTAATTGTAACTTGCGTTGTTATGATGGCTATGACGTGCGTTTCGTTATCCGTATGTTGCGATGAAGGAAATGGCTTAATCTTAAGAGTGGGAAATACCCACGTTAAACTTAAAAGGTGCAAAAAAGCGGCCGTTGAATTAAACTTTTCACCAATTTGTTTTTTGAGTAAATTAGAATTGGAACGAATTCGACTTAAATAAACTTATGCATGTGATAAATTTCAAAAAAATTATAAAAAAAGCTACAAAACGCATATGTAGGCTGGGCAAATTCAAAAGTTTCAAAAGTCAAAATTAGCCGTATAGTTTTACGGGTAGTTTAAAAAGTAATTTTAAGACTGACCCTTTAAATTACAGTCCCTACCTCAAAATCGTTACGTTCAAAATCGTTACGAAATGATGTCATGACTCAAAATCGTTACGATTTTTCTTCCGAGGCTAATTTGAAGTGTAAAAGACCCAATGACTCATAATCGTTACGAAATGACGACATGACTCAAAATCGTTACGATTTGTGGTTTGAAAAATCGTAACAATTTTTAGTCATGACGTCATTTCGTAACGATTTTGAGTCATTGGCTCTTTTACACTTCAAATTAGTGTTTCTCAGTGTTTTTTTCTTATTTTGAGGTAGGGACTGTACTTATTTTTAAAGAAAACTACACGTAAAAATACACGGATGAGTCTTTTTTAGTTTATTAAAATGGTCACACGTTAAGTGACCGACATTAAGATACTTATATCATGCCGAAAATAAGATAGCGAACTCCTGCCGAGACTTTCTACAGCTTCAGGGCAAAATATAAACATCGACGTTTGTCGAGCATTTCCGGAGCGCCATCGACTTGATTCTTTATGGATTCAACCCGATCCGATCCGACGGCCGGCCATCCGCCGCAAAACTATTTCAAATGCCTTATCTAAGATTCGAGGCGTCGCATATTAAAATTTCAACCAAAAGAAATCTTAATCCTTAAAATCTGAAAAAATATTGATACCCTTATCTTTAATAAACAGCCTTTTTTGGCAAAACCAAAACACAATTTTTTTTCGAAATTCTAAACATTATTAATAATAATAATGGAATAATAATACTGTATAACTTACTGTAGAAGAATTTTGAAATAGAAACAAACACGGAGCGATGTGTAATTTTGGACAATTTTTGTAACCTTTGTATACAAATAGGCCTATAAAGATTTTTGCAAGCAACAAATTTCCGAAAATTAGCACACCCTTTTTGTATTACCATATAGCCTATATTTTTTGAACTTTTTTTTTTCCGAAACACTGAAATTACAGTTATTATTTTTCACAGTATTTACACTATTTTCTAGATTTAGTGTATTTTATGGTCATTTCATTTCATTTTTACCTTTTTTGATGTACATAATTAGAATGTAATGTACATTTGCTGTACACCCCCTGCGCTATATCTTGTCACCGTTATTTTACAGATTTTCCCGTTGGCTCCGTTATCTTGCAGATTTTTTTCGGCGAATTTTTCAGGAATCCCTATTTTTATGTGTTAAGCACTGCGCTGTTATCTTGCAGGTATCCCCGTTCGCTCCGTTATCTTTGGGATTATTTTCATACGATAGTTGCAAGATAACAGTGCAGGGGGTGTATATAGAAATGAAGATATAAATATTTACAACTGGTTTTCTAACGCTTCTATTGATAATTGGTCCTCACCGGCGTAGTTCAATTTCCATGTCAACCCAAACGGACAAGAAGCCAATTCTTTACAATATGGAATTACCGAGTACGATTGAAGAAGTAGACGATAGTGGCGAGACGAAAAGCAACTCAAGTATCGCCGTTGAGCTATTTGAAGTACAGCCCGATATCGATGAAAAGTAGGTTTCAATTCCAGAATGAAAATTAAATAAAAAAAGTTTTTAATAATTTACTAGTTAATAATCTATAATCAAAAATTTGACTCTAACCTTATAAACCTTTTGCTTATTTTTTTGCCTACAATGTACACCAGGTGCGCCGTTATGTTACAAAACCAAATAAAATAGTGCAACATAACGGAAAATTGAAACATAACGGTGCAGTGCGTAGGCGATTTCGCTGGAAAACGCCAAAACAAATTAAAAATTTTAACATAACGGGACGAACGGGGAAAATATTGCTCAATACGTGTTTTTTTGTACAAATTGTAACATAACGGAAAATTGTAACATAATGGCGTAGTGCGAAGGCAAAAACGTCAGAAAATTTTCTTCTAAAAAATTGTAACATAATCGTTGTCTATTATATTGTTTATATTTTTATAAAATAATAATGGGACGAACGGGACATAAGTTATGTCACACAACGGGGTGAAACATAACGGCGCACCTGATGCGTTTGCTTCATAAGGATTATCAAAATTCGTTAGCTGTATAACTTAAAAAAAATAAAAAGAAAACAAAGTAAGAAAATTATTGAAATTTACATAAAAGTATAAAAAATATATAAAAGTGTGTTTGCCCCTTAACTTTATGTCCTCCGGCTCTACATTGTTCACTATTGGGCCGTTTCTAACGTCACGTGTTAATTAGACTACGTCTATATCACGTTACTGAATAGTTAAGGGGGCAAACACACGAAATTGGAAGTGGCTCCATTACTTCAGACAAACATAATTATTTGTTACGAATAAACCAACGTCAAGTTTTTTCGAATCATATTTTGTAAAACACTATTTAAACACACAGTTTTTAAACTAGGTGGTGTATACTTAGGGTGGTCGGCTGGGATTTTTACCCGATTTTAAAATTGCTTTAAATTGATCGATTATAAATTATAGGGGTAATCGACTCCTGCGGTCCATGGTAGCATTTATAAGTCTCCAAATTGTAACGGTTAGTAATAAAACTCTATTCCAAAATTCTTGTAAAATACACGTAGAAAAACCGGTTAAACTTATACCAGTTAGCTCGAATTGGTCTCGAACTTTTTCTGTAAAAATTTTGTCGGGTATATTTTTTCATTTAAAAAAATACAAGTCGCTCAAGCCACTATTTCCTCAGGTGACCACCCTATTTATCAGGGTTTATTTCTATATCTTGATTATATTCTCACGCGAGAACCGTAGGTTTATGCAGCCAATCAGCGGCGGCGATTTAAATCGAGATATAGAAGTAGTCCACAACGTGAATACACAGGGTGCGCAGTTATCTTGCTCGTACGCTTATCTTGCCACTTTTCAGAATTTTGTTTTTCTGGATTTCTAATAATTATGTGCTATGCACTGAGCAGTTATCTTGCGAAAAAACGCTTATCTTGCGACTTTTCAAGGACGAAGTTCGCAAGATAACTGCGCACCCTGTGTACTGCAAAACTCTGTTGATGAATTTGAGAAAGTTCATTTTCAATTGATGCAGCTTGACTACAATTAAACTACACAGTTGTTTTTGAGTGCACCAGCGTCTCGTGATGCTCTTAGAGAGAGTCATTTCCCAGTAAAAATAGAATATTCGTCCGATAGGTTAACAGCTCATTTATAGTGACAGTAATTATGATCTGACGGTCGCAATTAGCAATTATTTTTAGCACTGTGGCCAACTTGGATGATTTGACAGTTCTCACACCTGTACAACACCGCAAAACATAAAACATCAAAAGTTCAGAGATAAAAAAATTATCGTTTTGGGTTTTTTAACTCACGCATTTTATTTCCGCTCATGGAAACCGGATTTATTTACATATACATGGACACCACTATGTAAATTATATAATATTATTTCACATCAACTGACGTAAATAGCAACAACTTATTTGACGCTTGTCATTCAGAAATTATGGACCATAATGGCCGCTTGCATAATCTTTTCACGTGGTCTTTTATGTTTCCCAAAAATATTGTCCAATAACTGCAGACAAGTTATATAACTGACGACTATGTCTGATTATGTTTGGGAATTATCTGGACAAATTAATTTTATATTTCAAAAATATTTCAAAAATATATACACCATCTAACCAGTTATCTCAACATCAAAAATGCTCAAAAAATGTTAAAATGATTGAATTTTGTTAAGATAGTTGAGTAGGGCGTTTGTTTTCATTCTAACCTTCTAATACATCCGTTGGAATTTTCTACAAACGAGCATATGAAACGCGTTTTTTGGCGTTTCCATCTATTAAATGTAATGAAAGTGAAAACCAACATAGAATAATCGATTACAAAGTCGGAAAGCAGATAAAAATAAAAATTTTATTTTTGTAATGAATATTAATAAGAGCTTTCGAGAGTATGTTTATTCGATTCAGGACCATCAATTGTTTATAACGAAAGAATACGTAGGTAAGAAGACTATGAATAATTGGTTGGACAAAATTCCAACCGGTGTGTTCACGGAAATGTTATAAATTTGTGTTCAAAGGTTGAGTTTAATTATTTTATAACGCAAAACCTGATTTCCACAAACACACAGAAAAAGGCTAAACCTGAAGTGAGAATAACATGTAACGGATTTTTCGGTATTTTTCAACATTAGCTACTTTCTGTGTTTGCTCAACTTTCACGGGGAAGTGCGTGTATATAAACAGACGACTTGTTTTTTCGTCGATTTAAGGCATATGGAGGCCCGTAGGTCAAAAGTATTGCTGACCACCCTCTACTTTTCGAAAAAAATACATTGGCGGTATTTTGTTTGGCGTAGGTTGGAGATTTCAAACAGCTCTCTAGGGGGCCCTGGTGGCCCAAATCAATTTCCGAATTGTCCGATTGACGTAGTTTGACGAGCTCTACAACTTGGCTTTACCAGTTTTTTTAATTATTACGAATTATTGTGAATTTTTTTAGTGCGTGTTTATATACACACATTTGCCCCTGACGGGTTCCCAAAAACTCCTTCCCCCTGAGAGTTAAGTTCAAAAGTGTATCACACATTGCCTGTGCACTTATGTTGTCAGCACTTATCTTGTCAAAACCCCGATGGTGCACTTTTAGTATAAGTCTTATACTGTCACTTTTTTATAATCGGGTATATTTATATTTTTTAAGCACTGTGCGTTTATCTTGTCAATTCGCACTTATCTGGTCAATTTCTGGTCGCCGAAAGCACAAGATAAGTGCACAGGGAGTGTACTAGTATACTTTAGCTATACATAGTATGACATACTAAGTATGTATTACATACCGTGTGTTGGAGTTCAGACTGTCCAGCTTTGAGTAATCTGCAGTTACGTTTAGCGCCATTTTCGGTACCACCACGACAGTTTGAGCTCCAACCAGTTTAGGAAACGGGAAAGCTAATTTTTTCCCGCTCCCTCCCGTTCCCATGCAAACCCCAATCCCGCGTTTTCCCGCCCAACAATTTTCCCTCTCGTTCCCTTTCCCCCGGGATCCCGTTCCCATTTCCTACACTGGCTCCAACAGACGATAATGGTATCATATGGGTTCCAGAACTGTATAAAATATACAAATTGTGTCAAATATACAGGGACCAGATCGTCTCGAGAGTTAACGATACGTTTCGTTTTTATTAGATATTTCAAATGTATATATTTCATTTTATTAGTATAATTCATCTTTAAAAAATTTAGAAAAAAAAATAAAAGAAATAAAGTTCAAAACTTGTTTTGTGAAATTCATTTATATATAAAACATTACTCTCTTCGCTACAAGCGTTGGTGGTGTAATGGTCAGCATTGATGCCTTCCAAGCATTAGATCCGGGTTCGATTCCCGGCCATCGCACACTTTTTTCCATAATGGATTTATGTCAATTTCCAATTTGGATTTATGTCATTATGTAAATTGTATAGAGGGAGCGCCCAAGTAAGGGTAGGTTTAATTTCGAAAATAAATTTGGACAACAGGTAAGGTTACGCGAAATAAGGGCAGATAAACGTCCCCCAAATCAAACGTTTTTTCGCTTTATATAATTATTTTGCNCGGAATCCGTCGAAAATTTTTCGACGGATTCCGCTTTATCCACTTTACCCTTTATCACCTTTACACGTTATTACCTTTACCCTTTATCCACTTTACACATTTTTTTTCGACATATTCCGCTTTAGACATTTTACCCTTTCGACATTTAAGAAAAAATTCCGATTCAGTCGGTGCCATTTCATTTTATTAGTATAATTCATCTTTAAAAAATTTAGAAAAAAAAAAAATAAAAGAAATAAATTTAAAAATTTGTTTTGTGAAATTAATTTATATATAAAACATTACTCTCTTCTCTACAAGCGTTGGTGGTGTAATGGTCAGCATTGATGCCTTCCAAGCATTAGATCCGGGTTCGATTCCCGGCCATCGTTTATGTCAATTTCCAATTTGGATTTATGTCATTATGTAAATTGTATAGAGGGAGCGCCCAAGTAAGGGTAGGTTTTATTTCGAAAATCAATTTGGTCAACAGATAAGGTTACGCGAAATAAGGGCAGATAAACGCCCCCCAAATCAAACGTTTTTTCGCTTTATATAATTATTTTGCAATTAAAATATATTTTTAATAAAAAATAATGTAATTAATATGTCACCCTCTTATCTAATTAGATGAAAGTGTTAAAAGTGACAACGTCACTTGGGTTCGAAAAACACGGAACCTACACTTACTTGGCGCATAGAGCTAATATCAGTTTAGCACAATTAGTGATCGACCTAGAGATAATAAAATACAGTCCCTGATGCCTTGAGTGACGCTTTTGATTTTCGTGAAACAGCGTCACTCAAGGCATAACGGTCACTCAAGGCAGCGTTACTCAAGACACCAGGGACTGTTCATGATTTTAAACGGTTAGTTAGGGTCACACTGTGGACGCCACAGTTAGCTATGGTTATGAGCTAAAGTAATAAGAAGTTGGAAATCAAGTGGTGTACTTAACCATTTGAAGTAACGTCATTTGAAATAAGACCATTTGAAATACACCCCTGCGCTGTTATCTTGTCACCCGTTATCTTGCAAATTTTCCCGTTGGCTCCGTTAACTTGCAGATGTTTTTCAGCCAATTTCCCAGGAATCCCTATCTTTATGTGTTAAGCCCTGCGCTGTTATCTTGCATATTTTTTTCATGCGATAGTTGCAAGATAACGGCGCAGGGGGTGTAACAGTTTGCATTTGAAATAACAATTTGCATTTGAGATATCAGTTTTTAAGTAATCCATTGCGAAGCCGACCCGTCAAAATGGAACCCATATTGGGATTCTATGCACAAAAATAGAACAGAGTTGATTTTGAGTAAAACGGAAGTGTTTACTTTAAAGATGGTCTATGCGGGCTAGTGTTGGAAGCGTTGAGCGTTGGAGAAATTTTCTTCCCAACGCGTACTTCAATCAAAAGATAAAGGCAGCTAACCATCTAGATTTTTTTCTGAAAAGGCGTCATTTTTTGGTTTTAAAATGTACGGTTAATTGTAGACTGCACGATTAACTGTTTACCTTGTATAATACACCATCAGCGCAGTTATCTTTCATTTCAAAAGATAACTGCTAAGCAGAAAATAAAGAAATATTACAAAATCTAAAAATAAGACGTATACACCTGACAAACCCTCAGGCGGTGTATAACAATTTTTTGGATTTTTTCGTTCATTATATTGTTTTATATCATTTTTTTATAGTTTCAAGTTTTCCAGCGTTTTAACCTACGCACTACCCATGTGGCTTAACAGTTTGCATTTGACTTAACAATTTGCATTTGAATTTTTTTTCGAAAAAAGGTGTTAAGTCAAATGGTTAGGTGGTGTATTTCGTTTATGATANTTAGATGAAAGTGTTAAAAGTGACAACGTCACTTGGGTTCGAAAAACACGGAACCTACACTTACTTGGCGCATAGAGCTAATATCAGTTTAGCACAATTACTGATCGACCTAGAGATAATAAAATACAGTCCCTGATGCCTTGAGTGACGCTTTTGATTTTCGTGAAACAGCGTCACTCAAGGCATCACGGTCACTCAAGGCAGCGTTACTCAAGACATCAGGGACTGTACATGATTTTAAACGGTTAGTTAGGGTCACACTGTGGACGCCACAGTTAGCTATGGTTATGAGCTTAAGTAATATGAAGTTGGAAATCAAGTGGATAAGACCATTTGAAATACACCCCTGCGCTGTTATCTTGTCACCCGTTATCTTGCAGATTTTTTTCAGCCAACTTCCCAGGAATCCCTATCTTTATGTGTTAAGCCCTGCGCTGTTATCTTGCATATTTTTTTCATGCGATAGTTGCAAGATAACAGCGCAGGGGGTATGACAGTTTGCATTTGAAATAACAATTTGCATTACTTAAAGTACTACTTAAGTGTTGATCTAGATCAAACGATAAAGGCAGCTAACCATCTAGATTTAGATAGTAGATAACTGTACAGGTGGTATAGCATACACATATTATCTCCAGACCAATAATTAACCCCCTGCGCCGTTATCGGGTCAACATTTTGAGTCCAAATTTTGACCCGATTTTTGGTTTTGACCCGATTAAGAGTGACCCGATAACAGCGCAAAGGGTATATAATATACCGTATATTAAATATATTATCATTTGTCTTTTTTCGAAATCTTCAAAATTCTGAGTGACCTTTACAAACTGAAAAAGTGCAATTATGATTAGACAAATTATGACATAAGACGCTGTTTTTATGAAATAGCCGAGACGCCTCCTTGAATAATGATTTAGTTGATAACGCGCGGAATAACTACACTTAATTATATGTAACGGGTTATTCAAGTGACAACACTTTTACATCTTTAACCACAACGGAGACATCTACTGTCGAAAAAATTTGAAATAAATCATATTGGTGGTATTTTTGGCGAAGCTTGGATATTTCAAACAGCTCTCTAGGACGCCCTGGTGGCCCAAATTAATTTATTAATAGTCAGATCGACGTAGTTTGACAAACTCTACAACTTGGCTTTACCAGTTTTAGCAGAATTATTGCGAATTATTGTGAATTTTTAAGTGTGTGCATACGTGCACACAATTTTCCCCTACGGGTTATCAAAAAGTCCTTCCCCCTGAGAGTTAATCGAAGAAACTTTTTTCAGGGAAATTACTCGAAAAACATTTTCTTTGAATTTCAATGGCGAGTTAATTCAAGGTGGCGAGTTGACCCGTCACCAAATTTATACCCTGCGCCGTTATCTTTCAAAACCAAATAAAAAAAGTGAAAAACTTTTAGATACATATGTAGTATATAATATGATATAAATTTTCAAATTTCGTTTATTTGACGGAAAATGAACCAAAAGAAGAAATAAGGTGAGTCAGAGCTGTCGTTTCAGAAGTTTGAACATACTTTGAAAATGTGAATTATGTTTCTTGATATATTTTTGAAAATTTCGAAATCATAAATCACATAAACAAATGAATTTGCATAGGACGTCCAAGGTAACATGTAAAATTTTGAAAATAAAAATAGACTTACAATAATAATTCCACCCGGAACGTCCTAATTATGTCTATTTACAAAAGGACACAAATATGTACTACATTTTCGGGTTTCGCAGTCAAATTCAAGCAAAAAAAAACGGCCGAAAAACTTTACAGTCCCTACTCCTAATACGGACGTTTTTGATTCGGGAAAATAGCGTTGGTAATGGGAAAAACCGTCCGTATTGTGCGTATTGGGATGATTTTCGGATTTTTTTGCGTCCGTATTGGGAAACAACGCTTTTCTGTTAAAAACGTCCGTATTGGGATCATCGTCCGTAATAGGAGCGTCCGTATTAAGAGTAAGGACTGAGTGTGTTTCACAGCCGATTTTTTTAGGTGAAAATGGCAACCTTTGGTTGCGGACACCCTATTAGGATAATATTATTATCTGAAGCTTTGATGCGACAATTCCAGATTATCACATTGGCTTTTTCTTAAGTGAGCGTAATCGTAAATTACAAATGAAACCAGGTGCCGGCAATAAATATATTATTGCCCTAGTTACAATTTCACACACTTTTTTTGATCTGGTATCTACAAGTAAGAGGTAGTGAAGTGAAGCTTTTTATCTGAAAGTTTTTTTTATACGTTAGCGTATAGTAATGGTGACTGACATTTTAAAGAAAGCTATAATTGACTTTTTGGTACGGATTTGAAATTGCGCTCAAAGTTTTATTTTTGAGAATTGGTATAAATAATTTATAATGAGCGCGATTTTTTTTTATAAAAAGTTGAGATATCCTTTTCCCGCTTAAAGTAGACGTTCTTCGCCGCTACCTCAGTTCTTCATTTTTCTAGTTAAATATTGGGGTTAGATAAACTTAAAAAAATGAGCAAATGAGGTAGCGGCGATGAACGTCTACGTTACGCGGAAAATGGATATAGCGTATCAAAATGGGAGTTTTTGGAGTAATATAAAATTGTTGATAAACATGTTTGGTTCACGTGAATGTGTGCCTGAGGTCTGATTATTTTTCACATGCGCGTAATAGTTAAAGAAAAACTTAGGGAGTGTTTTTTTTTCTACAGTGTGTGAAGAATAAAAAAGTTTCTTTCATAAGACAACTTTGAATTCGATAAAAACAAAAATAATAAACGATAATTCTAAAACGAAATAACTGTGGATGTTTTCAAACAATTTCATTTTCCAAAAAACAGGCTCCAAAAACTTTGAGAATGTCGTCAATGTGGTGAAAAGTGCCAGTGGGTTAACTACATAAGCATAAAGGGCAAGTCTGTGAAAGTGTTTAGACATTTCTGACGTATTTTTTGTCGGTGACTATGCTCGAAATATCCCGCTGTGAAGATTGTGTGGTTGTTGAGTACCGTCCGATTTGTAAAACACTATCGTCGCATTTGAGCACGTACATAAATGGTCGGTCCATGATCAACTCGCGTTTTGCGACATCTTGGAGGGCAAGTTTTGAGCCTAATTCGTTAGTTTTTTCGCGCTTGACCAATTGCGCTTGTTTTCGCGCATCGCGTAATTTGTTCTTCTTCTCCCGATCGACGCGTTTTTTCACCAAAATTGCCGACCTAAGGGACACTCGGCG
>SCLG01000164.1:38397-48484 GCA_004367875.1 Oikopleura albicans | reverse complement strand
CGGCGGCGACGTCGATGCTCGCTCAGAATGCTCTCGTCGGTCGGCACAATTTGAAAGTGGACGCGCTGTAGCATGGCGGAAATGTGGGCGCGGGGAGTGGGCGTAAGGCCCCAGAGTTCGGCCTCGCGAGGAGCCAAGATCTTTTGAATTCCATATCGCTACAAGAGAACATAAGTTTTTTGTAAATTTGTGAATATTTAAAAGTAAGATCAAACAGAGGGCCAGATTATAACATATACGGTTTTGGAATGAAGTACACAAGGTTCACTGTTAAGCGGCCACAAAAAAATTTTCAAAAAGTGCCCGGTTCACAGCAAATTGGCCGGTTAACGGCTCAATGGGTAGTAAGTAATGTTACCGTTACCAAACTTTTTGACCAAAGTGACCAGTTAAGGGCGCACCCTCTTAATTAAGTTCTGCAGAAAAATATATTATATGTGACATATAATGTCACAGAAAGTTAATAGCTCCGTTTTTTGTGAAATTCACAAATATTATGTTACATAGGGCTACGTAATTAGGGCTACATAACAGGGCTACATAATAAGGCTACATAATTTATATAGCCCTATTACTAAAGCTACTAGTGTTTTGAGACATAATGTATCCTTATGTTCGGGGTCATTTGCTGAGCTGAATAACGAGATAGTTTTATGAATATGAACCAGTTGAGATACAAAAACAATTTGAAATTGAATGGAATTTCTAGGGGGCATCTCCGCAAATGAAAAAACTCGGTGGCAAGCAATTNATCTATCAGCACTCGCGAACTTTAACCATGGTGCTAAGTTTAAAACAGAAAAAATGACGTAAATCAAGCCCGGTTATTATCATTATAGAAAAGTTCTTTATACTTAAAGTTTATTATGGTCTTGACCTTTTGCTAGTTTTTTTTTCTGCCGAATCGTATACTGAAACGGATAACGTCAGCAACTGTGACTCGATGATAAAAAAAAATGCGGCTTATAGAGTTCGGTACTTTAAAAGTTCATTTTGACAAATTCTGAAAGTTTTTTTAACTCTCACGGGGAAGGAGTTTTTGATAACCCGTAGGGGGGAATTGTGTGCACGTATGCACACACACTAAAAAATTCACAATAATTCGCAATGATTCTGGTAAGACCAGTAAGTTGTAGAGCTCGTCAAACTACGTCGATCTGATTATTAAGAAGTTTATTTGGGCCACCAGGACCCCCTAAAGAGCTGTTTGAAATATCCAACCTACGCAAAAAATACCGCCAATGGAATTTTCTCGAAAAGTTGAGAAGTACTTATGTCTTAAATCAACGAAAAACAAAGTCGTGTGCATATATGCACACACTTCCCCCTGCGAATTAATCTTTCTATAATATCCTGCATCATCTAGTTAATAAAAATACTTTATACTCTCTGTACCAAAATGATATATTTACGACCTTTGCTTAAACAGTTAGTTTGCCAAAAACAGTCAAAAAAACATTAACATTACGGCACGAGGTATAATAACGCGCTTCTCGCTTTTCTGCTTGTTAGGCCTACATTTAAGCCTGTATTAGAATACAAAATTTGAGAAGCAAGTTATTTTACCCCGTTGAAGTACCCCTTTAGGGCGTTATAGACTACAGGCTTAAAAGTTATAACAATAACTTATAATTATAACTTTTAAGCCCAAACTTTCAACAGCGGGGATACGGTAGTTAACTACCAGAGAAAACTTACTTTTAATAGGGATTCTTTCAAATGATGGTTAACGTATGTCGAGTCGATTAATGGTAAGGTAACATTGACAACCTCGGTCACCATCAAAATGTTATCATCTTTGATATCTTCGGGTTTTTTGAACTTGGGGGTAATAAGGACCTTGAAGTCCTCCTCGCTCATTTTCTCCTCAACTTCGGCCAGATTTCGGCTGTCGGGAATCAAAATAGTTAAACTGTAACGATTTATAAAATGAAAAACGAAAAATAAAACAACGCAGACTTTTTGTCGCCGTGTGTGATATTGTGCTCGCTATTCACATTTGTTTTTTTAATTGTTAACTCTCAGGGGGAGGAGTTTATGGGAACCCGTAGGGGGAAATGTGTGTATATAAACACGCACTTAAAAAATTCACAATAATTCGCAATAATTCTGGTAACACTGGTAAAGCCAAGTTGTAGAGCTCGTCAAACTACGTCAATTTGACTATTTAGAAACTGATTTGGGCCATTAGGGCCCTATAGAGAGCTGTTTGAAATCTCCAACCTACGCAAAAAAATGCGTCAATGTATTTTTCAGAAAGTTGAGGGGGGATACTCGTTTCGACCTACGGCCCCGTAGGCTACGGGGCCTCCATATGCCTTAAATCGACGAAAAACAACTTGTGTGTTTATATACAGGCACTTCCCCCTGGGAGTTAAAATAAGAAATAAAATATACAGTCCTCAGTCCCACAAGGGCCGGTCCCACAACGGCCGACAGTCCCACAACGGCCGCGTTTTTCGAGCCTTGAAGGCGGCCGTTGTGGGACCGGCCGTTGCGGGAATGCCCCCCTAAACAACCCCTGTAACAATAGACAATCGTCAATTACCAACTTTTTCAAAANAGTGATCTTAAGCGGTCTGCCAGGACAATTAACGGGCTTACATGATTTACATCAAGTTTTATTTCAAGTTTTATAACAAATAATCAATATTTAATGGGCTCTGTGATTATCACAATTATAATTACCCATATGAAAAAAATAACGCCGGATCTATCAGCATTCGCGAACTTTAACCATGGTGCTAAGTTTAAAACAGAAAAAATGACGTAAATCAAGCCCGGTTATTATCATTATAGAAAAGTTCTTTATACTTAAAGTTTATTATGGTCTTGACCTTTTGCTAGTTTTTTTTCTGCCGAATCGTATACTGAAACGGATAACGTCAGCAACTGTGACTCGATGATAAAAAAAATGCGGCTTTTGAGTTCGGTACTTTAAAAGTTCATTTTGACAAATTCTGAAAGTTTTTTTAACTCTCAGGGGGAAGGACTTTTTGATAACCCGGTGGGGGAAATTGTGTGCACGTATGCACACACTTAAAAATTCACAATAATTCGCAATAATTCTGTTAAAACTGGTAAAGCCAAGTTGTATAGCTGGTCAAACTACGTCGATCTGACTATTAAAAAAACTTATTTGGGCCACCAGGGCCCCCTAGAGAGCTGTTTGAAATATCCAACTTACGCAAAAAATACCGACAATGGAATTTTCAAGAAAAGTTGAGAGGGGGTCAGCAATACCAGTTCTGCCCTACGGGGCCTCCTTATGTCTTAAATCAACGAAAAACAAAGTCGTGTGCATATATACACACAGTTCCCCCTGCGAGTTAATCTTTCTATAATATTCTGTATGATCTAGTTAATACAAAACTTTATAACACTCTCTGTACCAAAATTATATATTTACGATCCTTGCTTAACCAGTTGCCAAAAACAGTCAAAAAACATTAACATTACGGCCTGGTGTATAATAACGCGCTTCTCGCTTTTCTACTTGTCAGGCTTATATTTAAGCCTGTATTAGAATACAAAATTACATTTAAGCCTGTATTAGAATACAAAATTTGAGAAGCAAGTTATTTTACCCCGTTAGTGTACCTCTTTAGGGAGTTATACTCTTTAGGTAGTTATAACGTTTAAGGTCAAAATCAAAAGCGACGATACGGTAGTTAACTACCAGACAAAACTTACTTTCAACAGGGATTCTTTCAAATGATGGTTAACATATGTCGAGTCGATTAATGGTAAGGTAACATTGACAACCTCGGTAACCATCAAAATATTATCATCTTTGATATCTTCGGGCTTTTTGAACTTGGGGGTAATCAGGACCTTGAAGTCCTCCTCGCTCATTTTTTCCTCAACTTCGGCCAGATTTCGGCTGTCGGGAATCAAAATAGTTAAACTGTAACGATTTATAAAATGAAAGACAAAAAAAAACGTAAAATAAAACAACGCAGACTTTTTGTCGCCGTATGTGATATTGTGCGCGCCATTCACATTCGTTTTTTAGTTGTTAAAACTAGAAATAAAATGTGGTTCATGATAATCAAAAGTTGCTTATTTTTTTATTAAAATTTAATCTGCAGATACAAATTTGTTAGGGCACGTCTTTGTTGGTGAAAGAAGTGCACTTGGGATTAAAATGAACTATACAGGGTGAAGTAATATAGATGATAAGCCGTTTTTTGATGACTTACCAAAAACGGCTTGGCATCTATATTACCTCACCCTGTAGTTTCATAATACTGTCACCGCCCGAAAACCGTTACGATATGGTTTAACATTGTTGCCTTTTTTGCACAAAATCGTTACCATATATGATTAACGTCACTGCATGAGTAATTTTTGAAAAGATTTCTGTTAAAAGTGCTAAATCTTATTTTATTTTAATTCCTATAAAAATAAATCTTTATTTTTTTTTTAACTTTTTTATAATAGTAATTTATAAATCAAGTTCCTGATATCTCTAACCGGCAGTTTTAGTTGAACCGCGGTTATTGCCAGCCGCCGATGAATGATTTGCCGGACGAAAATATTTGGCAAAGTGACCATATCGATTTCTTCAAAAGCGGGCAAGTTTTTGCCAAAGAGGCCATTTCGATCATTGTAAAAGTGGCGCGGGTTAATGATTTTTGAAAAAATGGGAATTCTTGCGATTGATTGGTCCGTGGCGATAATATTCGAGGTTTGGGCAACAATGTGCTCTTGGGGGATCATGTCGGGCATTTCGGTGACCTTAAGATCTTCGGCGATATCATTGAAATATCGATTAATGGCATCCAATGCGCCAATTTCGTCCAAGTCGAAATCCTTGTTTTCAATGCGTAGGTTCATTTCGGTGACGGCATCTGAACTCCCAAACTCGGGTAGAATTCGAAGACCGCGCTGCATATCAAGTCGCCCATGGGCCGTGTAAATTTGGGGACATTCCTTAAAAATAATTAAGATCAAAATAATATTAACTCTCAGGGGGAAAGAGTTTTGGGGAACCCGCAGGGGGAAAATGCGTGTATATAGACACACACTTAAAAAATTCACAATAATTCCCAATAATTCAAAAAAGTGGTGAAACCAAGTTGTAGAGCTCGTCAAACTACGTCGATCTTACTATTCAGAAATTGATTTGGGCCACCAGGGCCCCTAAAGAGCTGTTTGAAATCTCCAACCAACTCAAATAAAAATACCGTCAATGTAATTTTTCGAGAAGTTGAGGGAGTCAGCAATACTCACAAACCAAAACAATCGGTATCTATGGGTTAAAGACCAACTATTGGTATCGCAAATCCTCAATGGTAGAAAAGGGGCAAATTGGTAAATGGGGGTTAAAAGCAAATTGACTTTTACTCCGCTCATTAATGTGAAAGGACTTACTCGAATTTTTCGGTGTCCAATTTTTTTAAAAACGCGGTCGAGTTTGGCGGTTTCGCGTTCTTTGCACGATACGAGCGTTTTGAGTTCCTTTTTGGTTTTTCCCTCGGCGGCAATACAAAACGCATGAAGCATCCGGTAGATGGAANGTGTAAATTTGGGGACATTCCTTAAAATAATTAAGATCAAAATAATATTAACTCTCAGGGGGAAAGAGTTTTGGGGAACCCGCAGAGGGAAAATGCATTTATATAGACACACACTTAAAAAATTCACAATAATTCCCAATAATTCAAAAAAGTGGTAAAACCAAGTTGTAGAGCTCGTCAAACTACGTCGATCTGACTATTCAGAAATTGATTTCGGCCACCAGGGCCCCCTAGAGAGCTGTTTGAAATCTCCAACCAACTCAAATAAAAATACCGTCAATGTAATTTGTTCGAGAAGTTGAGGGAGTCAGCAATACTCACAAACCAAAATAATCGGTATCTATGGGTTAAAGACCAACTGTTGGTATCGCAATTCCCTAATGGTAGAAAAGGGGCAAATTGGTAAATGGGGGTTAAAAGCAAATAGACTTTTACTCCGCTCATTATATAATGTGAAAAGACTTACTCGAATTTTTCGGTGTCCAATTTTTTTAAAAACGCGGTCGAGTTTGGCGGTTTCGCGTTCTTTGCACGATACGAGCGTTTTGAGTTCCTTTTTGGTTTTCCCCTCGGCGGCAATACAAAACGCATGAAGCATCCGGTAGATGGAAGACGGCGAAATAATCATATTTCGGTTTTGGTTCCAGGACTGCTCCATTAATTGTGCCTTGTACAGTTTATACGCAAATTCATCCTGCGTATTCACCTTTGTTCGCGCCGTAGCCATTGTCTGCATTGCCATTAGTTGAATACTTAGTCGCCTCATTTTTAACTCTTATCTTTTTTTTCAATTTTGAAGGGGTTAAAAAAAACTTTGTCTGTGTCAAGTCAGAAATTTTGTTTTGTGTGTTTGTGAGTGAAAGTGGTGCAGTTTTTCCACTTTTATCCTGACACAGAAAATGACAAAAAACGTAAAAATAGTAAAAAAAGAAAATGGCGTCGTGGTAGAGTTAATCAACAACGACATCTATTGTGACAAAATCTTTTATTTTATTTTCTTTCTGCTCATCGGATGAGTCATCGCGACAACGAAAATGAAAAAAAAGAAAAAAACGATTCAGGATTTTGGTTTTCTGGCGGGCTGGCGGAGGTCCCATGTCGGATACGAAAGACGGATAGCAGCCGGTATATGACTCGGGATAGACATATGAGTTTTTTTATATAGATTTATTTATAATACCAATCGCTCTAATTTGTCTTTCATTTTAGTATCCGTTAAATAAACACAGATTTGTATTTTATTGCCCGATAAGTCCGTTTTGCGCAAAATATAGTATAAATTATTCTCATCACTAAGTCGGCCCTCGGNTTTTAAACAAGAAAGAGAACATGTCGAAGGGGCGTCTGGATTTTACATAGCATACATACAGTATAAAATTGCGTTAAGCGTTGGAAAAAATTTGAGCGTTGGCCAACGCTTGAATTTTTCCCTACCGCCCAAGGCTCCCAACGCGTTGGGAAGAAAAATTACCCCAACGCCCAACGTTGATAACGCGTTGGTTGGGCGTTGAACGTTAGCCAACGCACACCAACGCTTCCAACACTGCTAGCACTACGAAAATTGTAACACTTTCACATCCTGAAAATTGAAATATGAGTTCACTATTCCCATAAGGGTTCAATCGTTACGATACGGGTTCCATAACTGTATATGAAATGTAATGGTGTTCATTTATTTACAATAAATATGAAGCATGTCAAGAACATAACAACCATATATATGCACAGTATACAATTTTTTAACTTAAAAAGCGTGACGCCGTGGGTGAAATAACTGTATATAAATCCGATGCCCAAAACTAAGCTTCTCATGAAGTCCATCAAAACGTTTATACCACCGAATAAGGAAATAGCCGATAAAACCTCTGACTTTCGTAAAAATAATTTAAAAATAGATCTCAACGGCAATTTAATTGCCCTAATTAGCACGTAAGCGGTTTCAATATAACCGGTGTAGTATCCGAATATATCCGAAAAATATTAAATCTCAAAATTTGTGTGCGTGTTTTTCAAAAATAAGGTCAATTGGAGACATTATGTGCACAAATAAGCATAAATTGGGGGTCAACCAGCTGGTTGGTTGGATTAACCGGCTGGTTGGTTGGATTAACTGGCTGCTTAGTGTGATTAACTGGCTAATTTTTCCATTTTTGCATCCTCTTTGGGTTAGGTCCGACTGCCAGGGGGTCCCAAAGTAAGAATCACCTTTTTCCATTTGCAAGGTATTTTTTTCTGGTAGTCGGATGGCTTAACAGAGCATCAACTTTCTATAAATGACTATTATGAAATACAGTATTAATTAATGAAATAGTCCTTAACTCCCTCTAATAGATTAGGTAGTGGACTACCAAAATCGACTTTAATCGTTTATAACAGCCAGACGGATCGAGATTTTTAAAGAACGAAAAACAGTACGGAATTTTTCCAGCAAATCCACGTAAATATAACATATGTTCGAGTTTATTTTATATTTTAGTTTAGTTAAAAATTCGACATAAAACACACCAATTTTGATAAAAAGTCTACGAAATCTACTAAAAAAAGGAAACTACTTAACATAACGGCTTAGGGTACGTTATATGATGGGTAATTCTAACTTGAAGAAATTATTGAATAATAGTGAATAATGGTAAGTCATGTTTGACTTTAGTTGTCCATTTTACCGCTTACATTTTTGTTTTCTAAAAATTCGAACCAACCGGTTCACCTAATTTACTACTTCCATGCTAAAAGTTAATAAGTCGTTAGTTCATTACACTATGGTAAGACATCTATTCCGGTTCAATATTACATAACTACTGTGAGTCGCGGTTGGTTTGTTGTGAATAATTACTGTATTTTCACGTCATATTTCGCCACGTGGGGTCCCAATCAATTAGCAAGATATGATAGCCATCTATATTTTTCAGTTGAAACAGTCATTTCAGTGGATTTTTTAAGTTTATTCTTTTATTTAAAATAAACCAATATTAACTATCAGGGGGAAGGAGTTTTTGAGAACCCGTAGAGGAAAATGTGTGTATATAAAAACACGCACTTAAAAAATTCACAATAATTCGCAATAATTCGAAAAAACTGGTAAAGCCAAGTTGTAGAGCTCGTCAAACTACGTCGATCTGACTATTCAGAAATTGATTTGGGCCACCAGAGCCCCCTAGAGAGTTATTTGGAATTCCCAACCTACGCACAAAATACCGTCAATGTAATTTTTCGAAAAGTTGAGGGGTGTCAGCAATACCCGTTTTGCTCTATGGGGCCTCAATATGCCTTAAGTCGACGAAAAAAACAAGTTATGTGTCTATATACACGGACTTCCCCCCTGGGAGTTAAAAAACATAAAATTTTACTTTATGGGCATAAATCAGTGAGAATGGATTTTTTCATATAATTTTTTGAGAAGAGCAAAAAAATTCTTCTCATATGTCCGAAAAAAACTACCGTCTTCCAGCGAAGTTCTTTTTATTCGTGCACTTCCAGGGTATGGTGTCTCTTCAAACGCTTTTTGAGCTTTAATCAAATACTAACCTAAAGAAACCCCCTAACCAATTATCTTAACACTGTTTTGTATCGTAATTTATCTTTACAAAATTCAATTAACTTAACACTTTTTGGTGTTCCGAGAAATGGTTAGGTGGTGTATCATAACAACAATATTTTTTTTCAAATAAGGACAGTTATTTGGCGTCACCGCCCCTTATTCGGCGAAAACTATCGCTATTTGAAAATAGTGGCCGATAACTACACAGGGCGTAGTCGAAATAGTAAAACAATCTTGAGGGAAAAAAACTGCCGGATAATTGCGCAGGGGTGTATGTGTTACCCTTGTTTAATTCCTAAAATAAATAAGCTTGCTTAATTCGAAGTTTTACAATAATGATTAAAAATTATGATTCATAAAAGGATTTTGAAATTAAATATTTTTGAAAACGTTTTGGATCTCATTTTCCTTTTCAGTTAAAAAATTGTTTAAAAAAGAGCAAAGAAGAATAGAATGAACAAAAATGTTTTCCACTTATCGTGTTCGGTCACTTCGAGGCTCAATTTTAAGTAAACGTGACCTTAACATCATTTTGCTGTGATAAAATTCACAAAAAAGTTTAATAAAAACATCTTTGGTAAGATAAAAGCCGTTACTAATTTGTCGACGTCGATTCCACCTAGTGGGCTATTATTATGAAGAGTCCAACGCGAGTAAGACTGTGTTAACGGTGGCCGAATTGGTAGAATCCGGATTTGGTAAAATACGGAATTGGTATAATCCTTAACTCTCAGGGGGAAGAAGTTTTTGGGAACCCGTAGGGGGAAAATGTGTGTATATATACACACACTTAAAAAATTCACAATAATTCAAAAAACTGGCAAAGTCAAGTTGAAGAACTCGTCAAACTAGGTCGATTTGATTATTCAGAAATTGATTTAGGCCACGAGGGCCCCTAGAGAGCTGTTTGAAATTTCAAACCTACGCAAAAAATACCGTCAATGTCATTTTTTCGAAAAGTTGAGGGGGTCAGCAATACTCGTTTTGACCTACGGGGCCTCCATATGCCTTAAATCGACGAAAAACA
>SCLG01000164.1:0-18111 GCA_004367875.1 Oikopleura albicans | reverse complement strand
CATTGGTTATAAGCTCAACTGAGAATCTCTCTGCTCAGTTCTTATTTGGGTAGCTGGACTTCGAAAATAAAACCGTTACTTATTTGAGTAATTGCGTCACTTCGTTACTTATTTGGGTGAGGGATTGTAATTAAGGCATCGGGTAAACAATAATTCGAGATATGTTTTCTGCGAGACACCTTTTCTTCGAAACTCCACAGTGCCTACCGTGTAATCCAACAATGAGTCCGTCAGGGCACCTTTTTGCACGCAGTTTTATATTGTTTCGGCATAAAAAGTGCGTGCAGAATTGTAATCTAGCGGATTCATTGTTGGGCCACACGGTATAATAAGGTTTTGTCTGATTTAAAGCTTTTCGGATCGTGTGATAAACTTGCATGTTGGTCGGCATGTCAACATTCCTACGGAAAACTAAACAACTACCAAAATCAACATAGTTTGACATTGATCGCTCGAAAGGTTTTTTTTCCTGTCAGACACTTACAATGTAAATGTACTAAAAGTTTTTTTGTAACATGAAAAGAACAACGTAGGTTAAAATGAATTCTTTATTTAATAATTATCAGGACCTTTTTCAACGAATAGATATTTTTTGCTCTTAACACAAGACGATGATTGATAAAGTCGTACTTTAACTTCCAGGGGTCCATTAGTGCAAATTTGAACGAAATGCTAAACTTATCTCAACATAGTTAGGTTATTTTAACACTTTTTGGACCAAAACGTATAGCGTTTTCCAATTATACTTGCCAAACAGCCCTAGGGTAGACCCAATTATCTGAACAATATTCAATTTTCTTTTCACTATTTTAAACAAAACATTTGTTAAGATAACTGGATAGTTGGTGTAATCCAATTTATATTGTGTAAAGTTTTAAAGTTTTAAATATCTCATTTTTTTCTTAATTAGGCCGTTATTCGTGTGCGCTGCCGCAAAAAAAATATACTGTGTGAATTCCAGAAACTCGAGACGGTCCTTAACAAAAGTGGTTTTAAATTAAACATTTAATGCGCTGATTAATTTTCCACGTCGTAAACCTGAAAATGCTTATTTTTTGTATTTTTTTTTTCTCTTCCTTGGTATGCGTTTGCTTACAGGTCACAAAGATAACGATAGCTAAGAACATAAACAGACCAGATGAACCAAGGTAGTTATTTTTCTTACTTGTAGATTAAACTTTTATTACAAATAAAATAAATTAATACATTATGAAAATTGGGGTGTGTTCCAGAAATTTAACATTGAAAATATGGGCACCATAAAGTTTTCAGATTTAACTAATAATTATGAGACGTATGTTAGGCACCATTTGCACCATTTTGAATTGGTATAACGTATAAACTAAACAAAGTATAATAAGAAGACAATACTATTTATTAAAATATAAAACGGCGCCATCGTATCAACTAGAAATTAAAAAAAAATTAAAAATTTAAATCAATGTTCCTTTCATGAAAAAGTATACTTTACCAAATTTTCAAAATGAAAAAAAAAACAAATCTTACAAGACAGATCTATTATTTAAAATATTTTTATGCTTTTAATTTTATGATGCTATTGATTCAACCTTTAAAAACTCTCAAAAAACTAACATGATTTTAATGCAAAAAATCATTAAAGGTCACAATTTCAGACCTTAAAACCAGAGTCCTTATACTATAATTTTCGGTAACGTTGAAAAATGGTTCTATTTGAAATATTCTATTCAGGAGTTGATTTCATATATGGTTTTTAAAATGTAAAAATCAGTTTAATAAATATTAGTTTAATAAATAAATCAGTTTAATAAATATTTAANCTTCGAAAATAAAACTGTTACTTATTTGAGTAATTGCGTCACTTCGTTACTTATTTGGGTGACGGATTGTAATTAAGGCATCGGGTAAAAAATAATTCGAGATATGTTTTCTGGGAGACACCTTTTCTTCGAAACTCCACAGTGCCTACCTGTAATGCAACAATGAGTCCGTCAGGGCACATTTCTGCACGCAGTTTTATATTGTTTCGGCATAAAAAGTGCGTGCAGAATTTTTGTCTAGCTGATTCGTTGTTGGACCACACGGTATAAATAGGTTTTGCCCGATTTAAAGCTTTTCGGATCGTGTGATAAACTTGCATGTTGGTCGGCATGTCGACATTCCTACGGAAAACTAAACAACTACCAAAATCAACATAGTTTGACATTGATCGCTCGAAAGGTTTTTGTCCTGTCAGACAGTTACAATGTAAATGTACTAAAAGTTTTTTTGTAACATGAAAAGAACAACGTAGGTTAAAAATGAATTCTTTAATTAATAATTATCAGGATCGTTTTCAACGATTTGATATTTTATTGCTTTTAACAATAGACGATGACGGATAAACTCGTACTTTAACTCCCAGGGGTCCATTAGTCCAGATGTAGACTAAACGCTCAACTTATCTCAACATAAATGGGTTATCTTAACACTTTTTGGACATAAACGTATAGCGGTTTCCAATTATACAAATACCAAACAGCCCTAGGGTAGACCCAATTATCTGAACAATATTCAATTTTATTTTCACTATGTTTAACAAAACATTTGTTAAGATAACTGATTAGGTGGTGTAATACAATTTATATTGTGTAAAGTTTTTAATATCTCAATTTTTTTTTCTTAATTATTCGTGTGCGCTGCCGCAAAAAAAATGTACTATGTGAATTCCAGAAACTCGAGACGGTCCTTAACAAAAGTGGTTTTAAATTAAACACATTTAATGCGATGATTAATTTTCCACATCGTAAACCTGAAAAATGCTTATTTTTTGTATTTTTTTCTCTTTCTTGGCATGCGTTTGCTTACAGGTCACAAAGATAACGATAGCTAAGAACATAAACAGACCAGATGAACCAAGGTAGTTAATTTTCTTACTTGTAGATTGAACTTTTATTACAAATAAAATAAATTAACACATTATAAAAATTGGGGCGTGTTCCAAAAGTTTAAAATTGAAAATATGGGCACCATAAGGCTTTCAGATTTAACTTACAATTATGACTCATAATTTATGAGACGTGTGTTAGGCACCGTCTGAATTGGTATAACGTATAAACTGAACAAAGTATAATAAGAAGTATAATGAAAAAAAAACAAATCTAACAAGACAGATCTATTATTTAAAACATTTTTATGCTTTTAATTTTATGATGCTATTGATTCAACCTTTAAAAACTCTCAAAAAACTAACATGATTTTAATGCAAAAAATCATTTAAGGTCACAATTTCAGACCTTAAAACCAGAGTTCTTATACTATAATTTTCGGTAACATTGAAAAATGGTTCTATTTGAAATATTCTATTCAGGAGTTGATTTCATATATGGTTTTTAAAATGTAAAAATCAGTTTAATAAATATTAGTTTAATAAATAAATCAGTTTAATAAATATTTAAAAATACCAAAATCTATCATTTTTTCATGGTAAAAATCAGATTGTTTTTTCCTTCATGCAAAATTTATTTTATATTGAAATTTGGTCTATAAGCCAAACGTAAGAACTGCGCGGTTTAGGGTTAAAACTGCTTGTCATATAAAGCGTGTTTAAGTTGGCATTCCTGCTGATACTAATTGAATTTGTAAAACACAACACACACAAACTAATTGACCTTAATTGGAGGATTAATGAATGGAATGTCCGTTAAAGGTCGCCATGCGTAATAATTTGCTTTCTGAAATTTACATAAACGTCGGAAATTAAACAAATGAAAACTAAATATCCGTTTGTCCTTCCAAATCGCGCTGTTAATTGAAGTTCTTCATTTTCCGAACATTTTAGTCTATTTTTTTTTTGAATACTACTGGTTGAGTTTTATGAAAATCGACCGAGTCGATACCGTGTCGACATATTTTAAGAAGATATAAAGACCAAGTTTCCCCTTTCTATTTTAAACTGGCGCTTTTATAAAGAGACCACCCAGTTCAAAATAAAAAATGGGACAAGTGGTCTTTATATCATCTTAAAATATGCCGGCACGGTATACTAGAAACGCTCGGCAGATTTTCATGTAACTCAACCGGTACAAGAGTTTACCCACTAAACCCACATATAAAAAGGGTGGGTAGTTAATCGTTTACTTATAGGCTGAAAATGAACGCGAACACGGTCCGTTAACGGTCCACTTTTAAAAAAAGTTACTGTAAACGGCCTAATGTGACAGTTTTAAAAATGGTATACAATTTAAGAACGTAGTGCCTCCATGAAACCAGACATTGTATGTCATTATGTGGTTGAGCTCAATTGAGGGTTAATATTATCAAAATTGTGATAACTATTCCTCTTATCGCGTTTTAAATATTTATAATTTATGTTTCTTGAATATTTATACCAAATAAACCCACTCCCTTATGTTTCGAATTACAGTCCTTACTCCAATTTGGAACTTTTCTTGTTTGTGGACCCTTCTGACAGATTTTTTTCGCCAAAACGTCCACAATTAGAGTGCTAAAGGGAGTAAAGACTGAGTACTTGGACTCTGTACCTTTTTTAAATTCTTTGAAAAAATTATCTTAACTCCTCCGCGATAACTTTTTTCTCTCCAAACTACAATATGCTTAAAACGTATGCTTAAATTTAAAATTTAACTAAAATATGTTTTCAACTGTGCGGTTTAGGGTTGAGGTTATCAAAGTAGATATTACTATTTTCCTCTTCTACGCTCATATTAAAAATCTAATTTATCTTTCTTGAATATTTATACTGTTAACATATTAACAAACCCCTAATAGTTTTATACATAATGAAAAAAAATACGAAAAGTAGCCACAAACACCTGCAAAATTCTTATCAAACTTTGACCAAAATATAAAAAAATATTTAGAAAAAAAACTCTGTACCAGGGATAAAATACACGTGGTATTTTTGCCGAAATCAAAAACAAAATCTCCAGACAAATTAGATTATGAAGGTCACAAAAAATTAGTTTTTTTTTTCTAAAAATTGCATTAAAACTAAAAAAAACTTACAACGTTTCATTTTATTAATTTTTAATGTTTCGGAACTAAACACTGCTCTTTAAATGCCCAGAACGTTTCTAAAAATAATAAACATATTTTCTGTGATTGTACCAATTATACATTTTTACTTTAACGCGACATCTTCTGTTTAAACCTTACTCTTCAAGTTCACTATGCAAAATAAAGAAAGATTATACGGCTGGTTAATCTTTAAAAATATACAGTTATATTTTGTTTCCATCCACCAGTAGTCCTACCGTGTGCCAATTCGGGAGTATTTTTCATTTTAAAGTAGGTAAAAATAAAACTCTTGGGGCTCTTGATTATTAGAGAAGGCCCTTGAAAATCAATATGACCTTGGGGGTCAAATCTACTACACATCAAAATTAACACGTTACAATAATCAAACGAAAATAAATACAGCGGTTATAAGGTCGAAGGTGAAAAGGACCATGGAGCCTTGAATTAATTTCTTGAAAATCATATATCTTATATCATATAAGTTATATGACCTCAATAACCTCAAAGTTTTTGTAGTACAGTCCCGATATTATCCATTAACCGATAGAGACACAAAAATCAAAGTTCAACAGAGACATGACGCCATTTTTATGGCGCGACCCAAACGCAGTACAAACAAAAAATCATTCTCGAACCATACCGAAATCTGAACTTTTCTTTTCTAACTTATTTAAGTAATACATTAGGCTAACCAGAAAAACAATAAATAAAGTTTTTGATCAATCCCAAGTATGATATTTTTTCTCTTTTGTGAGCAAAAAAAATATGTTTTTCTTCTTTTTTTTTTGGGTTTTTAGGTATTATGAACAAACGGGTAAATATTTTTGCCTGATTTTTTTTTCTCTCAAATTAACCCATTGTTTTTGAATAAGGTAAATCAAAAAAACACGTTTAATGTTCGGCGGGAGTTCAGGAAAACCGCTCGATTTGGTGGGTCTCAAACGGCGCGCCAGGTGATTCCCGCCTGCAATGAGCCCGGAGGTCAAATAACCAGTTATTTTTGGTCAAAAGCAGATAACAGTAATCTACCAAATCAAAATTTGCCTTTGAATAAACACAAATTTATCTTCAAAACAAACATGAATGACTGATTGAAGTCATTATGTTCAAATGTTAGTTTTTGTCCAAAAATAGTGTTGTTAAAATTAATAAAACAGTAGAGAATTAAAAAAAAGTATAAGAATGCATTATAATGTTATTTTTATTTGTCTGGAGAATCAAAAAAAGACTTATTTTTATCACTAAAAAAAATTTTTCTATTATTTTGATCAGAGGGCAAAATTTCAGGGCGCTAATTCAGAGACTAAAATAAATTGTTATTTATTTATTCGAGTGTTAGCTTATAGAGAATTAAAAAATATTCATTTGGTATGAATATGAAAAAAAACTAGTTAGCCAATATTTTTTTGTAGCGGTGCAAAAAGCACTCGCGCCATTTAAATGGCGCCATGTCTCTGCCGGTTAAAGGGATCTCATAACTCCAGTTTCAACCATAAATTGTTTTACACCACTTGTGAAAGTATTTTCAAAAAATAACTGCGCTACGCGTAGGCTTACAAATGCCAAATATAACATTTCGACAAAATAACTACCCACAAAATAACTTCGCAAGTCCTGTACTTTAATACACATGGTTTTATTAAAACAAAAATTGCCAAGACTTGACCTAAAAAAGTCGGATTTTATAAAAATTGTGATCCAAAAAATATGAATCGTCGTCATGAGTCATGACAAGATGTTATGGACGAAGGTAAAACCGCTGAATTCCGAACTATGAATCAGGGCTCTCATTGGCCCGTCTCCGCGATCAGATCAGTTCCCGCCAATCAGCGCTAGCTCCTCCAAGATGATTGAATCACCTATATTTCACCTTAATTTTCTATTCTTTTGATTCGAACATTTAAAAATTAAGGAGGAGTCCGTCGAGTTGTTTACGAACTTGAAGTTTGAGAAAAAACGGCTTTAAGCACGTTACGTATATTGAAACTATTGAATTGTTTTTTTCTTAAACTGTAGCAAATACGCTTTACTGATTTTCAGGTTGAGTTTGTACACAACATGACGGACCCCTCCTTAAAACATTCGATTTTTTTGATGTTCATCATATATTTTCCCGGATATATTTTATAGATAAGATATACATATGGAATATTATGCAAACCTACTTTTGTCCAAACTTAGATTTTTTTTTGTCAGATTAATTCTCCTGAAATTTCATGCATTACCNCAACCCTATATATCGTTGGAATCAGCGAACCGAGCTCTTTCGAATGAACATATTTTAAGAAAAATCTAAATTTTGAAATTTCGAAAAAAATTTAACCCAAAAAAAAAAAATTTCGAAAAATTTTCGAAAATTTTTTTTTCAAAAAGTCTTCAAAAATGCTATCGAATGGCTAATCTGATTTTTTAATATTATTAACGGTATGGATATACTCGAAAGTTGTTGGCACCCTAAAGGGTAAAATGTCTAAAGCGGAATATGTCTACAAAAAAGGTGTAAAATGGATAAAGGGTAAAATGTCTAAAAAATTTTGAAAAAATAATGTATGTGTCAATGTTACCTATTTTTCTTCATCGAATGTTTTATGGTGGATAACGTGTAAAGGTAATAAAGTGCAAAGGTGATAAAGGGTTAAGTGGATAAAGGGTAAAATGTCTAAAAATTTTAGACGGATTCCGCTTTATAGACTTTTTAGAAGTTATTCCCATTCAGTCGGTGCCTTCTTTGTGTGACGAAAAAGTATGTTTTTGACCAAATTTTTGAACTTTTAGTACACCAGGTGCGCCGTTATGTTACAATTTTTCCCGTTCGTCCCGTTATGTTACATTTGTTTTGCAAAAAATTTCAAGCAAATTTTTTTTTGGCGTTTTTCAGCGAAATCGCTTACGCACTGCGCCATTATGTTACACTTTTTTGATTTGGTTTTGTAACATAACGGCGCACCTGGTGTAATTCTTTTTTTTTGCACGCTATGCAGGGTGTCCGAAATGACCGTAGTGTCCGAAATGGAGAACACCGTATAATGAACTGTCACCAAACTCAACTTAACTCTATTTGGGTAGGTGCTCTTACACAGCAAGCAGACAGGATCATATCAAACGTCACATCAAGAACAGGCATCCCAAGAAAGTTACTTATGCGAAAAGAACCGGTCCTCCACTGAAAAAATTAAAAACAGTTCCAATTTGTTAAATCTCTTTTTTATGTTTTTCAAGCTCTTAAAAGTTCAAATGAGAGAAATCTGTCAAATCGGACAGGATAAAATGGGGGCTGGGCGGTTTTTCGCAAAAATTCCATTTTCTTCAAGTGAAATTTTTCTTCGCGAAACTTTTTCCCCAAAAAACACAATAGTGCAGTAGGGGCGAATGAAAGTTCTTGTGAAATGCTCATTTGAATTTTCCCCGACAAACGTTTTCTACTAAAAAAAAAAAATTTTCGCGGAAAAAAAATTTTGTATTTTCTCCGAAAAAAAAAACATTTTTGGAATTTTCCTCAAAAAACATTTGTAAAGATCGCTCTTCCTAAAATGGGTACAAACTGACCTCATTTTTCCTACGAAGCTAGTGCATGTGTTGTAACATTTTTTATCGAATTTGTGAAAAAAAAAAATGTTTTTTTAATAATTTCGAGAGTTTATGTATTAAAATTCTGAAACAAAATTCGCCATGAAAGTTTTTTCAACTTATTCAGATTTTATTCAAAATATATGTAAAACTTCGTGTACAAAATGTCCTTCACATTTCTCCGATTTTAATACTCGAATTTTTTTCTGATCTAACTGGAAATGGTTTTTTCTCTAGAACTATTAATTATTCCTGTACAAAGACTACTGATCACAATGCGTTATTATGAAAACGGAAATACCATGTTATTTATTGTTCTTTGCCCGAAATAATAAATTAAAACTTTAAATGACGATAACTGTAAACGAATTCTCAAAAAATGTGGCAAAACACGGCTCAAAATTTGGGCACAAAGCCACAGTTTTTGATAATTTGTTTTACAAAGAAGTTTTATTATTTTTGAGAAACAGCCAGGATAAAGCATGAAAAAAAGTTTTTTGGAGATTTTGACAAAGAAGTCAAATGTTGAAAAAACCATCAGTCAACTGTTTTTGGTAAGAACTATAGTAGGTAACTAACAGAATATTGACAGTATGATAAGAACGGCACCATGGTATTTCGGATAAAGTTTTTCAAAAAAAGTTTTGTCCAACAAGCGTCTTATTCGAAAAACCAAGGTGCCTATAAGAGTATGACCATAAAATTTTCATTGACATTCTACAGTGACTCTTCCGGTAGGTGTCCATGTTTTTCCAGTCGGCGATTTTACTTGATGAAGCCATTTCTCTCTAGGGACATCAGCTGGGCAAGGCGTAGTAATATCACCCGAGTGCATAATTCCTTTGTTGTAAATATGCTTTTTCACAACCATATTATAATTACCCATTCGCCATCGATCACTTTTTTGGATTTAGACTCGCTTTCATTTGTTTTTTTTTAGAATAAAAAGCGTCCCTGAATTGGACTACCCCCTCTATAATATTTTAGCGCAATCGAGAGTATGAGTCTAAGCCCGACCCATCAAACCAGAACGCTCGTTGTGGCCCGTAGCGGTTAACAGCACGGTACACAGAGCGATGAAAAACTAGAACTTCATCTTTTCGCTCAAATAGTAGTGTTGTCGTTGACGTTCTACGTCTATTATGAACAGTAACTTTAATGCGTGGGCAACATTTTTCTAAACAAATATTATTAATTTTAAGGCATGCTGAAATACCGGCTAAATTTATGAAAAATTTAAGCTCGTTTTGAGGTGTATTTCCGCCAAGGGCTACTAAATTGTGTTAGTACAATCCTTACTCCTTTTCGGGACGCTTTCGGTTCTCGAAAATAGCGTCCGAAAAAGGAACATCGTCACAAAAAGGATCACTTTCCTATTACAATGGCCCCATTTTCCCAAAACTCGTGTCTGAAATTATCGCCGGGTTTTTCGTGGACGAGTTAACTCTACATAATAATATCACTTAGTGATAATAATATTACAGTCCTTAACCATTTATCGAACGTTTTCGGTTCCCGAAAATAGCGTCAGATACAAAATGAGCATCCTCACAAAAGAGGTCATTTTTTTATTAGAATGACCCCCATTTTGGCCAAAAAAGCGTCCGATAAATAAGCGTCTAGTAGTAAAAACTCATTACCTTCTTTATTTGTACACGTGAACGTCGTTGGTGCGTATATACGGCCTTGATACGGCGTAGATTGAGGTTTTAATGGCGTCCACGAGTTAGAATCGGCCGGACAGTTTGTGTTTCCCGACTGCATAAAGCCGTCATTGTATTGTTTTGCCTCTAGTTGCTCAACACTACCGTGAATCCACTTATTCTGTCCATTCCACCAAATTGCGCGTTTGCCAACAGTACGTTTATACAGCTCTCTCCCATTTATGATGCCATCTTTTGCGTATGTCATTCCCATATCACCGTGACTATCAACTTTAATAAATTCACAGCAATCTAAGAATAAAAAAACAATGATTCAGTCCTTACTCCTTTTTTGGACCTTTTCGGTTTTCGAAAATAGCGTTCGGTCCTTACTCCCATTGAACACATCAAACTAGCGCCCTTAATGACGTCTTTTGTCTTAACTCCCGCTCGCCCGATTTTAATACCCGCTTGCGTGCCTGACCGTGCAAAAATTCACGAGTTACGGCTATGTTGCTTGAAATAGGGTAATGTTGTCTCTAATTATTCCAATAAGTTTAAAAATCCTAAATCCTGAAATGGCTTTCTTATATTAAGGATTTATTAGATACGGTCATTTTCGTATAATTAAAGGTATAAAAATATTAAAACCGGCAATTGTATGTCCATTACAGTCCTTGATTCCATAACGGCCGTTTTCGGTTCTCGAAAAAAGCGGCCGTTATGGGATAAACGGCCGTTATGGAATTAGGCCCCTAATGAGGTTAATTTGGGAAAAATTGAAATAAAATGGCCTATTTGATTTTAAAATATTTATTTTACGACTTATTCGTAATGATTTATGTGCCAGTTTTGTATTGTAATGGTTAATTTCAGATACTTGCATTGAAATGCCTTATTTTTCAATAAGTTAATAAAAAACGGCCGTTATGGGATAATCACTTTTTGGAGGAAAAAGGCGGCCGTTATTGGATAAACGGCCGTAATGGAAGCGCCCCTTATGGAATCAAGGACTGTACCGCTTAATTTCATATGTGATGATGCATAATGAGCATAGTAATTTGAAGCGGAGTCTATATTCCGCTTCTTGTTCTTTTCTCTCTCTCTTCCCAGCCGTCACGGTTGGTCGAGGCGCGCGTCAAAGCGAACGCGATTAAAATCAAATATTGAAATTCAGCAACGCGTCGCCATGCGACGCGTGTAATTATAATCAGATTTTAATCTGATGGAACCCTAAAATCCAATCACCACCCTCACCTCCCGGAACTAATTCTGTGTCGATAGATTGTATCTAGATTGCAATCTAGACTCCTTACTGCCAAACCCAATCCGTATATAACCTGCCCACAAAACTGAATAGAGTATCAAACTGTCAGTTGCAACCTATCAACAATAAATACCACTAATAAAGTATACGTTTTTATTGGATCCCATGAAGTAAACGCATCCCGCATTTACCCAAATCAACCGGTGCCTAACGAACCCTATTTCAAATTGGTTAAAATGGACCAATCCGAAATACCCAAAAAGATTTAGAAATTACATTGAAAAACTCAAAATGTATGACTAGTATAGCCTATTTGCAATTTGGGCAAAAAATTTGGCAGGTTCGATTGTGATTAGCGTCAAAATTAGCCGTCAAATTAGCCGAGCGATCTGTGCGCGGGGGCGTAGACAGTTTTATTTTAAATTTAGTTCATAATTTTAATTATTTTCTGAAAACCACGTACAGGGGGGTGCGTGTTAAGAGTCGATTTTTTAATATAAGTTTCCTTTTTTTTCTTTTAAGAAAACAATCTTTATATTTCTAACATTTTTCTTATAATCGGAAATTCGTAATGTTTTCATTTTTTTAAACATTGACGACTTCAATTTTTTAGATCATTCAACTATAAACAGTATACATAAGTAGATTCATAATTTTCACAAAACATTTTAGTTTTGGAAATGCCGGCGTTGGAAATGGTCCCCTATCCAGCACCGCCATCACCTCCCACATTTAATAATGTGTTGTTTGATAAATCATTCTATTATATGGCGGACGAGGAGTCCGAAGGCGATGAAATTAGCCTTAGAAAAATTAGACTTAGAGATACAATCTAAAGGGACAAATAAATCAGTTATCTTTAGAAAACCAACAAAAAATTACAGAGTGTAAAAAAAGGGTGGACCATACCGATAATGACAGATTAGATTCAAATTCCACTCGCGTGCATCTATTGGCTGAGGCGTTTAAAGCGGGGAACCTGGTTTCACGTGTACCATAATTCAGCCAATCGGAGCGCAGTAGGTCAATTCTCCCCCCCCCCCAGAAGCGAGGTTTCATCAAAATTGTCACCATACTGATTTTCTAGCCCGAGGAAAATCACCAGGTTTAGCTATGATTTATTTCTATTTTTTTATCATTTTGGCGATTATTGCTTCCGACTCTGCTATTTCATTGAGTGCAGATGCATGCTTTTCATGGCGTGATTTGGGTTTTCCTGACATCGAAGGTTAGTTTAAGTGTGAGAGAAAGAGAAAAAAAACGAGTAAATTTTCAACCTAAAAATGTGTTAGCTGTTTCTCCTACCGGACAAAAGCTTCCTTTTAACCTTGAAGTACATTTTTAATGAAAAAGAATTAACGGTCTTTAATAAAAATTTTGTAAATTCATTGTAATTAGTGCCCAGAAGCCCCATGTAGGCGAACCGGAAAGTCACGAATTATGTTAATTATACTGATTAAACATTGTGTTACTGGCTAAAAGTCTTTTCTACAGTGCGGCTTTTCAACCAATGCACAAAAATTTTCAATAACTATCGTTGTTAAGGGGAAACCTTTTTAAGAATGTTCTGCTCTTTTCTGAAAATTTTTAAACAAGAAATCAATAATTTGCCCGCTATGAGCGCAATTACGCTTACAAAAAACTACTAAATAATTTTACATTTTTGGTGTTAAACAAAACGTAGTTTGGCACACATTTTCAAAAAAAAAATGCAAGGCGCCCGCTCAAAACCGATGGAGGCTTCTATAAGCTAACGAACTCATAAGTGACCCTTACTTCAAAAAAACCATGGAACCGTATATTTTTTAACACATCAGTGAAAGTGCTTGTCACCACTGAACTTCACTAGTGACATGCTCAGAGCACCAAAAAGTCACTGTTTATCCACATAGAGTCGCAAAATGTATCGCCTTTAATCGATTTAATAGCCAAAAAACAAAAACAAGCACATTTTTTGACCTTTAGAAGGAAAAAGAAAAAGAAAAGATTGCCGAACCGCTATGGTCAAGGGGCGATTCTGATATGATTATTTATTTTTATTTTATTTTTTATCACATGATTGAGAAACATTTTCGAACATCGGCAAAAATTTCAGAGCGCAATAACGTATAACACAAGGATCCCCTCATTAGGGTTCTTTAAAGCAGGAATAGGAAGTTATCCAGTAAGGTCAAAAATTTTAGCGTCATTTTAGACTTGTATTTTTTTTCTTTTTTTCGGAGCTAAATTTCATATACATTTGCTGTGCCCCTGACCCTTCAAACCTCTGACCCATTACTTTAACAGCTACTTTGCAAGAGCACTTGGCAAAAAAAATGCAAGATAACTGCTCAGCGCGTGTAATAAACATTTAATTAAGTCTATTTTATTCAAACAGATAACTCACATTAACACTAAGCCGAAGAAAAAATATCGTTGGCCTAACAAATTAATCATTATTTAAGCACATATCGAAAACAATAACGGATGTTTGTAAGTGTTTTGCTCTTTACCGAGAAAAAAAATTTTATCGCAAACTTTAAAAGCAGTCAATACAGGCATAAAAAAAATCGACTCACATGGTAAATTGTAAGTCAAGAAACATTATTGCATGCCTTCTTTCACTAGACTAAACTTTTGCACCACACCCTTTATTATTTTCCTAAAATAATAAGCATCCCTTAAAAAATATGCTTGACTGAATTAAGGCTAAACCTTTTTCACGCACCGATATTTCTTTAGTGCGCTTCACTCGCGTTATAAAAAAAAACTCTCCACATCTCATCCTCATAAAACATTTTACCGGTTTTATATTCAAGACTTTTTTCATACAAACCAGTAAACTTAACTCTTATCTTTCATTACGAGTAACTGTCAATCCGAGAACTTACTCCGAGAAAAAAACGAAGAAAAAGAAACCAAAGTCGCGGCAAGAAAACAGAAGAGCGAACTAGAACCAGTGCCCCAAAAAATGTAAGTTATGATTTTTAGTCATTAACCGGCTCCAATTAAAGTACACGACCTAACCAATTGTCTAAAAAACATTTTTCTCCGGAATATATATTAGCTATTACCACCTCTTAAGCGCCCTGTATAGGCTTTTCACAGACTCAATTTACGGACGGTTTGATACCCTTTTTACATATAATATAGCTTTTATGCAGCCTTTGATTAATTTTTTCTCAATATGGCTATTTTATCATAAAAAAGATCTTATAACTGACTAAATTGAGATTTTAGACAACACAAATTCAGAAAAAAACCCTCGCCAATTTATTTTCTGAAAGTTTATAAGTATTTTTCAAGAATGTGAATCATTTTTTGTCGAAGATCCCTGTCAAAACTGGTGGGAATGGAACTATGGCAGTTAACAAACAACGCGACACTAACAACCGGAATAATTTCAACAACGATGCCAATGCCCGAACCAACAGGGTATCAGACGAACATTATTTTGATGATAGTGTTGTTTGTTTCAATACTTATCAATCTCGTCCTGGTAGGCACCATAATCAAATTAGTGACGTATGGACGCTGCTGGAGACTCACGGTTAGTAGATTTTTAATAAAAAAAAAATTACTGAATATAATATTGTACTGAATTACATGAGAAATATGAAAAATAAATTAAAAACTATGGAATATGTTCGCTCGCCAAATAGCTCGAACTTCGAAAACCTTGGACGAACTGGAAAGTATGCCCAATGATGCGTCAAAAATCAACGAATTCTGGCTGACCATGCGAGCGACCAATCTACAGAACTTTGGCTACTTTTAAAAAAGTCTGCATTTTTTGCCCAAAATGCAAATGGGCTTTACTACTTGTATGAATATTTGGCCAGACGGGGCGCTGCTGTTATTGTGATAATTGTGGGTCATCATTTTCTATGACTCAACGTATCTTATTATCGCTTAAAGGGAGTTGATAAGATGACCTTAGGCACCAAAAATTAGTCTATTAATCCGAAAATATTAGACACCGCCTCAAGTGGCGCCGAAAGCGAATAATTGAAATGTGCTTATTAATCACCTTCGCGAAGAAAGGGCGAATCGGTTACTGCAATAGTACATGAGCTTGGTGTAGGGCCTATATCTTTGCTCAAACTTCCGCAAGACATTGCTTCTTTGCTTAAATTGTAGCCAGTAAAATCGTTTTGAATAATGACTCTATCTGTGCTTGTAACGCTACTCAGACAATCGTCACAATGCAAGAATAGACTTTTTCCGTAGTGATCTTCAACTAGGCTGTCCAGGACTTCCTGGGAATATTGACGGTACTTCCCCAAATCGCCACACTTTTGGTTTCCATTGTTAGCTAAGAAAAAAAAACGGAATTATCCGTCTAAACGTGGCGATTCGGGGTTTTTGGGAATTTTCAGAAGTCAAAACAAATAAAAATCAAAAGACAAAAAAAAATATGAAAAAAGACAAGAAAAAAAATGAAAAATTTTGCAAAGAGATCGGTTTTCAGACAACAATTTGTGAGGAAACCTTTTGACTCCCCGTTACATCCCAAAAAACTATTTTTCGAAAAAGACTGGTTGCCATTTTTTCATACAATTATATGTATTTAGTAGTTGGCTTATCATATTTTGAATTGTTTTTGGATAGCCTAGCTTCCACCTTTAANGACATTGCTTCTTTGCTTAAATTGTAGCCAGTAAAATCGTTTTGAATAATGACTCTATCTGTGCTTGTAACGCTACTCAGACAATCGTCACAATGCAAGAATAGACTTTTTCCGTAGTGATCTTCAACTAGGCTGTCCAGGACTTCCTGGCAATATCCATATTTCGAGTCATATTTTTGAGAACACCCTGGTTTTCCAGAAAAATTTTGCAAATAGATCGGTTTTCAGACACTTTGTGAGGAAACCTTTTGACTCCCCGTAACTTCCCAAAAACTATTTTTCGAAAAAGACTGGTTGCCATTTTTTCGTACAATTATATTTATTTAGTAGTTGGCTTATCATATTTTGAATTGTTTTTGGATAGCCTAACTTCTACCTTTAACATTCCATGCCAACTGTTTCCGTTATTGGTTTCTAGCTTGATGGTGGCGATATTTTCATCAACACAAATTTTATCGGACTCGCCAATGTTTGCAAATTGAATGGTGCGATTTGCCAATAAGCTCAAGTCTTTGTCATATAACTTATATCCAAAATAGCCGTCGTTATAAATTCCATCAGCCTTGGGATCATTCGCGTCTATTCAGGGCTGTAAAACGCAAACATTGCTTNTCTAGAATTTAAAAAAAAAACTTTTATCGATATATCGCCATACCAGCAAGCTTTTGACATGATTTAACTTGTATTCGACTGTTTGAATCACTGATTCCGATTTTTGAGGTTTCGTAGTTAGCTCTTGAAGTTTACCGGTAATTTTACCGGTAAAACGGTTTTGTCTTTCCTAGTTTACACATTACCGGCAATGACAACTTTTTTTAGAGCAGTTTGACCTGGAGATTACGATGCAGATAAAACTTTGGAAAAAAAACCGACTTCTCACCTATAATAATCGGTATTTTTGTTTAAAATTTCACAAAATTACCGGTTTTTTATGGTTTTAGAGTTTATTGAGGCCACTTATTCCAGATATGAAGATATTTTAATAAATTGACCAAAAAATATCCGGTAAATATAGGTTTTCAGTAAAAAAACACTCAAAATTATCGGTTTTGACCATTTTTACGTTTAATTGGACCTAATAATTCAACATTTTAATTTTTTGAACCGACCATGATTTGTCATTAAAAGTCGTGTTTTTCACAAAAAAACAGTTGGAATTGTCGGTTTTGGTCGATTTTAAAACTAAAATATCGAGAAACTAAAAATTCGAGAATGACTTGGTCAAGTTATTTTTTCTAGTCTTATTTACGATAAATACCCCTAAACCAATAATAAAACCCAAAGATATAATACTAAGAGGTATTTTAAAGATTTCCGTTTGTACACAACGCCTATGTCCCCTCCTTAACACTTACTCGACATCTTTAAGAAATTCTAGAATTTGTTAAACACATTCTAGAATTTGTTAAGCCACATACTTCCGAAACCACAAATTTAAACTAACTTTTCAGTTCTACAAAATGGAAAACACAGTTTTCTTCTTAACTGAGTTTTGGTAGATTTTGATAAAAAAAAGGTCAAAACCGTTTTTGTTATACTTTTTTTCATCAACCCGACAACGAGTTGTCCCGTTTTGCACGGGAATAATGTTTAAAACAATGTTTATGTTTTTTCCTTCGATCCACAATTCATCATCCGTTTTAGCCCTTTTTGGCACTTAAAAAATTCTAGTACTCGATACAAACACTTCTGGGGAATCATTTTCCCACATTTTTGCACTTACCATTGAGCTCTACAATTTAGTCAAAACAGTTTGTCTTTAAATTGATAGATTATTATAGATTTTGACGAAAAACGTCAACATTTTCGGTTTAGAAAAAAAACGGCATTTTTACGACTCAATTTGGCTAGTTTTTAGACTGTTTTTATCAAAATCAACACTAACCACTGCAAGAAGCATCTGTTTTTACACCGAATAGACGTTTAAAACAATCTTTACTTGGTGTTCATTTGACCCCAAAATCGTCCCCCGTTTTAGCCATTTTTCGGCATTTTTGGCACCATAAAAAAATTCTAGAATTCGCTAC
>SCLG01000163.1:385978-402229 GCA_004367875.1 Oikopleura albicans | reverse complement strand
GATTTTTTTTTAGGTTTGAATGCCTCGAGTGCCGTTTTTTAGATTATAATTATGGTGTGTGCATGTGTTTCATGGATATCTACAGACAAAAACCTATTAATATTTGAATTAATGGCATGCTGCAGCAAAATATTGTTTGCACATGAAATGAAAGCTGATGTTTAATATATTATATTTTTTAAAGCGATCAATGATTGTGTACCAGATATGAATTCGCCGCTATGTACCGAAGGACATCCCAATTTCAACCCGATCATTTGTGCAGTTAGACTCAACCGATGCTTCTTGGAAAGTATGTCCGATATTCCACAGTGCCTCGAAATGATTGAGAATATCCCTGAGCCAGAGCCTGTACCATACTAAGGAGCTGTTGAATAAATATTATACTACGCATATTACCTTGTTTTCTTTAATACTTTTAAAAGCGCTTTCAACTTTTCATGTGGACTAGGGTGTCCCAAGCTTTTGTGTACAGGAATACCAGAAACAATACAACAAATTCAGAATATACATTTTGTAGCTTTTTTGAAACACAAAAATTTCGAAAAAAATTTTCAAAAATTTCGAGCGTTGGTGTTGTCTTAGTATTCTAGAAAATTGCGTTTTTATCAAAAAATTGCCGAAAATCGTCAAAATCGCCCTCTGGGGGGGGGGGGTGCTGTAATGAGATTTTTTGATCAGTGAATTTCAAATTCTTTGCCGTTTTCGGTAGCAGTTTCTGATTTTCACAATAATTCACTTCTGACCTATTTTGGGAGTGCTGATTTCGGTTTTGAGGTCTATTTGTGTCCGGGCACTCCAACCGGAAGTTGACCAAAACTACCGGTTTTATAGCTGGTATTAGCTGAAACTATCGTTTTTACTATAGATAGTCGTTTTTGAAAAAGCTGCAAGGAATCGTCTAGAATTTTTTTATTTTTCTCTCTTTTTTTTCTCTTTCTCGTTTTGATTTATTGTTTTTTTTGTTTGCTTGAAGCAAATCGTGCGTTGCAAACTGACTCGTCAAATTGAGCAGTATTCCAGAAATTCTGGAATATTATATATTATATAAAAATGAAATTTCGTTTTTCTTCTTTTAGAAAAAGAAGTGTCTGAAGCTAAAACAATAAATAGTCAAAGTTTGACTGTCAAACTATTTAGTTTAGGACTCCATTTAAATAGACTATTTATGTAGTCGATGAAAGTACTAAAAATTATTACGCTGCCCTGTATTNAAAAATAAAATCATTCAGAATTGTGTACGAAGCTAGACTATGCGGTATAGACTAACTTTAACTACGTAATGATTACGTATACATGTAAACGGTATATATTACCTGTCTTGTTTACGGTTTATAGTTCCCGTGAAATTTAACATCACATAAAAAATACGTGCAACTCTAATGTTAATGGTTTAATGTTGTTTTTAGAGAGTAACGATTAAGTCATACGCGGGTTCGCCTAATACGGTTAGAAAAATAGTATAGCCTATACGGTATAGCCTATACCGTATAGGCTATACCGTATAGGTGTATTCAGAAAAAAATTGCTGCTTTATTCTGGGCCATAATTTATGGCCGTCACGATATTTTGTCATCATCATCATATCGAATTAGACGATCAACAGCTACCACCTTCCGAAGTTGTTGGGGATATAGGCGTTGTTTATAAATTTGTCTCGTCAAAAATGTGCGTCAGAAAAAGTTACAGCTCGGTTTCCAATAATGATGTGAAGTACGAAATTTTAACGTTTTACCCTCAAGCACGATCCATGACGTTTGTAAAAACTAGACATTGATATACAACATAGAATAGTCGATTGAAAAGTCGGACAGCGAATAAAAATACAAATTGTATATACGTAATGATAAGAAGAAAAAAATAAGAAATGGACAGGTCAAATTTTCGAAAAAAACTGTTATGGCCAAAATGTTCGCCTCGAAAAGTTAGCTTTTAATATTTTTGGAAAATCAAGGCCAAGTTCAACGGGTCACGTGATAAATTAGGTTAAAGGCATGGTTTTTGACCAAACGAAAAGCACGATATCTAGGGTTAGGTCATTGAACCCAGGAAAGTCATTGAACCAAGGAAACCTCAAAAAAGAGGTTATTTGCAATTAATAGTGATCAGTCGCATTTTTTTCTCTCATATTTTTTTCCAAAACTGTGAAGAAATCAACGGTGCACCAGTCTGCAAAAAATGAACCGCGTATGTCGCCGGTTAACCATTTGTGAGTTTGTGGTTGGGCGGTCAAATCGACCAAAAAGTGCCCAAGGGTGGTTTTAAAAGTCCGGCCCGTGCTCAGGGATATGCAAATAATCGTGTTTGGGGGTTAAAAGACATATCTAATTTTGAGATTTTAACTTGAAAGTGCTTGAAAACAGTGCTTCAATAATTTTACTAGAAATTTGCTGACAACTGTTTTGATAACATAACAATGCCCAAAGTTCATGAAACTCAGATTAAGCTGTTTTTATGGGAACGATTAAGGGCATACTAAACTATATTGTCCAGTCGTCAACCATGCCCAATAATCCGTTAATTCCATTTTTGATGAAATTCGTAAATTCGCTTAACAATCAATGGTATCGTAGTTATGATGTGAATATCGACGTCAGGAGCTATTACCAAAAAATAACAAAATAAGCAAAAATAAAAATAACTTGTGTCACATTTTGATCTATCTAAGCATTTTGAGAAAAAAAAATTCGAGAAACGTGTGAATTTAGGTGCAAAAGAACATCAAAGTAATGGCTTACTTGAGAATTATCAGTGTGAGAAGCGTTGAGAGTTGGGCCATTTTTTCCCAATGTGTTGGGCGTTCATTTTCTTCCTAAAAATTTGAGTGTTGGGTTTTGGAAAAATTCACTGAAAACACTGAGGTAGTTTTTTTTTAGGTTGCACAAAAAAGCGTAATCGATTTTTCGGGGGTTTTTATTCTTTGTTCTTTTGGACCTTCTTCAGAAAAGGTGATGTGTATTCAAAAAATTTAACAAGCTTTTACATAACTTTTTTGTTAAACTTTTAAAATTCCATGCAAGATTCCAATCCAAAAATTCAGAACAAGCTGGATATGTTTTTGGTTTTAAAAATAACTTCATATCGCAGTGATTTTCAAACGCGAAAATAATAAAAAGTGTTACCACTTTTTGGTAACGTTGCTTGACAGCGCGTCTGAGGCTTATGTGGCCTGTCATTGGTCTTTTTTGAGTGCCAATCACCGAAAGGCGATTTTCTTCTTTTGCGACATTTTTGTATTACAGTCCCCCCTCTCAAGTGCCGCACAGAAATATGCATTTTCGGTAAAAAATTTTTTCGCGTTTTAAAATCAGGACGATACAATGGTAATTAGACGGTTATGTCACACATAACTTATGTGTCAATTTGCTTATGTTGTCAAATTTTCCTCCACTGGTTATTATCCAAGTGTTTGTCGTACGAGTTAAGCCCGAAGAGAAATAAAAATAAGTGAACTTTTAAATGCGCGTCAGATTTCGCGGAATGATAATGAAAACGGACTCATGATTTACTGCATTTTCCCATAAATGTCACTTCGATGGTTTATGTGATTATTCTCACATTGTAAAATATATAAGACATAAAAATAAAAACAAAATATCTAAAAGAAAATTGTATTAAAATTAAAATTACATTTTGCTCTTTTTTAACACAATTTCCTGTATTTCGACATGGAATCATTAGAGAAATCTAAAAAAACCTTTAACCCCCAAACACAACCCTCGGACGTTTGTCCGCGCCGTTTAAAATAACACTTTTTTGGGTTGTTTTGGCTTCACTAAATGAAGTAACAATAAAAACCAACATAGAACAATCGATTAGAAAAAAAAGTATTTTATTTCCGTTATCTAGAGTAATTGGTCATTGGTTGAACCCACAAAACCCCCAAAAATACGTTTTTTTTATTTATTTGATATAACACTTTCCTTGCTGGAGAGATTTGAATTATTTGCAATTAATAGCGTTCACATACATGTACATGTACATTTTTTCTGACATATTTTTTGCAAAACTGTAAACTACACCACCTGGTTACGGAACTTAACAAAACGTTGGGGAAAAAGGTATTAAGGTATTAAGTTCCGGGCATTTTGTTAAATTCCAGGCAATTTGTTAAAATCAGGGCATTTTGTTAAGTTTACGGGCCTTAAGTTCCGTAGCCAGGCGTTGTAGTAGACGGTTCGCTAGTTTGCAAAAATGAACCCTTTAGGTTGACCGGTGAACCGTTTGTGATATTGGGTTTTTTGTGGTCAAATTGACCAAAAGGTGTCCAAGGTTGGTCGGGGATTTTTCAAGAGTATACTCATTCGATTCGGGACCATCGATTTGTGTATGCTGAGTAATTACGAACTGAGAAAAGTAATCTCATGTTCAGGGATGTTCTAACTAATCGTGTTTGGGGGTTAAACTCACAAAACCATGGCCCGGAAAATATTCCTTCCGGAAAACTTTTTATTTCATTTTCATCCTTTTTCACAACTAATCAATACAAACGAAAAAGTTATGGAAATCAGTCTTTTTATTAGCTTGCATTACGCTTATTTTTTACGAAAATGTCGCCATTTCTAAAAATTCCAATCAATTTATTGAAACCCATTCATCATTTCGTCCAACGTCTTTTTTGGGAGTAAGGTAAAACCCGTTTATGAGTACTTTCGCGACCACATCATTTGGTCGCGAATCGTCGTTCAAAATATGGTTTCGCGACCATATGGTCGCGAATCGTTGTTCAAAGTATGGTTTCGCGACCACACCGTTGGTTGGAATGTAATCATTAACGGGTTTTTTCTCGACCACATATGGTCGCGAAAGTACTCTTGACCCTTTTTTGGCTCGTCTCGGCTCGGCTTTGGGCCTTAAAATTTCAAAGCGAGCCAAGTGTGCCAAGCCCTGCTGCCGGCCCTATTTAGATCGGAGAGCAGGAGTTAATTTTAAACGTAATCAATACACTTTATGCTAATTTTAGCCATTTCAATTAATTCGACACATCAACAGTAATTATGACCCACGGTCGTTACGATCCACAGTAATTACGTTTCACAGACTGTGACTTCCGAAAGATAAGTTGTCTGATTTTTTACTGGTATTTTAAAATGAACTTTATCATTCATAAAATAGTATAAAATTAGACTGCCTGAATTCAGAATGTGCTGCCCATACAAAATAAGAGATGAAACATTCAAAAAATTGATTTTGACAATTTGGATTTTTTCGGCCACAATCGGAGTTTTCGATATTATTGTTATCGCTCTCGGACTCTCAAACGGCGAATATCTGTAAGTATCTGGGCAACTGGTACCAAAATAATACCAATAACAAAATGTATGTTTATAATAAACATAATTTATGTACACCACCTAACCAGATATTATAACTCTCAGGGGGGAGGACTTTTTGATAACCCTCGTATTAATTCTCGTAAAACTGGTAAAGCCAAATTGTAAAGCTTATCAAACTACGTCGATCTGTCTATTAATAAATTGATTTGGGCCACCAAGGCCCCCTAGAGAGCTGTTTGAAATTTCCAACCTACGCAAAAATACCGTTAAGGGAATTTTCTCGAAAAGTGGTCAGCAATACCAAGCATACGTGCACACAATTCTGTCCTACCGGGCCTCCTTATGCCTTAAATCGACGAAAAACCAAGTCTTGTGCATATATGCAGACACTTCTCCCTGCGAGTTAAGTATAAAATACCCAATAAAAAGTGCTCAAAAAGTGCTCAAAAAGTGTCAAAAAATTTTTGTGAAGATAATTGGGTAGAGTATTTGGTTATATAATTGAACATTGGGATATGGTTTGGTCCAAAAAGTGTCAAGATAACCCAACTTTGTTAAGACAAGTGGCCTTTCTCACAAGTTAACTCCCAGGGTAAGGTGAAAAATTGCAAGAGGAAGTTTATGTTTCTTGTGACAAGGGTTAATAATGAGTTTGGTATCTTATGACTTATAAGTTATGAGTCAAAAACAAGTATAGATAGGAATGGCGTGTCCTGAAATTGGCTCACCCCCTGCATATAATATTTCTTAATCAGTTGTTAACTTTTAGCACATCGAGTGGCACAGGGATTGCTCTGATGATCGATGGATTTTTCGTCGCAGGATTTGGAACTGCTATTGTTCAACAAAAGTCAACAAAATATACACCTGTCAAAGAAGCTGTTTTCATAATTTTGGTACTTCAGTTTTTTTGCATCAGAAGTCTATACACCACCTACGCCGTTATGTTTCCACCAAATTGTTCGACAAACTGGAAGCATAAAGGCACCGTCGGGAACATAATGACGCCATGCGTAGGCGATTTATCGTGGATTTGTATGTGCGGAAACATGACTGGTCCTACGGCCCGTTGGCTAGGGGGCCGTTCTAGAATCTTTCAAATTCCTAAGCGCAAAAATTCGCGAATGAACTGCGAAACAGACAAATGAAAGATCAAATGCCCAAAAAATACATTTTCTTAATAATGTTTTAATGAAGAAAATTTTAAGGCCAAGAATATTTCCGGCAGAAACACAACAGCGCAGTGCGTAGGCGGATTAATTGGATAAAAAATTTCGAAAAAAACGGAATTATAATGGCACCGACGGGGCTGCGCGGAAACATAACGGCGCAGGTGGTGTAACATATCAGAGCACCTTCAAGAAACGTTTGAATTTAACTTTTTTTTTATTAATAGGGACTACTTCTTTGTTTTATGGCATTTGGAATGTTTGCAGCCAATTGTGCTTTAATTGTTGTTCGTCACGAACTATTACCAGGTGTCGCATTATCAACAAATTCAGGACAAAAGTTCAAATCTTTAAAAAATATCAAGCAAGGTTATCAATTATAAGAATGGGAAATTTGCGTTGTAAAATGTATCAGCAATCAGGGCTCGGCAACATTCAGCTAGCCTTCCCAGCTCGACAGCTGGCTGGGCAGTTCGACAGGCCAGCTCATGTTTTTTGAACCCGAGAGCCCAGCACAGGACAGCTCAATATTTTTTCGAGCTCGAAAGGCCAGCACAGGACAGCCCGCTTTAATTTTCGAAAAAAATTTACTGTACGGGACTGGCCTATCGTGTTCAAACATTGATTGGAAAATAAACTCAAAACCTGTTGTCGAACTGGCCATCCACCTGTGGACGAGTCCGGCTTTTAATTATTTGGTTAAAAATACAATCAGGGGTCTCTCGATGTGCAGGTTCAAGTCCCATAAATCATGCACAACGAGAGAGATATGCACAATGGGAGACATGCACATCGAGAGAGATATGCACAATGGGAGACATGCACTTATGGAGACATGCACTTAGGGACAATATGACCACTTTTCTAGAGAAGTTGCGCAAATAACTGGTCTCTGACTGTATCTTGATATTTGAACTTACAGAAAGTGGTGAGCGCTACAACGGCGTTTTGGGCAATTAACATCGTACTTATTTTCAGTAAGAACAATATACACCGGGTGCGCAGTTATCGGGCGGGTTGGCCCGCTCGTGCTGTTATCGGGCGCGGGTTTTCCAAAAAAAAATGTTCACTTTTCCGCCTACGCCCTGCGCAGATATCGGGCACCCTAAGTAGTTATTCCGTCTACGCAGTAATATTATGTAGAGTTAAAATTGCCCGACGGGTTTATAATAACAATTTTGTATTGCGCAATTCTCCGCTCGTGATGCTATCGGGCGGGTCTGTCATTGGCAAGTGACAATTTGGTATTGCGCAATTCTTATCTCGTGATGTTATCGGGCGGTATTCGGGCGGGTGATTGGGCACCCGATCACGTTTTTTTTTGTCGCGAAACCCCCCTGATAACTGCGCACCCGATGTATAATACACCACCTACCTAAGTTAACATAACATAAGTTAACAGTCTGCTCGTGACATCTTTTTGCACACAAAAATTATCATATTTTAAGTATTTTTCATCATTTCGATTGTTACAACAGCACTCGCAAGTTGTTGTAAATGGCGCGCTGCTGATTTGGAAATTGCGCCTCAAATAAAGAAAGGTAAAGCCTGGGTCGTCTGACGATAACAAAACAAATTTTCATTATTTTCTCCACTGTTTTTTTTTTCTCACTGTCTTAAAATTATTCCTTTCTGAAAATCATTGATTTTCTCCATCAGTTACCGTTCATAAACTATTTTTTTCAAAAAATATTTTTCACACGTTTTTTCTATGGCAATAAAATAGTTTTTTTATGAAATTTCATCACCTTAGAATAAATAATACTTGACCACGTGTCTACTGAAGTTATTATAACGATGGGGCGAAAAAGGTGTTAATTTTGTTAACATCTAGGAATTTTTTTTATTTCTAGGAATTTTGTTAACTACTAGAAATTTTGTTAACATCAAGAAATTTTGTTAACTTCTGGGAATTTTGTTAACTACTTAAACTTTTGTTAATTTCTAGGACTTTTGTTAACTTCTAGTAATTTTTTTAACTTCTTTGAATTTAGTTAAATTCAAGGAATTTTGTTAACTTCTAGGAATTATGTTAACTTCAAGGGATTTTGTTAACTTCTAGGATTTTTGTTTATTTCTAGGAATCTTGTTAACTTTAGTAGACTTAATGTGAATTGAAAGTTGAAAAGTTGACGCCAACTTCCATGAATTGTGTTAACTTTTGGACTTTTTGTTAATTTTTGGCGGCGTTAACTTCCGTAGACAGGCGGTGTAGTTTACAGGGTGAGGGAATATAGATGCTAATCCGTTTTTTGGTGAGTTATATTCGCTCAGCGTACTCGCGAACCAAAAACGGATTAGCATCTATATTCCCTCACACTGTATTTAGACGAAAATAAATAAGTGTATAAACGCTACGGATTTCGTTAATTGTAATGGACTGATATATAATATGGCTTGTCAGCACTATTTCTTCCACAATAACCCCCATTATGCACAGTGCATTCATTATGCCCTCATTATGCAGAATGAATTCCCAGATAATCACCGAAAGTTATTGCAAAACCCAAAAAAAAATATGCCGACCGGTTTGATAATTATAATATTTTTTAGTTTTGTTTTTCTTACGATATATTACATCGCATACAGAATTAGTGAGGTAATATTCCTTGAACTCCCAGGGGGAAATGCGTGTAAATAGACACGCAACTAGTTTTTTCGTCGATTTGAGGCCCCGTAGGGCAAAACGGGTATTGGTGACCCCCCTCAACTTTTCGAGAAAATTCGATAGACGGTGTTTTTTGCGTAGGTTGGATATTTCAAACAGCTCTCTAGGGGGCCCTGGTGGCCCAAATCAACTTCTGAATAGTCAGATCGACGTAGTTTCACGAGCTCTACAAGTTGGTTTTACCCGTTTTGTTTTGAATTATTGCGAATTAATGTGATTGTTTTAAGTGCGTGTTTATTTACACGCATTTTCCCCCTACGGGTTCCCAAAAACTCCTTCCCCTAAGAGTTAGGTATTCGCATGTAAAGATTGCGGCATTAATAGAGCATGCACAAAGCACTTATGATGGCGCCGGGATAAGTTACCTGCCAGCAAACAGTTAATGACAAAAACTGTGTTAGCCACAATGTAGAACTGGAAAAGTTACTAAAAAGTGGTACCGGTTGACTTTCATGAAAACTGAGAAAAAAAAAGTTTAGCGGTTATACACTACACAGGTTGCGCAGTTAACCGCCACTTTTTCAGTTAACCGCCAATTAGGGGCCCCCTATTTTCCAGCGATCATTTTTTAATTTAAAATTAATTTAAAACTTTTATTTCAATTTATTTAATTCAAATACACCAGATGTACCTTTATCTTGGGAAAGTTTGGGGCTAAATGGATCTAAGATAACGGAAAATAGGGTCATGTTACCTAGATAACGGTACATTGTGTGGGCGTATGGTTGAAAATGCGTAGGCGAATCTAAGATAATGGAAAATAGGGGCGAAAGTATTGCGCAATACATGTGTTTGTTTATAAAACCTCAAGATAATGGAAAATAGGGNCGATACAGTTGGTGTGGTCACGAGTTGACAATTTCGTGTCCGATTCTTCCGTCAGAAACTGTCACTTCGTTCCGTCACTTGTGCCCATTTTTGCCCAACAAACTCCAAAAAAGTGTCACTTTGTTCCGATCTATTAATTTGTTACGTGTTAACTCGTTACCACATCAAAAAATGAAACTTCCTAAGTCCGGTACGTGTAACGTTATAACGCGTTATAAGGCTACTTATTGTTTCAACAAACAGCTTACTTTGACCCTAGTCTACGGTCTGCAATCGTTTCACAACTTTAAGAACCGTTAGAAAGTTCTAATTCACATGTAAAGGACGTCAACCCTTGAATATCATTTTCTTATAATTGTGGATCTCCTTATGATCCTTTTTATCGATTGGAAAGAGGTGCGGACAAGAGAGGTGGTAATTAAGTTGTGAAACATAATTTGTTGCTTGTAAAAACTTTATGATGATTCGTTTTATATAGCTATGCATCTTGTGGGCACTGACGTTTACGATTGTGTTTGTTATTTCACTCCCCAAAAAGATGATACTTGGTACTAACGCCATAAAAAGTCATGAAAAAACTGAATATATCGGAGTGATTTTCAAACGCGACAAAATAAATAATGTTACCACTTTTTGGTAACGTTCCTTGACAGCACGACTGAGGCCTATGTTGCCTGTGATTGGTCTTTTTGTGAGCGCTCGGCCAATCACCGAAAGCCTATCACCCGAAAGGCAATTTCCTTCTTTTAAAATACTTTTGTATATTAATCCTCCCTCTCTCAAGAAGAAGAAATATACTTTTTCGGTAAAAAAATTTTTTCGCGTTTTAAAATCAGGACGATATATATATGTATAATTTATGTCGAATGATATTTTGCAGCATTCCTAGTTTATCGAAACATCCTTTAAAAAAACAGTAAATTTGAACTTCTCAAATTTTGCACAATTTGTAAGAATTTTTCAAATCGAAATCCCTGGCTTTAAGACATTCATGCCCTTGCGATACAGAAAGTAACTGTAAATTATATGCCAGATATTTTCTTATGATTCCGTCAACCATTATAATCATCTCCGATATCTTCACAAATCGACATGTACGACATCAGCTAACAGGTAAGAACGCAAAAAATATATCTTAAAATGAGAACGATTGTTAAGTTTCAAATAAATAGGCGTTTAGGCAAATGTGGTATGTCGGCCAGTTATCCAAAAACAAAGATTACGAACAAATTAAAGAAATGTTTTGCCTTGTTCGCCCCTATCATACTGAAAAGGTGAGCAAATGGATTTTGTAACCCGGAATTATAAAATTTTAATGAAAAAACGTCGAGGAAGTAATCAATTTTGATTAGCCTGCTACTTTCGTTCGTATGGGTGATTTTATGTCTTATGACCGGCAAAAATTATGCTTGTGCTATGTGGCAGCGAAAAGTTGGCGACTTGACTGATTGTTCTACAAATATCCCGTCAAAACTGTTGGACCAGCTTGTGGCCAAAAGTCAACTAATAGGATTTCAGCTGATCATCGTTATTTCAACAGTTCTTCTTTTTTGGTCTGAGTGGTTAAATATTCCATGCAAATTTATGGAAATTGTTTATATTGTATTATTTATAATTTCTTAAAAAACTTTACATGTACTTTACATGCAGTTAACATGTATCTAACATGCTATTTACATATAGTTAACATGTACACCATCTAACCATCTGACTTAACACCATTTGGCTTAACAGTTTGCATTTGACTTAACAGTTTTCAGTTGAATTAACACTTTTTTGTCCTTTTTTTGTCTTTTTTCTATCATTTCCGCCTACGCACTACCCATGTGGCTTAACAGTTTGCATTTGACTTAACAATTTGCATTTGAATTAACACCTTTATTCGGAGAAAAATGTGTTAAGTCAAATGGTTAGGTGGTGTAGTTAACATTCACTTTAAATGTAGTTATCATGTACTTTACATAAACTTTGTATGTTATTAACATGTAATAAACATGCTGTTTACAGTTAGTTTATATGTACTTTGCATCTGCTTAACATGTGAAATTTTGACTCTTACTTCAATTCCTTATTTCAGGAAGCTTGAATAGAATTCTATAGAATTTATAAAAAAAAATTTATCCATTCTTTCAAAAAGTATTCCTGGGAGTTAATGTGGTCAAAATATTCATCCCATCAGCTTGAGTTCATCGAGCACTACGGCGAAAGCGAGCGCGCAGCGATTGACGCATTTTTCACCGCAAAAGCGCGGAACATCGCCGAGCGAACCGTGTCGGGATTTTTTTCTCAAATTCGCAACAATGTCGAATGGATGCAAATCGGAAAGGTTTTGTTCTCAGCCGCGCATGATGAGGTATGACGGATTGATTATGAAAAATAGGGGGAACGAGCAACTTGCATGTCAATCATCCGGCGAAATTGATACGCTCTTGCTCATCCGCTTTAATTTTTAAGCTTTAAAACGCGATCTATTGCGAAAAAAGGTGTCCGAGACAGGTCAATTTTTTGGCAACGAAAAAAGTGAATAAAGTGTGAAAAAACAAATAGACCTTCCCCATCAAAATGTGGTGATTAGAATGAACTTCCAAAACTTCTTGCTTAACCAAGATGAATAAATATCTTAGAGAATTTTGGTTTATATTAAAATGATGCCTTCGGTTTCAAAGATGAATCAAAATATTTTTTGTTGTCAAAATTTGACACTTTTGCTATTTTTATTTTGTAACAAGTTTAACAAGAATATTCAGAGAATCCCGAATTGGAGTAAATACAGTCCTTTGTACAGTTTGATGATGTCAAAATCCGATGACGAAGAACTTGATTTTCTCCAGAGTTTACACTACGAACCGTCAAAAAACGGTGCGGTTAAAGGTACACTGACCACAAATTGTGGTGTTATTATAACAAAATATGTGTCCATTCACGTCCAATATAAATCATATTATAGTAAACGAGTAACATATAGTGTAGTATACTGTATACTTTTGTAGACATTAAACACATGCAGCCCGTTTGTGGCGGCTCGAAAATACCATATTTTCCTGTTTTCATTTACTTCCCTAATAGTTCGAAATTAATAAAAGAGCTACCAAATCTGTTTTTTGTATTCGGTTGAATTGTTGATGACGGTTAGTTTTGTCCAAAGATATTTCCGGTTAACCTCGCACCGTAGAAATAGAACAACCACGAGCAATTACTTCCCATAACTCTTTATTTAAACACTCAAAATAAATAATTCGTTCAAAAAAATATTCGTTTGCTCGGGACAATTAATTTGAGTATTTTTTTGTTTCGATTATTTTTTTCTTTTTTTTACTAGCACCGTTTTTGTTTTTAATTTTTTGCTTTTTGAAAAAGGTCGCGCGCCTGGAATCTGGCGATAATACGCAAAAAGAAAGATACGTTATTGTTTTCGTGGAAAAATGACAGACCACTAGTTCGAAAGCATTTTTCAAGCTGAATTTGAAAATGACTATTAAAATTATGAAATTTTATTTTTTAAATGTCGCACTCTACAAATTTACATTTTCGAGCACCGTAACTTGTTAGCATATACCGTTATACGACGACAACATCAATACATCGGTTCCTTCGTGATCACTTGCCCATTTTTTCAAATAAAAGCGCAAAACCAATCTAATCAACTAACTTGTAAAAATGTCAATTAAACATGTTTCCTACAAAAAAATCGGCAATTTTTAATCTTTTTATTTGAATGTTTAAATTTCGGCGGAAAAAAATCTCAGAATCAAAGCTGCTTTGATTCCTGTAAACAATCAAGATTTTAATCACCACACTCATCACCTGGATATCTAGCATATTCTCAGTAGGATATACGGCTGGCCAGATGCCGCCATAAGGGCGTGCCACGAAAACTTTTCAGTATAAATGCCGGGCTTATTTTTGTTAAATAACTACTCCTTCACTTTNGTAAACAATCAAGATTTCAATCACCACACTCATCACCTGGATATCTAGCATATTCTCAGTAGGATATACGGCTGGCCAGATGCCGCCATAAGGGCGTGCCACGAAAACTTTTCAGTATAAATGCCGGGCTTATTTTTGTTAAATCACTACTCCTTCACTTTTAGTGATGCTTATATTTTTTGAAATATGCTGAGATTGATCTTGAAGCTCAAAATTCTATTGATCTTGAATAAAAAAAAAACTTTAAAAATTTGTCATTTGCCTATTGGTTATAACTTATAAGATGAAAACGATAATTCCTATAACATTTTAATAGTCATTTTCAGATTTAGCGTGAAAAATGCTTTCGAACTAGTAGTCTGCCATTTTTGCACGACAAAAATAACCGATTTTAATTTTTGCGTATTATCGGCAAATTATGAGGCGCGCGACTTTTGTTTTCCAAAACCAAAAAAAAAAGAAACAAAAATCGCGCTAGAAAAAAAAAAGAAGAAAGTCATCGAAATAAAAAAAATGCTCAAATGAATTGTCCCGAGCAAACAATTATTTTTTGAACGAATTATGTAATTCGAGTGTTGGCATAAAGACTTATGGCAATTTTTTGCTCGTGGTTGCAATAAGTTGCAACCTAATACGGTGCGAGGTTAACCGCGAATGAAAATCCGATAAAAGGAGGTGCCAAAGTTTTGAAACAGTAACAAGGTCTTTTACTCCGGTTAACTGACAATTGTAAAAAAAAATAGACCGCAAATTCGAATTAGCCGTAGTCGATATAGTATGAGTGAAAATTTTGCCGCTTATAGGTGGTACCAAAGTATAAAAACCGGTAACCGGTTTTTTTTCGGAAATTAATTTTGACACAAACCATAACCGTCATCGGCACACAAAACAAATACAAAAACCCGATTGGAGATTATTCTTATTGATTACGAGCTATTAGCGAAATGGATGAAAACATTGCCATATAGCACTATCGGGGCTGCAGGAGTTAAGTTTAAGATTTCCGATAAACAACTTTTTCAAAAAAGGGAAAAATGATAATTAAAATTTATTAGTGTTTTCATGATTGGTTTGAATTTCAGCATGATTCAAGCAAAAAAAAATGTGAAAATATTTCATACGTAGTCAACATTTGTCGCGAGCATGAGCTTCATTTTTTTTTGTAATTGTGTTTATTTACCGCTACGGATGGGCATAAAATACTGGGTCAGTACCGTTCCACCACGTTTTTCAGTTTGTTGCCAAAATACTTTTCGATCGGATAGATTTAGAGTCCCTGTTGTGGAATATTAAGGAAAAAAAAATGAATTTTTTTAGCAACAGATTAGGAGCATTTAAGGGGAAGATTACGGCACTGTACGGCAATTGTTTGAAAATTTAACAATCTTACACTGAGAAAATTGTACAAGAAAACAAATAAGTGCAAACTCTTTTGAAAAAAAAGAGTACTGTACAAGATGAGAAAGGGCCCCTTCCAAAGCGAAAATAATTTTCACTCGTGAACTATGAATTTTTTCCCAATTTTTTTTATTGCATAGCCCGCCGTTTTTATCCGGCCACATGCGGGTTTATCCGGCCACATGCGGGTTTATCCGGCCACATGTACAGATAAAGTATTTTTTTACTTTTCTTTGAACTCATCTCCAACATAAGTTCCATGTGCTTTTAGTTGAATCGGAGGAATGCCAACCTTCAAAGCCGCCAAGAGTGACATCGGCAGCGGCCTCGCCAAAAGCTCAGTATGTGGCGCTGGATCAACATGAACCAAATACCCAAATGACTACGATCAAACATATGAAAGACTAGAAAAGATATATAAATTACATATTTTACTTGCTTCACCGCCAAAGCCAAAAAGCCCTTAGTACACTTGTATACATTTCTTCCAAAATAAGGACCTGTTTGGAAATATTGTTCGATGAAGAAATTGAAGCACACTGATAAAAGGGGGCAGCTTTTGTATTGATTGCTAGCGGCACGATAATATAATTGTAACGAAATTTTTGCTCCGGATGTGTTTCGGGATTGTTCAAACTTTGAACTTCAAGCCACAACGTTTTTATACAGCATGTTTTATCTATAGCTTTAGACTATAACCTATATTGGAATCCAGAATTAATGTATTAGTTGTGTCCTATCTCTCTAAAAAACATCTCAGTCTGGCGTCTGCAGTGTAGTAGTTTTTGTTATTTACTTTTTAGACATTTTAATAACTTTGAAAAAAATTGTTTTTAATTAGAATGACTATTCACGCAAATTTTTTTTACTTTACTATGGGATCCATAATATGGGTATAGGCTATACCGTATAGCTAAGACATACTGTACTTATTAGAGATTTGTGCTCGCTACAGATCGTTACGGAAAATTAAATTTTTTTT
>SCLG01000163.1:345671-377140 GCA_004367875.1 Oikopleura albicans | reverse complement strand
TGGAAAAAATTTCGATTTTGTCCGAAACAAACACGACCTTTCCATGTCATTAAAGTGTCATTATCATAATTTCATAATAATTGCAATCTATCAATGATGTTAATTATCCACGGGGCAATGTCCTGTCATTTTGGAAAGTGAACAGCTTTTTTTCGAAAGAAACAGAAAAACCCTCTCAACGGGCAAAAATAGATCAAGATGAACGAAACAAATTGCAATTATAGGGACAAACGAGTTGGAAATAGGAAGTCGGCGGTTTTAAAATGAGAAATGTATTTAGAACTATGAATCCAATCCTAATCCCCGGACGTTCAAAATCGCAACGGGACTTTACCGATATGTTGAACACGACTTGTTTTAGAAAACGGATTGTGGAAAAATGGTGCTATTGATTTGTTTACCGGAAAATAGCTTTCAAATGTTTTCAAAAATCAAATAAAAAATAAGTCTGGAAATTCTTGGTGGCTTGTTTAGATACTTCAAATAGTTGCATGAAAATCGGCTCCTATTGTGAAAAGAGAAACACTGGTTTATTCTAGAAACACCGATTTTCATGAACCTCGGCGGATAACCTTTTCGCCAAAAAAGACCTGTGCCATGTAGGATAACATTTTTGTAAAGCGGGTTCATTCAGTAAAATTATATAGAATTGATCACGTAAAAACTGTAAGTGCATCCGCGACTGACCCTTAAAGATTTTTTTATAAAGCTGCAGCGCGTGTATGATTGTAATTACGTATTTTATAATAGGCAGATATTATACCGTATAATATAAGCTAAAAGTTTTAGCCTTGAACAAACGTTAGTATTTACAATAATGTAAACCTGTACAGATATTAGACGATGTTTAAATAGTTTACAACTGCACAATTGTGTGGGCGACTGAAACATGCGTGCCTAAACAATAATCACTTGGCGTATCCTGCTCTTAGATATAATATGGTAAATATTTTAAGTTCATTTCACGCGTTGCTACTGACAGACAAGGTTTACTACTCACAAAGACCACAAATAGACGTCTTATCATCTGGAACAGTAAGATAAACACTGATAGATTTATGTATCATAGAGTTTGGTGCAGAGATGTAATCGTTATGGTCTCATTTTTCAGAACAGAACGGAATAAATCAGAACGCTCGTTCTTTTTTTTTGTGATGGTTCTTCAACTTTAGAGTGATAACAACAGAAGACCCTCTGCTCTAATCATGTTATCGGATTTTTTCTTCTGAACATTTGTGACAGTTCTTGAGCGTTCTTGTGATGAAAAATTGTCCAGAACAGAGATGTAAGAGTTCTGTTCTAAGCCAGAACTTGAATTTCCACGAACAGAACGCGGCTAGAACAAAAGAACGTCAGAGCACGATTCTATGCTAATTTTACAACGGAAAAACAATCAGAACGGTTAAATTGAACGTTCTAAATCTGTTTAGAACAATTTAAATAAAATTTTTTTCTACCAAAAAACGTTCTAAACGGCTGTTCTGTTCTGTTTTGGGATGGGAAAATAACGTAGAAGGGTGTGCTTATGTTCTCTTGTTCTTTTTGCGTTCTTGTAATAAATTTCGCAAGTTCTACAAAACAGAACTTTTACACCTATGGTTTGTTGTATATCAATCACAGTCATTCGAACAGAGATCCAGTTCATAGTTTGAACACAAAATGTGAAAACTGAAACATTTGCATACCTGCTGTGTTAATAATTCAAAAACTAATGTCACGGAGTGAAGTTTACATTATTTATTAGTAATAAATTATTACTTTCGGTGAAAATTGGAACGTAATTTTGCGAAGTCAGTAGATTAAAGAGGAGTGAGCCATGTTGTGTACAAACTGAACCTGAAAACCAGTAAAGTCCATTTTTTGACACTGATTTAATATTTTTATTACAATTTATTAAGCTAAAGTTAAAGGTATCAAGCATCGCCAAGTTAATTTGACCATCAAATTGAAGAAATTTGGGCGTTGCCGTACAAGAATTTGAATTTATGAAATCCTCATAAATAAGTACTTTAATCAATAAGTAAGTATTAATTAAATAAGTAATTTTTAGGTGCCTTTTAATGTGTAAATTAAACATAATTCGGATGCAAAGTTCTATAAAAATGGACTTTTTTGGAAAAGGCATTCATCAATCAAATACCGTGCTATTGATCTAGCTTTTTTGGCTTATTATTATCAAATTTGTCGGGCCATAGTCTATATAGGTGATGGCCCATAACTCCGTGAAAGCTTTTTGCGATATCGTTTCTAATCCTTCATTAAACGTCAAAATCACGAAAATTAATGATTTTCTCATGTTTGAAGGTTTTTTCGAGATATTTTGGGTTAGAATACTTACTAGCATGGATTTAGTTTAATTAAGACAGAAAATAAAAATATAAGTCAAGATTTGATCCATTGTATTATTATAATACTATTATATCTTGCATTTTTAATCCATGAATAACTAGCTTTATGTCTTGTTAAGTATTGCGGCGCCCGCTTGTATATTTTCCCGGTCGCTCCGTTATCTTGCGAATTTTTTGATGGAAAAGTTGAAAAATAACGGTGCAACGGTCTATATCACTAAGTGATAATCACTAATACACCGGGTGCGCCGTTATCTGGCCGACATTTTTGCCGAAAAACATTTTGTTACGTAATAATGGCCAGATAACGGCGCAGGGCGTAGGCGGACTGTCTGGAAAATTGTCGGCCAAAGTAGGCCAGATAAGAGCACGAGCGGGGAATTTCGAAATACCTTATTGTTATTATCCAATGAGACATTGGCCAGATAACAGCACGAGCGGAGAATTTCGCAATACCCTTTTGTTATTATCCAATAAGAGATCGGCCACATAAGAGCACGAGCGAGGAATTACACAATACAGAATATTTGGAACGTTCGGGCCGACAATTTCAAGATTATATTGTTTAACTTACGTTAACTAAACTAAAATTACTTCGGGAAAAGTGACCGAACAAACCAACGAGTAAACAAAGCGGCTAGATAAATCTCTCAATAAAAATTCTGAATACAAATTATTAAAATAAAATTTAAATAAAAATTTAATAAGTAAATTTTTTTTCTTGAAAATTTCTGGCCAGATAACGGCGCAGTGTGTAGGCGGAGTAACTGGAAAAATTTTCCTTAAAATTCCGGCCAGATAAAGGAACGAGCGGGAATTCCGGCCAGGTAAGGGCTGGCCAGATAACGGCGCACCCGGTGTATAATACACTGTATAATAAAATACGAAAAAACATTTTATTACCAAGATGTCCATAATTAACTCAATATAAAGCGGTAGTCCTATAACTTAAAGGCTATAAGGTTCTTATAACTTATAGACTATAAGGTTCTTTTATTGAGTCCCTTTTTCGGGAACAAAAACGGACCTAATATGACACAGGACTGTATACGAATAAAAACCGTAGATGTCATCGTGTCACCCATTCGCAGTGCGTCTCACACGATTTTGGTCTTACCTATGCGTCATTTTACACATGTATTTACTGTTGCTCAGATCAACAGCTCAAACTCACTCAGCACTATCGTATATTCAATTAAGAANGAGATGGACTCATTGCGTACATTTTCCTTGGGCTCTTTTTTTTGCGCGCAGCGCCATTTCATTTTTGTGACAAACAAAAAAAATCGCTCGCGCGCTGCTTAAACTCATGCGAGGCCGATTTTTCTTTTTTTTTCTTTTTCCCCTTTTTGTAAAAGGACGGTAGGATAACATTTTTGTAAAGCGGCTTCATTCAGTAAAATTATATAGAATTGATCACGTAAAAACTGTAAATGTATCCACGACTGACTCTTAAAGATTTTTTATAAAGCTGCTGCGCGTGTACGATTGTAATAACGTATTTTATAATAGGTAGATATTATACCGTATAGTAAGCTTAAAGTTTTAGCCTAAAACAAACGTTAGCATTTACAATAATGTGAAGCTGTACAGATATTAGACGATGTTTAAATAGTTTACAACTACACAATTGTGTGGGCGACTGAAACATGCGTGCCTAAACACTAATCACTTGGCGTATCCTGCTCTTAGATATATGGTAACTATTTTAAGTTCATTTCACGCGTTGCTACTGACAGACAAGGTTTACTACTCACAAAGACCACAAATAGACATCTCATCATCTGGAACAGTAAGATAAACACTGATAGATTTATGTATCATAGAGTTTGGTGCAGAGATGTAAACGTTATGGTCTCATTTTCAGAACACAACGAAATAAAACAGAACGCTCGTTCTTTTTTTTGTGATGGTTCTCCAACTTTAGAGTGATGACAACAGAAGACCCTCTAATCATGTTATCGGATTTTTTCTTCTGAACGTTTGTGAACGTTCTTGAGCGTTCTTGTGATGAAAAGTTGTCCAAAACAGAGATGTAAAAGTTCTGTTCTAAGCCAGAACTTGAATTTCCGCGAACAGAACGCGGCTAGAACAAAATAACGTCAGAGCACGATTCTATGTGTACATCGGAAAAACGATCAGAACGGTAAAATTGAACGTTCTAAATCTGTTCAGAACAATGTAAATAAAGTTTTTTATAGCAAAAAACGTTCTAAACGGCTGTTCTGTTCTGTCTCGGGACGGGAAAATAACCCAAAAGGGTGTGCTTATGTTCTCTTGTTCTTTTTGCGTTCTTGTAATCAATTTTGCAAGTTCTGCAAAACAGAACTTTTACACCCATGGTTTGTTGTATATCAATCACAGTCATTCGAAGAGAGATCCAGTTCATTATTTGAACACAAAATGTGAAAACTGAAACATTTGCATACCTGCTGTGTTAATAATTCAAAAACTAATGTCACGGAGTGAAGTTTACATTATTTATTAGTAATAAATTATTACTTTCGGTGAAAATTGGAACGTAATTTTGCGAAGTCAGTAGATTAAAGAGGAGTGAGTCATGTTGTGTACAAACTGAACTTGAAAACCAGTAAAGTCCATTTTTGACACTGATTTAATATTTTTATTACAATTTATTAAGCTAAAGTTAATGGTATCAAGCATTGCCAAGTTAATTTGACCGTCAAATTGAAGAAATTTGGGCGTTGCCGTACGAAAATTTGAATTTATGAAATCCTTATAAATCCTTTAATTAATAAGTAAGTACTTTTAAGGTGCTTTTTAATGTGTAAGTAAAACATAATTTAGATACAAAGTTCTATAAAAATGGACTTTTTTGGAAAATGCATTCATCAATCAAATATCGTGCTATTGATCTAGCTTTTTTGGCGTATTATTATCAAATTTTTGGCCCAAAGTCTTTATAGGTTATGGCCCATAAGTTATGGGCCATAACTCCTTGAAAGCTTTTTGCGATATCGTTTCTAATCCTCCATTAAATTTCAAAATCACGAAAATTAATGATTTTCTCATGTTTGAAGTTTTTTTCGAGATATTTTGGGTTGGAATACTTACTAACATGGATTTAGTTTAATTAAGACAGAAAATAAAAATATAAGTCAAGATTTGATCAACTGTATTATTATAATACTATTATATCTTGCATTTTTAGTCCAGGAATAACTAGCTTTATGTCTTGTTAAGTATTGCGGTGTCGGCTTGTATATTTTCCCGGTCGCTCCGTTATTTTGCGGATTTTTTGATGGAAAAGTTAAAAAATAACGGTGCAACGGTCTATATCAATTAACTCCCAGGGGAAGTGCTTGTAAATAGACACGCACCTTGCTTTTTTCGTCGATTTAAGGCATATGGAGGCCCCGTAGGGCAAAACGGGTATTGGTGACCCCCCCTCAACTTTCCGAGAAAATTCGTTTGAAGGTGTTATTTTTTGCGTAGGTTGGAGATTTCAAACAGCTCTCTAGGGAGCCCTGGTGGCCCAAATCAATTTCTGAATAGTCAAATCGACGTAGTTTGATAAGCTCTACAACTTGGCTTTACCAGTTTTTTTGAATTATTGGGAATTAATGTGAATTTTTTAAGTGCGTGTTTATTTACACGCATTTTCCTCCTACGGGTTCCCAAAAACTCCTTCCCCTGAGATTTAATAAAATACGAAAAAACATTTTAATACCAAGAGGTCCACAATTAACTGAAAAATTAGTATACCTATTAATTTAAAGGTACTAAAGGGCGGACAGGAGTGGTCTAGCAACCTAAATCAAAAAATATCTCGGGGGATTAATCTACTGATCAGTTTAAAATAAAATCAGGCAAAAAAATATGTTTAAAGGGCTTAAAAATGCATACATTTTTAGCTGAAAAATGGTTAAAATTGAAAAAAAAGTACTTTTTTGAGTACTTTTTCAAATTTCGTTTTTGCAGATGTGATAAGTTTTTCGAGCTCTATCGATCTGCAAAACTAGTTTTTTGATTTGGGGAGGTCGAAAAAAAAGTTGTTCTTTGATTTTGAGAACCACCAATATAAAGCGGTAGGCCTATAAGGTTATTTAATTGAGTCCCTTTTTCGGGAACAAAAACGGACCTAATATGACTAAGGACTGTATACGAATAAAAACCGTAGATGTCATCGTGTCACCCATTCGCAGTGCGTCTCACACGATTTTGGTCTTACCTATGCGTCATTTTACACATGTATTTACTGTTGCTCAGATCAACAGCTCAAACTCACTCAGCACTATCGTATATTCAATTAAGAAAGTGCAGCAAACCAAGGATCAATTATAATAGAGTATTAAAAGCTGTTTGTTGACTCATTTTTAGCTTTATTATTCGACGCTAGACCGAATTTGTTTTATTTTTCGTCGCCCATTGAGAGAAATAAATTGAAACTCATTATTTTGCCGTGCGGGTAAGTTTTTTTTGGATATTTCTGTTAAAATTACCGTACGATATCGTTATTAGGCGTAATCAATTGGTTGAAGAAAAAAAATCTTATATTTTATATTTAGTTACTTATGTACTATTGATAGCTACGTTGAAAGTACGTGCTTAATTAGCCATTAACTCACAGGGGGAAGTGCGTGTAAATAGACACGCAACTGGGTTTTTTCGTCGTTAAGGCATATGGAGGCCCCGTAGGGCAAAACGGGTATTGGTGACCCCCTTCAACTTTTCGAGAAAATTCGATTGACGGTGTTATTTTTTGCGTAGGTCGGAGATTTCAAACAGCTCTCTAGGGAGCCCTGGTGGCCCAGATCAATTTCTGAATAGTCAGATCGACGTAGTTTGACAAGCTCTACAACTTGGCTTTACCAGTTTTTTGAATTATTCGGAATTATTGTTAATTTTTTAAGTGCGTGTTTATTTACACGCATTTCCCCCTACGGGTTCCCAAAAACTCCTTCCCCCTGAAAGTTAATCAACTCGTTGAAAAAAAATGGAATGAAATATGACTTCGAACTTGGTTATCCCATAAAAAGTTTATGAAATTTCTAAAATTTGAATTTTCCGGATTTTCAATTTCAGAATAAAAAGATATATAAGTTATCTTTATCGAAGATCTAGGCGAGAATTCGTCCGAAAACGTCCACGCTTTTCATACTTTAAGAACATGGCGTATCATTTAAAATTATTAGGTTGCTCTTTTTTGGATTAATAATCAATTGTAATCTTGCAGTACTTGGTCAGTTACATTTTTGTGCAATATTTGGAAATTACAGTTAAAATTACCACATACCAGAACATTTATTATGAGTGGCCTGTTTTTCTCTAATATTTGCAAGATATCAAAACGACTGTATCTCAAGATTTTGATAAGAACTGACCTCAAAATTTTTAAAATTAAATTATCACTTCTAAGATCGCCTCTTTTCAAATTTACGACAAGTTCAATTTGAGACGATAAATGGTGAACACTTACCAGGAATATTACGATACAAAAACATGGATAATACTCGCCATTTTCTTTGTAATTTCGATTATAGCAAGTTTGGTGCTCTCAACATGTGTGTTATTCGAATGCAGTTGGCGACGGTTTCGAGATTTTCTCAATATTAAACATGAATTTAGATGGGAGGATGGATTCGGTTCAAAAAGGTGATTCTTAAATTACTTCAATCAATCATTTCTGTCCACAAATTGCGACGCCTAAATTATTTTTTCTTGTATTTATTCCGTTTTTGGCTTTCAGCAATACTATTGACCCATGTTTTTCAAATTTATCCATGTAAAGCCTTGACGAGTTGAAATCGCCGTTCGTGTAGGTTAAAAACAAGATAAATGATTAAAATTTTAAACATTATAGTAATAGTAATCAAAAGATGCATTAAATTAATGCAGCAATAATATATCTCTAAGGTTTCTCTGAGGTTTTGATTGGCCCCAAGCAGCGCTGAGGGATGTTTTCAGGGAGGGTCAATTGCATTGCTTCATATGTAATACCAAACACGAGCTTTTTTTTATCTTGAGGCGATACATCATCTTAATATTTCATTACTACAATCTGTAGTTCTCAATTAAGTTGCATACAAATTCAAAACAGGTCCACCGAGCTTTATTCTCGAAATACTATAATAGTAATAATTTATGTTGCATAATAAAAAAACAACGATAATCTTTGTTATACTCAAATATTTTCTAGTATTTCCCAGTTTTACAACTTTTTCAATTAGTAGTATTTTCAATAGTAGTATGCAACTTATTTGGCAACGACAGGCCGTATTACTACACTGTTTATATTCAATGAGTGTCATATTTGTAAGCCTACACAAACGGCGAATTCAACTCGTCAAAGCCTTATTCTTGTTTGAGAATTTATTCTTCTTTCGGATTTTAACGTTTAAATTTTAACGTTTAAATTTAACGTTTAAATTTTGAAATAACTATGCTCACGCATCCTCAATTTTCCAAATGTGATGTTTTCGTTTTTTCGGAACTTTTTTTGCTCTAACAGGTCCTAATTTTTATTTTAGGAATTCCAGCATTTCTACCAAGTCTAATATAATTTTGGGTACGAGATGACTAAACTTGTGTTTAGCACGGAAGTAACCCATTTCGACTGGTATCGGCGACGATCAACGACATGTACATTGCCGCAAGATGCACAATATGTATGATACAAGATAACAAAAACACACTTTTACTGACATATAATCACTATCAACTTGGCCTATTTGTAAGACAACATTTTCTTTCTGATAAAATCGTACAACCAAACCGGTATTTATTAATTTCGAGTATTCACCACTAGTACAACCCTGTGCCGTTATACCATCAATTACACCGGGTGCGCAGTTATCGGGCGGGTTTGTGTCCAGTTATCGGGCACCCTGCGCTGTTATCGGGCACCCTGCGCATTGTTCTTCAATATATATGTGTATAAATGACCACATTTCCCGCTCGTGCTGTTATCGGGCGGGTTTTTTTGCATATTTTCCCCTTATTCCGCTTCCGCCCTGAGCAGTTATCGGGCGCCCGATTAAGGCTTTTTTGTCGCGAAACCCGCCCGATAACTGCGCACCCGGTGTATTACGTTCTTTTAGCCAATTTAAATTATATTACCGCCGGTAATTTACCGGTTTATTATAATACCGGTATACATTTTTATATACATTTTACCGTTATCAGGGCTCGGCAAAAGTTACTTTTCCTCAAAAATCCTTTCGAATTTCTGAGGAAAATTAGCTTTTTTATAAGGTAAACCCGAAAGCTGAGGAAAGTTTAGCTTTTTTATTCGATTTTTGACCAGCCCTGACCGGTATACATACCGGTATTAATCCAATTTTCACCTGATGACGGCATAAGTTATTAATGAGGCCCGGGAAATTAAAATTTTGGCAATTTTTTTTATTTTTGCTTGAGCTACAAGTAGCATATGAGTTATACTGTATAACCTTGGGAATAATTTAAAAATTAGTATCAAATTAGAATTTTTCATTTTGTCTCGTGTCGGATTGTACGAATGGGATATAATTTTTTGAACAAATATTTTCCTCAAATCAATTAACATTTCTTCGCGAAATAATAAGATAATAATATTAGTAGGTACAAGCCTCGATCTTGTTTGCGGGCTTTATAGTAAACTTGAAATGAATGTACCATATTTTTGAGTTTTGAAATCAAAATGTTAACCATAATTTAACCAGCCCATAAATTATATACATGATAACTAAAACAATTGGAGTACAGTCGAACGTCCTATAAACAAAGCCGCGCTCTATGTTGTACAATGGTGTCGATTTATTTACCACAAATGTGGCTTGTAATCGAGATATATGTTTGATATTTGGCTATTGGAAGAAACAAATTAAATGGCACAGTGTCTATGAGTCCAGTACTTGACCTAGATAGAGGACGGTACGTCAATAAAATATAAAACGTTTTATAAAATATTCATGATTTTTTCCGTCTGTTCGATTTTTTTTTTCAGAATTCATTTTTTTTTTTCAAATTTAATTAAAACTTGATATTTGTCCAATTTGGATATACTGAACTCGCAACCGAAAATTATCGTTCGAGGTGATCGACTGCTCAGCGGGAATCCCAAAAAAAATGAGCATATTAGGGCCTAATATGATCATGCCTAATAATTAGGCAAATATGACGAAATATTTCATTCATGCAATATCACTGGCTACAAGTTAAATGCGCAGAGGGTTATTGCTAATAACTTATTGGTTTTTGAAATATAGCGACTGAAGTCGAGTTATTGGATGAACCAATGTTGCGTATGTGGCGTACGCGGTGGTTTGTCGGACATTTTGGCGTATCATCTGCCATGGGCCATGGGCCATGGGCCATAGCAACTGGATGCTGAAGACTTTTAAATATTATATATCAATCAGATACTAAAAGAGCTGCGTTTTTCAATAATCAGACTTAACTCCCAGGGGTCACTTAGTCCAAATTTGGACTAAACGCCCTAAATGGACTAAAAATGATAGTAAACCGGGCTTAATCGAAAATCGCTGAAACACGGGTCTTGTTAAATTGTATGAGAAAAGATATAAAACATAAAACGAAACTGATATTTTTTCGTCTTATCATGTTCACAAAAGCGTCTAGTCCAAATTTGGACTAAGTGACCCCTACGGATTATATGCCACTTGTGACCCTTGCGAGTTAAGCAGAATTCGGAAACATGTCCTAAAATCAACAAGGACTAATGTAGACTGGCAACTAAATAGTTTGCGACTTTATTTTAAATGGTAAGCGTTCATATCCACATTAGGGTTCGACACTGAAATAACGAAACGATTGATTATATTTAGGAAATTATAATATAAGAAAGTCTAGGATAAAAAATCTAAATAAAAGGACAGGCTGTGGGTGGTGTATTTCGCTGGTGAACAGTGTAAAAACAGAAGCACCGTATACATCAAACGTAAGAAATTGGCTTTAGAACTTTAGTATCTAGGGCGCTTGGTTAACTCCCAGGAGGAAGTGTATGCATATATGCACACGACTTGTTTTTTGTCAATTTGAGGCCTATGGAGGCTCCGTAGGTCAAAACGAGCATTGAGCTGACCCCTCAACTTTTCGAGAAAATTACATTGGCGGTATTTTTTTGCGTAGGTTGGAGATTTAAAACAGCTCTCTAGGGGGCCCTGATGGCCCAAATTAATTTGTAAATAGTCAGTCTAAATCAAAATTGACTTGTCCCGGAAATATGGCCCGTATAGGATGAAAAAATCAATCACACACAGTATATCGCAGCTAATAGGAAATTTTTAGAGATTCAGTCAGATGTCAGATCAATGATGGGTTTAAGAAAATGAAATAATATTTGCAGTACTTGTCCGTATGATTTTATTCATAAGATTTGCATTTTACGTCTTTCCAGCAAATAACAGAATTATACTTTAAAAGCGGGTCAAGCGCCTACACAATGAACAAAAAAAAATTAATTAATTTTTGCTTACAAAAATATGATCTGTCGCTGTTCGAGCACGCTGATTGCCCGGACAGATTTAACAGCCACTTTTTTTGATGAGCTCATCACTTTTTTTTGTTCAGTGTGTAGGCGCTTGATCCGCTTTTAAAGTATAATTCTGTTATATAATTGACCTTATCGGACAATTACAACACAATATTTTACAGTTTGTTACAATAGCGATATCTTGTAATTAATTACTTTGCTTGAATCCAAAAATGCAATAAGATTTTCTCTTACCGATTTAGCTTGATTAATACCGTATTAATAATACGTCAAAAGTACCTTTTAAGCAAGCGGAATAGTAATTCGTATTTTATCAATTCTATAAATAAGTGTTTTGTTGAAATTGATTGAGATTACACTGGCGACCGTTAAAGCCATTGCCCGCCACTTCCTGGCCGCGCATATGAATCCACTTATTTGATACCCATTTTGAACCCGAAAGTACCGGACAAGCCGCATGATGCGTGCGATCGTCACTGGCCCCACTTGGAAGATGATTGTACCAAAATACGGCCGAGTTTTTGATGGCTCGTGCTTGAATATTGAGATCGAGGAAAATCGTCCCACCACCCATGCTTGGCTCGGACATATAGGCTAGCCAAGTGGCAATTCGAGAGCCTAGTTCGGGATCCCACTGTGTTACAGCTCCCGGATATGATTGATGATCCCAATGTGGCTCATACTGTCCACCAACACCGTAATTTCCAACCTGGACCAACTCAGCGGTAGCCATGTTCAAACCGGTTAGCGATTGAATGCGCTGAAATGCGGGATAAAAAATCTGTGAGAGAACTATTTAACCGACCGTTATTTGGTGACCGGATTCTCATTTGGTTAATCCTAGAATCTTGGACCGAGATTTAAGCATTAAAGAGTTGGTAATTAACGGAAAAATCAAATTCTGAAGTTAAGATGAAAATAAGTACATCAACGGGTTAAAAATTAGAGAAAAATAAGGATGTATAAATACAGAAAATTAAAATAATATTCTTCCGAGGAAAAAAGTTTTTGGAACCCTACCTATACACAGGTTAAGTACTTAACCGTCCACTAAAATTTTTTCAAAACTGGACGGTTAAGCCGGTTCCGGACGGTTAAGTAATGGACGGTTAAGTACTTAACCTGTGTACTTAACTAAACTTGCGAATAATTATGAGTGCTCCTTNAAAAAAAAAACGAAGTGGAAAAATAGCCATTTTATATAAAAACTTGATCTCCTATAACACGTGACTCTTTTCTATGACTGTTATTTCTTACTATTTTATACTTTTTTACTCAATTGACCATTGAAAAAGTTTTAATATTGCTATATGACATTAATTTTTGAAAAACAAACAGAAAATTTTCAAAATAATTTACTAAAAAACGGACGGTTAAGCCAAACTGGACGGTTAAGCCGGTAGGGCGTAGGCGTTAGCTCTGAAAAAAAAATTGGCTAAAAAGTGGACGGTTAAGCCGGTTCCGGACGGTTAAGTAATGGACGGTTAAGTACTTAACCTGTGTACTTAACTAAACTTGCGAATAATTATGAGTGCTCCTTCTGAAAAAAATCGGGTACTATGTAATATTTAATTATATCTCAAATGTGATACCACTTTTGTTATTGTGTTTTTTATCCCCGACTGATTGTACCGCTTGACCACATTCTCAGAATCTAACGGGGTGTCCTCTTTAAGCCATGCTGTTTTCTGAACTCGATAGTGGGCGGTCGTGAGCTCGCCCGTAACCGGATCTCGAATAGTGGCGCGGTTGAGCTGTTTCAGTGCCATTGCTTTAATTGTATCCGACTCTGTATTACTCAAAATATCGTAGAACTGAACAATAAAGGGCTCGGGGTACAAAATTTCGGCTTTTATCGGTGCCCAGGTAAAGAAACTGTCGACTTGTCCATGATAGTAAAAACATTTCAATCGTGGTTTTAGATGATCCGGAATACTGATTCCATCACCTCGACATAGCGCCTCATACTTATTCCGGTATTCGTACTCATGATCGGGCTTTGGAATATGTTTTGCTGTGAAGTTTGTATTTGGCGCCGACACCATGGCCAATTCTAACTCATTCGTAAAATAATTGAGATTATTTTGATAGCGCTGTTCCGATGGTCGTAGTTCGATAAGTTTCAGCGTGGCATCACGCGCTTGCTCATGATCACCTATGTATGGTTCGCAAAACCAATTTAAAAATAAACAGTGCTGCAGCTCACCATAGGACCATTGACCTTTTTAGTCTGTTTTTCATACTTATATAATGTTATGTGGGTATTCTCTCTTCATTTTTGTACTTAACTTTTTGTACTTAACTTTTTATCGAAAGAAAAAATACCGGATAAATCTCGATAGATATTTTACATATAACTAGGTATGCGGCAGACCGTATGCCGCCTGCGATTTTGAGCTGAAAAGTACCTCAATTTTTCTGATTTTGGGATGACAAAGGTAACAAACCACGGCGGACCTAATTTTGAACGTTAAAAGTGTCTGTTAATAACCGGTTAGAAATAAAACGCAAATAAAGTAAAATTTTCAAGTCTTTTTGCTCTCCTACATTACTCCAAATTAATATAACTACGATATAACTTTTTTTTTGATACATTTTATTTCGATTTGTACTAAAGCGAGAAATAGGCCGGTAACTTGGATATAATGTACAAGAAGTACACGATTTTTGTGATTCAATTTTTTTTTTTAGCTTTTGGCAAACTTATGTGATATAAAGAATGTCTCATTGTTTGCGAACCCTAGACCTAAATGACTGACGGAAATTGCAAAGTAATCCATGACCTCAGCACCATCGCCCATTGTTTGGTCACCTTCCTGTATTAACTCCCAAGCGGCTTCCATCCATAGCGAACAGTGGTAATAATCCTTATCCCAGTAAGCAGCGTGACCAATTGTGAAACACTCTTCTGCCGTCAATTTTGGTGGTGATTTGGATTTGGTCCCGAGTGGATCACCTTGGGCCAATGCCACAGTATCTAACTCATAAACATCCTAAAGAACAAAATACAAATTATTCAACAATTCTTCAGTTATACGAACAAAACTGTCTAGCACTGCTAACTTGATGATTTCGCGCTGCACGAGATAGTTTTTCGAATAACTTGTAATAAGACGCCACCTCGTGGACCAAACTATTAAGTGGACTATTAAGTGTATAGAAACATTGTATTCGTATAATTTTGATACACCCCCTGCGCCGTTATCGGGTCAAAATTTGTCCTCAAAATGTTGACCCGATACCAGCGCAGGGGGTTATTAAAAATAAACAAAATCCTTGAACTACATTAAAAATGACATTCTAAATAAATTATTTATGTACTTTTATTTATAATATTTCACTGAGAATACGCGAACAACCGTTTGTCGCACAGACACCTGGTGGGGTTTCAGGGTTGAACTTAATTTAATATTACTTGTTTCGGTTCCAAATGAGCTAAAAGTTCATTATGAATACAAACGAAATTATCGTCTAACTGTCGCTATAAGCCATTAAGATGTCATTTAAAAATATTTATGATTTTAAATCGAGTTTTTGTTCATTTTATAACCTAAATATTATTCAAGGCATTTGTATTTGATAAAAGCTTACATATTATTCTCGTTTATTAATCATTTATAATTTACAATTAGAAATGAACATGTACAAAGAGGTTTAACAACCACCTAACCAGTTATCTTAACAACTATTTTGCTGAACAAGTGTTATGATAATAGAATTTTGTTTAAATAATTAGGTAGGGAATTTGGTCAGATAATCGAAAAAACAACTGGTGTTAAGATAACTAGTTTAACTAGCCTAATAGGTGTATATAAAGGCACCAATACAAATGACAAAAAGTAAAATTGTCGAGTGTAACATGACACGATAAGCGATGTATTCGGTAGATTCCAATTAATATTCTCACTCCCACTGTTTTTTTTTTGTTTTGTTTTTTCGAGAAAGAAGAAAACGAGTTTTGGGGCGCCATTGAGACTATTGAAATTGGTAAAGATAGTGTCACCCCACTAGATAAATTATTCCCGACAATCTAGTGATAATTTGTTCAGTTTGCGGCTGTTGGGATATATCTTTCCGACAAGAGGGGCGATCACAGCTAATCTCTTTTTTTTTTGCTTTTTCTAGCTCCACAGTTTTACTAAAAAATTCGCTACGTGGCCTACAATAAACGGATTTTCTTGATTAGACGTTAGTTTTCAAGGTCTATCCTTCTTCTCTTATGGGTGCAAACATCAACCTCTACCGATTTAACCAGCGTCCTCCACGGACGCAAACGTAAATCAAACGTTAATCAAACGTAAATCAATTCGCCGACCAACTTTGGGAAAAACGATTATGAGACGCTTGGGAGTTATTTTTTTTTAATCTGTATCAATATTTTAGTAACATTTTTCGATTTCCGGTATTTCCGGTTTTCACTTTTTTTCTAGTAACCGGAAGTGACCGGAAATAAGCGGAAATGCAAGAAAATGAAAAAGTATTGAGACCGCAAAATAAAACAGTCTAATCCATACATAGGAACGTGAGATATCGCAATTTTAATGTCATGTCATAATTGACTATAAACGCTTCTTAGGAGTTAAAAATCAGAAAAAGACGGATTCATTAATAAGAGCACCAAATTCTTAATACTAATTTTCAATATATATACACTAAAATAATTTTAAATGGTCGAAAATAGCATAAAGAGACCAAGCGAGAGACCGATCGAGATTCGTGTGATAAACGGTCTAGGCGCGCGCCTCGAGTGTTCATTGTCGGGAAACAAGCTGTCGGGAAACAAGCTTGTCGGGAAACAAGCTGTCGGGAACAAGTTATTTCCGTAAATAGGGAGTAAAATATATTTTGTTCATACTAAAAATACGTGTTTTTTCTGTTGTTCATGATTATAGTGCGCTTGGGAATTAGTCTAAGACTATTCTTTAAAATAAGTACCTGTAGACGGAAGATTCCATCAATTGTTCCTTCCAAATCGTCCTTATTCGGTGTGTTACCTAAATCAGGTGCATCAACCCCCAATTGTTTGACCGTTGTCACGATTTTTGGCCAATCAGCCACAAACCGGCGAATTATTTTGAACTGCTCGACCGGGTGATTAACGCCGTCTCCTCTGATACTTTTTATCTTCGCTACGTCGTCTAGCGTATTTTTTATTTTCGCGATTTGTTGTTCTAAGTAAGAAATTTCGAGATGTTTGTAACGGATGTTTGTAATATTATATGCACTGTCTAATTTTTTGTGAGTTATTGGTTCTCGAAAATAGAGAAATTTAGAGAAATCAAATTTAGAGTTTACCCGAGTCGGGTTGTAACCCGAGTTATTACCCGCCTCGGGTAAAAGTTGGGTAAGTTACCCGAGTTTTTACCCGCGGGTACGGAATCGGGTAGGACAAGAAAATTTTCCGAAATGTGCATCTCTGAACGGAGTCATTTACTTGGCTGGGAAAGTTTCTCAGGGAAACCATTACGCCGATATTATATCGGCCAAACGATACCGGACAAACAATATCTGACAAACTAATGACCAATAACTTTGAAATTCCTTCCTAATCTATATGTAAGTTCATCTAGCAAATTATCTTCTCTCAAATCAAGATCCTCTAGCGCCACGTGTGATGAAAAAAATTCTTGTGCGATCGCGGAAACAAAGACAAGGAAGAATATTCTCTTCTGCATGGAATCAATAAAAAAATTATAAAAGATTTAAAATATAAAAAAATGAGTACAATTTGTTTTTTGTTTATTTTTGTTCAGACTCGGCCCGGCAGTTTTTTGTTGGATTTATCTCGCGTTTGTGTTAGGTTGCGATCTGATGACCGATATAATACGCTACATAACAAATAAGAAAGTGAAATAAAACAGTTGACGCGTCAGGACGCTTATTTATCCAATTTTATGGTACGCGTGAGTAAGTGGCCAATAGGCGCGCGGGAAATCACAATTTTTTACTTGTATATTTCTCATTTATAGAGAGAACGGCTTATTGACAGAACACAAAAATAAAAATGTTTATGTATTAAAATCACTGAATTTTGTAATTTTCTATTTTATGACATTTCGAAATTTATCCCTTTAACCCCCAAAACACGAGGTTTCCGCACATCCCTGAACACGAGGTCGGACTCAGGGTTGCAAATAAAACGAGTTTGAAGCGTTTGTCGTTAGTCGTCGTTAGTCGGCAATTTTTTTTAACGCGTTTGTCGTTTGTCGCCGTTTGTCGACACACTCAATTTTTGCGTGTGTCGGGCGTTGGTCGTTTGTCGACAAAATGTAACATCGAAAATATCGGCCTTGGTCGAAAGTCCAAAAAACGCGTTTGGTTTGGTTTGGTTTGTCGACAAACGACGTGTGTCGACAAACGACAAACGCCGTTTGTCGATTTTTGCAACCCTGGTCGGACTTTTGTCCGGCCCCTTGTTTACTCTTGTCTGATCGTTCGTAATTGCTCACCATGAACAAATCGATGGTCCTGAATCAAATGAGCATACTCTTGAAAACTCCGCGACCATCATTGAGTACTTTTTGGTCCTTTTGACCCAAAAAAAACGAAGACCACAAACGGACCGTTTGAAACGGTTAACCGGCTAACATAAAAGGTTGATTTTTTTTTCAGACTAGCGAACCGTTTACTAGTTCACAGTTTTTGAAAAATATGTTATAGAAAATTTTGTTTGTGAAAGCTATTAATTGCAAGTAACCTATTTTTGGGGGTTACCTGGGTTCAATCTATGACCAATATAGACTATAAACTCAAAGACTGTAACTCAAATGCGTGAGTGTTGTTTGACCAAACAACCCACATTTAGTGCTGATTACACAGGGCCGGACAAACGTCCGAGGGTCGTGTCTTGGGATTAAGCAATTATAGTCCTAAATCGAATGGGCTATATCATATACATATATATACAGTATATATGTATAGCCTATGTGGGAATACTCTCAAAAATTCGAGAACCACCATTGGACAGTTTTTGGTCGATTTGATCACTAAAACTCAATGGGTTAACCGGGTGACGTGAGGGGTTCATATTTTTTGCAGTAGCGACCCTTTTACTAGTTTTCAATTTTGAAAAAAAAAACTGGTTAAAAAATGCGCGTTAAAGCTTAATATAGTAAATTAATATGTAAATAACCCTTTTTTGAAGTACCGTGTATACCTGTTTATCGTACATATCGTGTATACCTCGTATATATACATGTACTGTATTTGAATTGTAATTGACAATTTACAATAAAGATTTGTTCCTATTTGATGAACTTTGTGACTGGTCTAATTAGAGACCCAATCAAAAGACTGCTATATAGGCTATATAATAAAGCATACCAAGAGCCTATATAGGTCTTTAATTTAGACGACAAAAAACGTGACAGTTATTACTGCTGTCAAAAAGTTTGGATGAAATTTTTATCATTAACTGTATACTTAATTATTAATTGAACTGCAAATTCGAAGCAACTCGCGTAATAAATGAACTGTTTGTGTGTTCTGCTGCAGCAGCTAGCGGGCACTCACGAGCTTTTGGTGAGAGATTATTATTTCAGAAAGAACGCTCTTTTTGCCTAGTCATAATTTATAGCACAAAGCCTCGATTATCTCATTTTTTATACTGTATAAAGTAACTAACTAATTTTTTTTTTAAGAAAAAAGATACTTATGTCAAAAACTGATAATTATAACAGCTCGATAACCACGGTTTGATAACCAATGGGTTCAATTAGTTTCAAAAAAAGAAGATCCGGGGAAAGTTTTTCTGATAAGATACGACGTAGTTTGAGACTGAAGTCGGAACGAAGAAACATAGAGTACGGGCTCAACCGGATTAAGTGATCAAATATTGTTTTTCCTTAAAAAATGACCACTACTGGCAGTAATATCAAATAATCACTTAGATCTTAAGGTCGAGCCTAGTACGGAGAAGTTAAATTGTTTCCTACACAAAGAGAAAATTAGCGAGTTGAACGATATGCTTCCGGTAAGAGCGAATATAAATTTAATGATATACAGACCCAACCTTGTATTGTATGCAAAATTTGGAGTTTCATTACTCGTCTTAATTGCTCAGTTCATTGTCGAATAGCGTCTTACATACAGACAGTAAGATAAAGCTAACATTTGTTAATTACAAATTACGGACAATTTCAAAAATTGTACAGAAAAATCACAAACTTATTTTTGTAAACAACTCCTGTGAACGGTCTTCAGAAGCAATACGAAAGCATCTAGGTGCTAGACCCGAGGAAGATTCCTCAGGAATTTACGAAAAAATAACAGGATACGTTCTAGTATGACATCACCTATGCATAAGGGGTTGACCATGGGCCATGATCCATGGCACAGAGGCGTCCATGGGCCGCTAAAAAATGTGAACTTAAAAAATGTAAACGAAACAAGTTGTGAATTTGATAATCCGGCTCCCGGATAATTCGGACCTCGCGACTTTTTTGAAATTATCGTGCGTCGAATAATTTCTTTTTTATTTGTCGCATCGGACGCGCAATGATTTTTCACCCTAGATGGGTCATATTTCCGGTCAAAGTTGAATTAGTCAATTTTTGCCCAATTTCATATGGTCCACCCCCTATCTATAGTTTGAAAAAACGCCTAACGCTAGCGACTAACGCTAACGCACCCTGCGCTTAACCTAACCTAAGCCTAACGCTAAATTAGCGTTTTTTTCAAACTATACCCCTATCTATGCATTTCACTCTAATTTTTTCTCCATTCATGCGCTATTGTTACGTTTTATGTGAAAAATAAGCGCACACCACGCGTATTATGATTTTCAGGATCATCTTCGTCGACCAACTACCGACAATCACTTACTCATTTTATCCAATCTTAAACTGGTAAGATTTTCAAATTGCAATTTAGCTATTTATTAATTAAACAATGTTAGTATCTTGATGAAGTTCACCGAAAAAGTGTGGAAGACATGTGTCAATATCATCTTTGTTCTAATGATGCAATACGAGGAGTCCCTTCTTCAAACGCCAGCTCAATCGGGTTGTCAATGTTTTTTCAGTACTGAACGAGTCCAAAATAGTTTTTTTCAAATAACATGTCATAAACACTGCGCTAAAAACAAAAAAATGTTTACGTTGTATTTTAATTTTCAGAAGTAGAAGTGGGTAAATCAAGGGATCAACAAAAACCATAAAATATTTTTTCCAGGTTGGTTTGACCAGAGGATGACATGTAAGATGTTTTGATATATTAGTACGCTGCATACTGTACATGTATGCATCTATTGGATTTCAAATGTTGGTATTAATGTTAATTAAAACTATGATTTGACAACCGAAAAAATATTCAAAATCAATGATAGATTTCGGACTCTTTAAGCAGAATGAGTCTACGTGTCGAAATCCTGACCACAAACCAGAAGAAATGACACAGTTAGTATCTCACGTCATTGATTGGCATTTAAATGTACTTGCATACATCCTGGTTGGTGACTTGGGCTAAACTAGCGTATAAACTAAAATATAACCGTTTTTGGAGTCTCGAAAAATTGTTTCTTTCTTAATTACATTGACATAACTAGTGAAAATAAAACTTTGGTAGCGGATAGGAAAATGTCCAGTAACAAAACTTAAAATATGCTGTGGTCCCTAACACCATCATTTAATCGGACCCGGACCGGATCCGACCTGATCCAAAAATAGCTTCCATACCGATGCTAAGATCGGGTTATGACGAAACTGGCTTAAATAAATATAATCATTTCAGTTACAAGGCCCATAATTCAACAATCAAACGACGAACAGATTTCAGTCTCGGTAGATTTTGAACAACAACAATTTTTTTCGTATCTATAATGTATGACTGTTCTTTAGTTCTTGCAATTTTAAAAGTTATTTTCAACTTTCAAGTTACTGCTGAATATAATAAAAACTAGACCTGTTTCTAGATAAGCTGATAAGGTATAATCTGTATTAATTTTCGTCGATGATCAAGCTATGGCGTGTAAACAACCTACGGCGCTGGCGTCTGTAACTGCATACGAGGTAAATTAAGAGAAACATGAAAGACATGTTATACACATGCATAAATTATGCAGCATAATTCAAAGCGAAGAAAAATAATTGTGAAAAAGAAAAGCGATGAAATTCTTCCCGCGATGCGTATTAATCTCTAGATACAAAAGCTGCAAACTTTGAGAGTTTACACGCCATAGATTGTGTAAAATAATTGACGTAAGGTACAGACTGTGAATATATTCCTGTACTCGGTCGCGACCGGTCGTACATTTTAGTATTGCAAAAAACACAATTGGTCACATTTGGTATAAGGAATTCTACTTTTGCTTTTACAGGCTTATGCGTCCTAACACGTTAGTCCCGGGAAAGTCTTCATTTGAGTTCGACAGTGCGGGGTGCATAACCATTAAAAAATGTCTTACAGTTCCACAAATAAACACGGAATTTCAAAAATTCAATTGGTGATAAGTAACAAGAGTACCATATAAATATAGTTATGCACATATCTGAGACAAAACATGACATTTGGCACCATTTTATTAGTTCCCGCACAAAAAATGCTACAGTTAAGCATTAATTTTGGATCACAAGCAAAAGTCGTTTGTTGTTAGTTTCCAATTTGAGCGCAAGCGGCGTTTGTGTCCGACTCGTCACAAGTAACGCATTCGCATTTTGTTTGAGCAAGGTTGGATGGATTGAGCCAAGGTTCTGAGCCACGTTCACAGATTGGATTGCGCTCATCGGAGTAATCAATATTGCTGATCCAGTTCTCTCCTTGGATTGTCTCATCCCAATAAAGACCTGGTAAAAGTTCCAAATTCTGCATTTTAGAAACAAAAGTAAGCCAAAAAATACTGTATCTTCATTTTCCGAAAATTGTCAGACGGCAAGAAATGAGTTCAAAATAAGAGAAGAAAGGTGAAAATATCATCTTCACTGAAAAAGGATTCAACTTTACGCCCATGACAGGGCATACGGCACTTTTGGCATAAATTCAATCAATAGTGCAACAACTACCGGTTGAGCATATTTTAAAAGATATAAAGACCAATTTTCCCCTTTTTTATTTTGAACTGAGTGCTTCCTTTTTAAGGGGACCCAGTTACAAATCGAATGTGGAAAATTGGCCTCATATCATTTTAATACGTCGATACGGTATATTAGAAACGCTGGGTCGATTTTCATGAAAGTCAACTGGTATAACTATCAATCTGTACTAATTCTAAGTCTTCCAATTTCTTTGTTCTGGCAAAATTGAAGAGAATTTTTAATGATTCTAATTATTATTTGTAACACTTGTCCTGTGGCAGCTGGCATGACCCACTTGCGGCCAAAGAGATCGCACCGGTAGAAGTAACCGCATTTTTCGTGTGGTCCGTACAAGTTACCGTTGCATCCAAATCGTGATGGCGTTGGTGCTGGAACAGGATCAATGATAATTGGATCAATCACTGGAACAATAACTAAAACAACAAACATCAGGTTTTTTATACAGAGCATTTTCAGCAAAAAACTTTTACGAATAAAATATAATTTTACCACCATAACTATGTTGAATAGTCGTTATTAAACTTGAGATAAATTACCTGGGTCCGTTGGGAGCTTTGGGTTGCAATGCTTTGGTTGAGCAGCAATTACAGAAAACAAGGCAAAAAGTTTCATATTCAACAATTTACTATTTGATTGTGATACAAATACAATAACATTGGTCTTTATTTATACGAAAGTTATGTTCTTCAACAGCTACTTAATACTCATCTGCTAACAAAGAAGTTTGAGTATTACTTAATGTTAAGAGGGCGGTGCATCGCGAATATGTTATCCATAATCTCTTAACTTTTTAGCATACAGCTTACTTATTCGCGTCAATTTTTTTGTAGCGTGTGGGTTAAATTTCACGGCGGAAGTTATTCCTTTATTGCGAAAAACACGTTTTTCATACGCTCAACTAATAATATTATGCTAAATTTGTGCGTCTTTGATACAAATGAAAAACAATGTTTTTACTACTGGTGTGACAAGTCCCGTTCAGCTCGGTAATAAACTCGTTACCCAAACCGGTACAGTGGGTTTTTCATTGACAATCTGTCGGGGATAAATCTCAGGCCAAAAAAACAATATTAAAAAACATCAATACCGTTGGTATGGTAACGAATTGACACTTTCGTTTCCATTTTTTTGTCAAAAACGGCCACTTCTTTCCGTCACTTTTGCCCAATTTTTGCCCAATTTTGCTCATTTTTTTTTCTCAAAAAACTCCAAAAAGTGTCACTTCGTTCCCTAGCTGTCACTTCGTTACCATACAAACTGTATTTTTGCAATGTCTCTTCCAGCTGAATCCCGTGGTGTCATACATATAATATGACAAGCATTTATTACCACAGTAATTTACTACCTATGCTTGTCAGTGGTTCGGGACACCGGGTGGCTTGAGCTTGAAGAGACATTAAAATAATAATATCCGAACACGATTTGGTTTTTCAGAACGAATTTGTACCTTTTTTATGGGAGTTTAGTACTTTGAACAGAGATTGAAAATTGAGCTATGAATTAATATTTTTGAGTTAACAAAGTCAAAATGTCATAACAAATAATTGCTATACTAATATTATAGGGCGATCCATGTGTCATATCGGCGAGATTAGTATTTAAATTTCGATCTAGAAATTTCCCCCATAAATCTGCTACATTTTTGGCTCGTGAATCTTCTTCAAGAGAGGCAGTCTCAACGAGAATAAAGGAGCTCTTCATTATAAGTTGAAATATTATTGCCGCCGCTTACAAACTATTTAAAATTAGAGCAACGTGTCGCACCGAAGAGTCTTGACAATCACTTTATGCATAAGACTAATGTTTGATTCACTTTCTGTTATTTCAGCAATTAAAACGACCAAGAATCGATTCCTAGTCTTATTTCGAGAATCTGAATAATCCTCACGATAGTTGAAGAAATCAACTTTATGAAAGACGAATGGGCCATTCGGAATGGCGTAATCCAAAATCATGTTTGAGCAAAATTATCAACTGAATTTTACGTTTCCCACAGACAGCTTAGTAAGATATCCTCACTACTGGTTGAGTTTCATGACAATTGGCTGAGTGCTTCTAGTATACCGTGTCGGCATATTTTAAGATGAGATAAACCTGATTTTCCCCCTCTTAAATGGAACTGGGCCTCCCCTCTTTATAAATGCGGCATTTATAAAGAGTGGAAATAAAAAGGGAAAATGGTCTTTATATCAGTTAAAAATACGGCGACACGGTATACTAGTAACGCTCGGCCGATTATCATGAAACTCAGCCGGTACAAACGCGTTTTAAATTGAATTCTACCCACGTCGGCTTTGCGCACATTTTTGTCGTTAAACATTATTCATCAAATTTGTTCATCCGTTAATAGTTTGGAACAATTATTAACTTTGGAACAGTTATTTGGCCATACTCTAACCTTTTGACTGAAGTAGGATACATAATGCCGGATCTGTTCCGAGTTAACATACACTATTATATGAAAAATGGTTTTGGTGTGCAAGAGTTGGCCGGTAGAATTAATTTCGCAATAAAAGACGAAATCTGAATAAGATTTTAATATGATACTTGACGTTCTTTCGACAATGATTGAAAATTGGGCAAATGTGTGTCGTAAGCTATATTGAATGATGGATGAGTTAGTGCCATTGTTTACTAGGACAAGCTGGACGCAATTTATACCTTAAAAGTATACTTACAAAGCACATATTGAAATGGGTAGTTCACACGTTTCCCGAGGGCTTCAAGATTACACTTCAAATAATCAAAGATCAATCGAATGCACACATTTCGAAAACACTCAAAAGTCGTAGATTGAACCAAGATGAAACCGGATTTAATCAGAATGTGCTGATATGTATCTTTTATAACATTTTCCAAACGTGCAGTTTTCAAAAACTCGATTGACCATTTCTTGAAATGTAGTTCTCACTTACGGCGTTCAGTACTGAGCCATGCTTAAGGACGGATCAATAACGTTGTTTACAAACTTGACTTTTCGGGAAAAAAAGCGTTATGAAAGATGTTAAAAAACATCTAAAACGCGATTTGGTCAATCCATAATTGACCGAACGTACCGGTAAATATAACCACTATATATGCGTATGATTTGCAGATTAATTTATTGTGGAATAGATTTTTTGATTTTGCACACATTCAAGCAATTTTTGTCGATTCATAAAAACAATGCCCAGCATTAATCCCATCAATAATAGGTAAGGTATTATAACGGCTGCCGCTGAATATCCACTAGACGAAACTGAAGAGCATGTAGCATTCCGCCGAAGTTCTGAACAAACTGTATTTAATTTCCGGCGTTTCAATATCATTGAATTGTTGCAGATTTTGATTCTTTAACAAGCTATGCTAAATGCCATAGACTATGGCCCTTAGTCTCATTTATCCTTGATGAATGAGTGCCAACCAGGGATGGAAAAAACGTGTGATTTTGGTCAAAATCTAATCCCAATCACGCTTGAATCACAAAATCACGAAATCACAAAAGGTCTAATCACAATACCGCTAAAATCACGGTGTGATTTTGATTATAACCCAATCACAGTCACAATCACAATCACGATTAAATCACAAAATCACAAAAAATCACAAAACGCTGTGAGTGTGATTGGGATTGGGATTTTGGGATTTTGTGATTGGGATTTCCATCCCTGGTGCCAACCACATTTTAAAATTGTGTTTCTGTTACAGTCCATGCGTGCTAAGTTTTTTGTAAACGGTCAACCCTGATTTATTTGACATCTTCTGAGTGAATTAGTTTTTGAATCATACGTACTTGACAAAATACACGTGGCCGAAAGACTATACTTATCACTTGAAACCGGTGCCCAATATAATTCAGGTGAATCTGTCTTCAAATATAAATTCAGTGACGAACTTTGTTCTACCTCGGGACTGTATTATGGGATGTTTTGTTTTTTAAAGGGGGCAAACTGCACATTTCGATTTAAGTTTTTTGAGTCTGGGGTTTTGAACAAAAAATATCTTCTTAGGAATGTTTGAATCGTTACTGCAAATAACTAAAATCATTTAGCGTATTTACTGTTAATTTCAACTTTTCACCCCGACTAAAGTTTGTGAAGTTCGAACGCGTTGCATAATAAGATACATCATAAGCCAGAAATGTGGGTCCAATTTGCGCCAGAAAATCGTTTTCTTCTTTACTTTCTGGCGATGGAAGACTACCTCCATGCGAAAAACACCACTTGCTTTGATTTACGTATGTACTGTTTTTTGTTCTTTTCAGATCAATTAAAAAAATCAAAACTTGAACGGGCAAATGCCGCAGACTTTTACTCTGGTACATAATTTCGTGTTCGATACTTTACATTGAGTTTTTTTTATAGAGCGGTCTCAATTTTAATGAGCTAGTCAAAAATAAAATTAAGGTTATATTCTCGTATTTTCATACAGGTATGTAAAATTACAACTGAAACTTGGAGGCAGTGTTGGAAAAGTTCGCCAAGGGTCGAATTTTTCCCAACGCTCCAAATTGTACCCTAGAAAAATTTCCCAACGCTCAACGTTCAAAATTCGTTGGGGAAAAATTCCACCAACGCTTTCAACACTGAGTCGAGGCTCTCGCGAGGCGAAATATCACACTCACGTTCAAATCGTAGGACACAATTGACAATTTCAAAACTACAAAATTTGTGAGTAATTTTTTAACCGGAGTCTCATAATATAATACTTAAGAAGATAAAAACGGTCCTTGGATTATGATTGTATAGAAACGATATGTCCGTATTTCCCACTTTTCCTTGGTAAGTGCGATCCATCTGCTCATCGGATGTGAAAATTAATATAACCGGTCGGACTCCACTGTCGCCTAAATATAGCCATTCTAGGTCATTGTCCGGACAGGTCGAATCAAAAGAACGTGAAACAAATCGTGTTTTAGAGATGGGATATCCGGTGGGGTCGGTCGAGCCGTATATGATCCACTTAGACTCGGTGTTCCACTCAATAAATGCATATCTGTGGTCAAATTGACTTCTATAGCGCGATTAATAAAGTATGGACAAAAGATAAACTTTGTCAGAACCTTCTACTAGTTTAGTCTCATGAAAATCGGCTGCGCGTTTCTAGTATACCGTGTCGGCATATTTTAAGATGATATTGGCCAATAGGGGCACCCCATTGCAAGAAAAAGAAGAAAATGGCTTTATTCTAGAAACGCGCAGCCGATTTTCATGAGACTAAACCGGTAAGTAATTGTTCTTTTCGATTCTAGTAGTATTTTCAAAGACAAATATTTGAATAAAAAATGAAAAAAAAAATTTGTGGTGATTTTAGAGTTTTTGGCACAGAAGAACAATCAATGTCAAATTTGGTTTGACTGCAAGCTAGACGAATTCGATTTTAACTCCTTGAGTTTGGCCAAACAATTTATTGAATATACGGGTTACTTGACAAACTTGAAAGAAAAAAACACAAGCGTGAAAACCCGCCGGATAACACCGACGGCCGCCTGCGGTGGTATTCGTCATTATTGGTAGACATTAAAAACCGCTAATTTTGTGATAACGCAGCTCGATAAAAAGAACGACCATTTCTTGTTGTATTCTGCCGTTTGTACGTTAAATCGTAGTAACCACCCATATGATGATTTTCTCCATTGTGAAATTGAAGTGTTTTCCAACGGCATGTTACATTTTTCAACATAGGATCACTCTACCGAGTCAGTATACAATTTCTAGATACAGGGGTCACTAGTTAAGCGCCGTTGAAGCCTCGACTTAGGGATGGTACAGTGGACTTTTACTTAAAAAACTTTCCTGGAGGCATATTGTGTAATATATCACCGTGTGGTCCAACAATTAATAAGAAACAGCAAATTTTTACACGCATTTTTTATGCTTAAACAATATAAAACTGCGTACGAAATTTGCGCTTGCTGATTGCTTGTTGGACCACACAGTATATCAATTTGAGAAATTCGTGTTACACCACCTGCGCCGTTATCGGGTCAACATTTTGAGGAAGAATTTTGACCCGATAACGGCGCAAGGCGTAGGCGGAATGTCTGGAAAATTTTAATTGAAAAATTTGACCCGATAACGGCACGAGCGGGAATTTTGACTTGTTTTGAGAAGATAAAAATTTGGCCCGATAACGGCACGAGCGGTGATTTTCTAGAACGTCTCATATCTCTTTGTCTCTATTTCGCATTTCTGCACTTCTTGTTGAATTTTTATAAAAAAAATGATATTACTGGAGTGAGAAAAAAAGTGTCACCGAGAAAATTTCGCTTGTAGGTTTGAAACAGTACTCGGTCTTATCTATGGTAAGACCGGCGTCGAGCTTGGTGACAAACTGACGACCCACACGGAAATTGGCCTGTGGCTTATTTATTAAAAAAACTTTTTCGTACCNAAATATTTAGATTCTATGATGGAATTCAACCTGAGATGCAAAAGTTCTGTTTTTTGGAGTACTTGAAACCTTGAGAACAGAACGCCAATAGAACAAAATCTCGCAAGAACACTGTTCTGAGCAATTTTTCATCACTAAACAGAACAGAACGGCCATTTAGAACGTTTTTTGTTCTATTCGAAAAAAACGTTCAAAAATGCGTTCTGGGCAAAATAGAACAAGCGTTCTGTTCTGTTCTGAAATTTAGAACATAACTTTTGCATCTGTGAGTTCAACCCATAGTTAGCTGATTTTTAAACCGATAAAGACACAGCGCCATTTTTTTTATACTAATAATTCGGTAACTTGTTAATAAATAAGCAAACTAAAGTGTACTTACTGAACTAATTTTTTTTTCAGTGATTTATACGCATGAAAATAGTAACTTAATTTTTTTTCAAAATATTTTTCGCAAGATAACTGCTCAGTGTGTGGGCGGAAATCCTGAAAAAAAGTTTTCTGGGAAGTCGCAAGATAAGCGTACGAGCGGCAATTTTCGCAAGATAACTGCTCGCAAGATAACTGCGCACCCTTTGTAGTACAAGTCTTAAAGACTTTTATTGAATTTGAAAGGTTCAAAATACGGTGGAACTATTCAAACACTGTTCAATACTACAGGTAATGTTTTCTCTGTTTCGATACTCTAGATTTGTGATCTCGTGCTCTGAGGGAGGCTCTGAGATTTGGAAATGTATGTTAAATTTCTCTAGTCAGAAAATATCTGTTTTTTTTTCTGTAACATCAATTAATAATCTCCAACCGATTAACTGATGCTACTTTGAACATTGTTTTGTATATAACAAATTGCATACCTAACTGTGCTTCTAAACGCCTAGTTAAAACGCTTAATGCAACGATAATATAATAAAACGGCATTTCGAGTTATTTGGAGATTTTTGGCCAAAGAACAGAGACTAAGAGTTGTTTATTTTTACAGCGGAAAATGTTTGAAAGAAATACATGATGAGATTCTTGTAGATACTTGGAGTCTACAGCATGATATTTATGTTTTTAATTCTATGAATGTTTTATTTAGCCCTTAACTCCCAGGGGGAAGTGCGTGTAAATAGACACGCAACTTGTTTTTTCGTCGATTTAAGGACCGGTCACAGGAGTTGTTTACAAAAATAACGTAGTATAAAAACGATCTTTGAAACCACCAGAACCATTCAAGTGCAAAAACATTTTTTTTATTTAATAGCGGAAAGTTCACCGCATAAAATGATGTCATTTCTGGAAATTTTCTAGATTTTTTTTATGAAATGAACTTGTACGTACTTCATGACAGTTACTAGGACTAAATCAACCTGAAAAACATCTAAACTTATTTCTAATAGTTATTTTCGAAATTTGCTATTATTTTTGTAAACAACTCCTGTGACCGGTCCTTAAGGCATATGGAGGCCCCGTAGGGCAACACGGGTATGGATGATCCCCCTCAACTTTTCGAGAAAATTCGATTGACGGTGTTTTTGTGCGTAGGTTGGAGATTTCAAACAGCTCTCTAGGGAGCCCTGTTGGCCCAAATTGATAGTCAGATCGACGTAGTTTGACGAGCTCTACAACTTGAATTTACCAGTTTTTTTTTTGAATTATTGCGAATTATTGTGAATTTTTGAAGTGCATGCTTATTTACACACATTTTCCCTCTACGGGTTCCCAAAAACTCCTTCCCCTTGAGAGTTAATTGTCTTTCCAGATATCCTCAAAAGCAAATATCTTATCAAAAAGCCCTAAAATACATAATCATACCGGAAAATTAAAAATATAATTATAATCCAACACTCTGAATGTGAATTATTTAGGTAGTTTTTCTAAGTCTTCTTTAAGCCTTCGTAGAAAAATGGCTTTATGGATTAGTACATTAGTTTTCTTCAAAAATTCGTCGGCAAAACAAAGATGAAAATCTAAGATGGCAAAAGGATTTCGTTTCTTCATAGCATGATCAAGTGAGCCGGTTGAGCGTTCAACCGTTGAGCGCTTTACTGATTCAAGTTCGTCTTTGATCTTATTTTTATAATGGAATCCACCAAATAATTGAATAATTGAGTTATTCCTTGAATCGTCAATATCTAAAACAATTTTTGAATTTACTCAGAACATTTGCAAATCTAATCATGTAACATGGTGAAAAAGGATTCATGTTTCACCTAGGCAAAAAATGAAGGTTTCTGCAAAACTACCTATGTGGTCAGCATGAATAGCGTTCGGCACATAGTTTGA
>SCLG01000163.1:329285-345665 GCA_004367875.1 Oikopleura albicans | reverse complement strand
AAAAAAATTCAAAGAAAAAATAATTTTTTCAAGAAATAAAAACAAAACTTCATATGTTCTACGTATTTTCCACCACTTTTGCTTATTTTACTGTCATTAAGCGATTAGACTATAAATAGTCAGGTGCCTCTTCAGGCGTGAATTGCATTTTCGACTCTTTAGCACATTGGTCGTTTTAGTGGTTAATAATTTAAATATTTTTCTGCTAAGCATTTTTTCAATAATATAGTTAAGGAATCAGACGTCGTAACTAACAAATAAAATTTGTCAATCGTTAAATTAAGTTTTTCGTGAGAACTATGTCCGTAAAAGTATAAATAGGCCGTTCGGCTAAGGGGGTTATGCCGCAGCGTCGGCTAAGTAGAGTTAAGAAAGTATTCCGATTCAGTCGATACCGATTAACCATAGTTTCGGTATGTTAATAATTTTGCTTACGAGAAGCGGCTACCCATTGACCAGCAAACGTCAAGCAAAGCCACATCAACATTTTTATTTGAATCTAAGTGATTTTAGAGTTTTTAACGGTTCAGGCCAAGTACTGTGGTGTCTAGATTATGGACCACAATTCATGGTCATTTTGAAAAAAGAAAATACTTATAAAATGTTATTCAGATAATATGAAACGTATAAGTTATACGGTATAACATATTATATGACATATAATACGTCAAATATAAAAAGTGGTTTTCAAGCAACTCATCGGCACTTTACATCTGGAAAAAATCTGGAAATTTTAAAACCAATTTTCACAAAAACACTCTGCCTTCGGATTCAAAAAATTTATTTTGTCGTAAGTTACGACTCGTAATGTTTGATTATATACTACATTTTGGGGAATCACATATTATTTAAGAACAAAAAAAAAATAAAATATTAAAGTATAATTTGAACTTAACGTACGATATGACTGGAAATAATGTATTGATGTCTGAATAATTGAACTGACGTGATCAAGACAAACTTTTGGTTAATCGGTTACCTCGTAAATCATTGAAAATCGCTCTAGAGCATGAAATCGAAAAAGAACTCAAAAAATTGGCATGATCAACACGAAAACGTTTTAACCACGTTGTTAGGTTTTGTGTATGCCAGTCAGAGAGAAAATGGAATGACTAGTACGGGGATCGAACCCGCGTCCCTTCACAACGTTGTTTAGTGCTCTGCCACTGAGCTAACTAGCCGACATACACTACTTCCTATTATGGTACTTATATATAGAGGGTAATAATCCTCACACCTCCTCAGTACCAGGATAGCATGTAGGGCGTAGGCGACCAGTGGTAATCCGCGTTTCACTTCAATTTGAACTGANTAACCTACTCAGTTCAAATTGAAGTGAAACGCGGATTATATTGGACTACGTTTTCGTGGCTCTTTTTCCGTTTACCTCATGTGTAACATTCCTATGTTTTTACATAGCTTTCCACTATTTATTTATTTATTGCTTTACCACGTTTTTTAATAGAATCAAGGGGGCTGTGAGGACTGGAATAGTCCGTCATTTAAGATTTATTATGAAGCCGAGTAGGCACCATAATATTTACTCGCAAGAGTTTTACCAGTATTAAGCCGCCACCAAATAATTACACCTTGATTCAACAATAATTGTTGAAGTATTCTTAGCATGCATATGATCACCCGTTACTCGTCAGAAAGGTAGTGTCGCAGAAGTAGCCCCTTAACCGGCGGCTAGAAGCGACCTCCGGACAACGAGAATGGGCCAGCAGGACTACCTTACAACGTTCTGTCATAAAATATTTGTGGACAAAATGGACGAATTTGGCATTATTTAAAAAAAAAACGGATTATTTAAGGATGCGCCATACCCAAAATTACAATATTTGTAATTACCGCTTTTCTGAACATAAAAGTGAACTTGGATATATTTTCCGACCTTTAGTGACCTAATCAAGGCCGCATGTGTCGAAAACAACCAAAAAATCTAGAAATAGAAAATATTGAGTCTTTTTTACTAAATAAACTAGTCATATTTTGACTATCTTTGGGGGTATTTCGGTCGCTTTTTTTCAGGATCAACACAATTTGCATTTTCTAGCACTGTTAATATTATCTATATTCCTCTAGGACACTGCAAAAAAAGTTTCACATTAAAATAATCACGATTTATAACTGAAAACTGATGCAAATGTCAAAATTTCCGAAAAAATCACTTATGTCACCTCACGCCAAAACGTCCAAAAACGCTCCTGATAAAAAATTAAACTTTTTTTCTGTTCTGATTCAGTCACGCACATTCTGAGCTAGACCCCTGCCTGTATTAGAAAATTCATAGGGCTTATTTTGATACATAAATTATCATCTTTTTAAATAATTTAGGCTTACAAATCAACAAAAATCAACAAAAAATGATTTTTTTTTTATAAATTTTACGATTTAGATTTTTCAATACAGGCCGGCCTATGGAGTCGACATTCCTCTTTCCGAGCTTTATGTAAAGTAAAAATCCACAACTTTAGTCTGGGCGTTTTTCGAGCGCAAATGAAATAAAATAATGGCCTACTTTCAGGCGCCGTGGGGGGTATATGTGTTGAGTAATTATTTTGATTATTTTTTAATATTGTCTGTTGAACATTTCGGAATTGGCAGGCTACGTTTGAAATTACTTGGGCTATTGTTTGAAGAGAAACGAGTTCCTTTCTAAGTCCCAATTTTTCAGAATTTTGGGTATGGCGCATCCTTAAAAGATTTGACTAATTGTTATGGTAATACGCGGTTAATAAAAAAAAACCGGACCCGTCTAACCTTCAAATTCAGCCAGAACAAGCCCATAGAAACCCGTATGAGTTTGCCAACTATTCAACTCAACTGGTTCCTCGCCGACGCGTCGGTAAGCCCGGGTTTCACTCGATCTGGATGCGTTTTTTTTGAGGTTTTTAGCACAGCTGATAACTGGATTTTTTCAACAAAAATCTCATATATGCTCCCCGTTTTCGTACGAAACCGCGCGTTTAAGGCAATCCAAAACGAAAAGCACTACATTCTACTTGTAGAAACTATTGTCGAAAACATCGTAATCAAAAGTATCAGCTGATCCGCGACATATAGTACTCATACCGCGATCATACCATTCGCGATCATACCATTCGCCAGTCTGGAAAAAACAATTCACATCGGAAAGCGGTATACTTCCGTACCTCGCAAACTTTATCTTAGATCTAGGTAATTTTTGGAACGCATTCAGGTCCTTAATTTTAGAACCGAAATCCGTGAGTAACACTTATTGCGCGTTTTATTACTTTGCAGGAATTTCATCGTTTCGAAATAATTTTTAATTTTCATTAAAACTAACAAATTACACATACTCATCATTTTTATATCACGCTTGTAAACTAGAAAAAAGGGTTCACGCTAAAAAACATATTTGATATGTATATTCAACTAAATGTCAATACTACAAATCGTATTTATTATAAAATGTGTACAATTCTGTACATTTTTTGAAAATCTTCTTTATATACTGAAAAAAAAAATCATTAAAAGTTCCAAAAATATATATGTTTAATTCCCATTAAGATCGTATGATCCAGCGAGCAGACTGTTCAAGCGTTAACCTAAGCTACATGATTCCAATTTTTTCTGATAGTACTTTATTTTTGTCCATGAATACAAGATAATTATGAAAGTATTTAAGCGTCATATTTCGCAAATATTTCTCCCCTTAGTGTTGTGTAGATCAAAGGGAAACTCAGATAAATTTAGCATGGATAGATTTACGATGTCTTGGAAGAATCAGGACATGACGCAAATTTTATCGTATGGGTATATGTTCAAGGATGGCGAGTTGGAACAGCTGGTTAAGAGTTATTCATATAGTCAAAGTATATTAGGTACTGGATTTGAATGATAACATGGCATTATGTACGAATGAATTTTTCAAAAATTCGTATACCTTATAGGTAATATTCAAAACCGATTAAAGACTATACAACTCATTGGCATACAAACAAATCCATTACATGCCCCATTGGCCAATCCGCTGATCAGGCGGATTATTGTGCCTCCGGACGGTCGGATCAGTTTGATCGGTCATCTTTTCTGTACTGCACTAGGCAAGTCCCGGCAAAGTACCTCTGGATTCCTATGGGAATGTATTACGCCGAGGGTTGAAATTGTTATTAACTCTTGGGGGTCACATTATGACGATCGTCAGAAAACGGCCTATTCGCCTCATATCTCATGAAAACGGGCTCAAATCAAAAATCGCCGATAGAGTGGTCGAACCACATTTCACGAAGATAATTTTGAAATTGAAAACGGGTGTTTTCTTTTTTGAAAACTCACGCAATCTGAGTTTTGTCGTTGGCGGTCAAATTTTGAAATTATTTCTTTTTGAATATTTGAACGTGAAACATGAGTATATAAAAAATCCCTGAAACAAGTGTCGGTTAGTTTTTGGATAGCCTTTTTTGAGCGTGTTTTGGCAATTTCATTTTTTTACGATTTCAGGTAGTGCCTTTTATAGGGGGTACCCCATATAGGTACCTAAAATTTCAAAAGTGATCAGATTTAGCTATAATTTGGTTTACAGCCATACTTTCTAGCAAAGAAGTTATTTCGGTCATTTACGTGGATTTTTGTAAAAACAACTTTCAAGTATAAACAACAATCATCCCCAAAAAGACCTCCATACCGAAATTCAATCCGATCGATTTTCGGGTTACAATCTAGCAAACCTAAGATATCACAATATACCGAAAGAATTGCCCTTCGTGCGTGAACTGACGAATAGCGAGCTACGAATGCTCGACGATATTGATACAGTTTCAATGAAGGATAAGCGATTTGTGAGATTTCCGATTTGGGATCAGAATATAGTTTTGCTTCTCCTTGTTTCTTCAGAGAAATATAATAAGACCGAAAATGCTTCAGATAGTAACAGGACAGACTACAATTTTACGTCGGATGATGGTGTTGGCAAAATGCCAGTGAATACGTTTAATTCTGATGATGACCAAGCCTTGATATTTGGATCATATTTATTTCTGAACAATTCAATTTATACAAATGACACCTATTTCAGGCGGATATTGAAAGCTACATAAACTACATGTGTGTAACACTTTGTAAAAATACCCAAGGATTTGTACCGGTTGAGCTTCATGAAAATCGGCCGAGCATTTCTAGATTTCTAGAATCGCAGAAAACTACAAACAATCTAGTAACGCTTGGCCGATTTTCATGAAACTTAACCGGTAGGGGCGGATCGTGGACTTCTATGTATCGGAAAATTCTAAAAATCGCCATGGGCATTTCCTGAACTTCATTTTCCATATTTTTGGACTAACTTTTCGAGCTCTACAATTTGGCCAAAACAGTTTTTTACTCACGGAGGTTTTTTATAAAATGTTATTTACTTTTTTACAAACAAATTCAATATCGTGTTGAGGGCTCGCAAACAATGCATTACGTATCATTTTTGTGGGCGGATTCCATTCGACAATAAAGAACATTATTTTATACAAAAAATTCCGTTTATGAATGCAATTTCGTACACCATTTTCGTTGTCGTTGGTGTGTTTCTATATGCACTTCTCGGTATTTTTTATTTCTATTTTGGTAAAATGTTTGGTCGTTTTTACGGCATTTATGATTTGATTCTTACCGAAAACATATACAGTAAGATTTCAAATTTCCTTGACCGACCTCGTAATTGAAAGCTGAAAAAGTGAGAGGTGAAATTAGAAATGTCACAATCTTCTTTACGGGCCCAAGTTACAAAATTTGAAATCTTATGTACAGCGTTTCTATTTTCATATCTGAAGGAATTGTATTTCTCACAGAGACATGTTATGCATTACTTATGATTGTTACGATATCAGTTGAGTTTCCCCGATGTGATATGCAACTTTTGCAAAAGGAAAAGCCACAAATATCTCTAATAAGTCTATGGGTCCGCTTTTTATATGGCCATATCAAAAAAAAAAATTACCATATATACTCACATAAAAAGAGAATTATAAGGGGTAATCGAGGGGTAATCGAGGGGTAATCATTTATGAGAAAAACCTGCTGCTAAGTCATCCTGGCTTTGAAAAACCTGTCCGATAAGAGCTCAGAGCGTAGCTAGAAAATGGATAATTGGATGCCAGACAAATATTTTCATTTGCAGATTGAGATTTCCATTCATTCATAATATATTTTATTTATCTGATATGTCGGCATTACGCCATTTTCAAAGATTTTTTGTTACCAGACAAATATGTAAGGGTTTACTATAAATGAAGTGTTTTATGGGAAGTTGACAACAAATGTTATACATGTATTCGATTTTTGTTCTTGACATTTGTTTTGGTGATAAAAATTATCTGTAATAGATTAGAACGCTATGCTTGTGTCGTAATTATAAAATCATTAAATAGTATACTAAATATCAAACCACTTGTGACTAAGTTCCCAGTATTATCAAGGTCCTTGGGTTTCATTCTGTGGATTTCTTCGTTTTATGGCAATGAGTTCATCACTGTGTCATTTGGTGATCTTCTATTTTGATACAATTTATGTTTGCGCAATGGAAATCAATCTCTTATCATTCATCAAACCAACAAAGTTTATGGAAAAAGTTCTGCATTTGTCGATTTCGTTATTCTTTGGTTGGGTCTAGGTTGTCTCTCGGAACATTATGGACGAGTATTTAATCTCGTTTGCTTATATCTAATTACAGGGGGTGGCCCTTAAGGGAAGGAGGACTGTACATAAAAGAGATAAAATGTTCTTGATAGACAACCTATTAAGATTCCGTCAGTTTTTATTGCACTTTATCCGCTGCTCACGAAGAATACATTTTACATGTTTAATTTTAATTCATTTTCGATTCTGGTGGATGGGGAATTTTCGGTTTATACCGGACTACGTATCATGTTCTTCTACGTCCCGTTGGCAATTTTGTTTCTTCAAATTGGGTACTGTTTTTGGCACGTATATGTGGACGAAAAAGAAGAGGTCTTCGTCAAAAGCGAATCGATTAGACAGCCTATCCTATGGGCTTCGGCAACCTACGCAATTATTATGGGTAAGCCACACAAAATTAAATCACTTACGGAGTGTAATTATTCATACATAGTCGGCGTTTGACCTATAATATAAATGAACTATAATATAAAGTACAAGATAAATAAATTCAATATACAGTCTCGTTCAGCCGGCTCCTCTTAGGGTCAGTTTTTGCCAATTGAGAAAACAATCGTATTTCCAGGGTCCGCCAAGGCCCGCTTGAAGGTGTTTAAGGCCAGTCAAGGTTTTCAAAGTCCTCAATTTTGTTATTTTCCGTTATAGTGGACGAATTATCTTTAAAATACCCAATTATAAGGGAAACGAAAGTGTCAATATTGTCGATATTAATTGAATTTTTAGGGCTCACATTAATTGTTGAGGGCCATTATCGCCGCCAATGTATTCGAAATCGTGGGTTTGCTTCCAGTCACGATGTCTATGTGTTTTTCGCGATAGAGCAAATGTTCATTCTCAAACCATGGATTATAATATTCGTGATGATGATCGTCGACATTAACTATGTTCGTGCTTTCATTATCCAACTTTACCTTCAACCGAAAAAAGACTGTGTACAAATCGGCGAGTATATAACAAACAAACGCGGAGGAATTTCGTTTGTGACATCTGGAGATTCACACCATTACTCTACAAGGTATATCAGTTGTTTACATTGTTATTGTTTATAAAATACAAGACGCTTCTTATCCATTCAAACCACTAAAAATATTGTATAACGTAACATAATTGATATCTCTGACAATATAGTGAGGGTCGGTTAACGATTTTTGAAAAAACAACGCTTATCAAGCACTCGACCCATATTAACCACATTCAGGATTAGACGAGTTTAGTCTTGTAAATTCACGTAAAAATAATTTTATGCGTTATTATTTGATTTTATCAATTTAATGGTTAAATTTGAATTGCATATAACTTGAATTTATTACATATATAAACTGATCTAAAGCCAGTTAGAAATAACCATGGGAAGTAATTTTAAAATCAGCGACCCGTGTTCGGAGTAATGTTTATCGAAACAAAAACGACCCTTGTTCAGCATAAGATAAAATCAGGACTTGTATTTTCTTTGAATTTTCAACCAGAACCCTGGTTTGTCCTGGCAAATTAAANTCAGTTTTTCCCAATTGATAAAACAATCGTATTTCCAGGGTCCGCCAAGGCCTGCTAGAAGGTGTTTAAGGCCAGTCAAGGTTTTCAAAGTGTTCAATTTTGTTATTTTCCGTTATAGTGGACGAATTATTTTTAAAATACCCAATTATTAGGCAAACGAAAGTGTCGATATTGTCGATATTAATTGAATTTTTAGGGCTCACATTAATTGTTGAGGGCCATTATCGCCGACAATGTATTCGAAATCGTGGATTTGCTTCCAGTCATGATGTCTATGTGTTTTTCGCCATAGAGCAAATGTTTATTCTCAAACCATGGATTATTATATTTGTGATGATGATCGTCGACATTAACTATGTTCGTGCTTTCATTATCCAACTTTACCTTCAACCGAAAAAAGACTGTGTACAAATCGGCGAGTATATTACAAACAAACGCGGAGGAATTTCGTTTGTGACATCTGGAGATTCACATCATTACTCTACAAGGTATATCAGTTGTTTACATTGTTATCGTTTATATCATACATATACCGGTACGTAATCTCTTATAATATAAAATACAACACGCTTCTTATCCATTCAAACAACTAAAAATATGGTATAACGTAACATAATTGATATCTCTGACAATATAGTGAGGGTCGATTAACGATTTTTGAAAAAAAACCCTTATCAAGCACTCGACCCATATTAACCACATTAAGGATTAGACGAGTTTAGTCTTGTAAATTCACGTAAAAAAAATTTTATGCGTTATCATTTGATTTTATCAATTTAATGATTAAATTTGAATTGCATATAACTTGAATTTATTACATATATAAACTGATCTAAAGCCAGTTAGAAATAACCATGGGAAGTAATTTTAAAATCAGCGACCCGTGTTCGGAGTAATGTTTATCGAAACAAAAACGACCCTTATTCAGCATAAGATAAAATCAGGAATTGTATTTTCTTTGAATTTTCAACCAGAACCCTGGTTTGTCCTGGCAAATTAAAAAGACGCAATTTTGTATTGTTCGGATTTATAAAAAAATAAAAAAAAGTGAAAGTTTTTTTTGGCTATTCATAGTTTAAGACATATAAAAACATACATATTTTTTTCCTAACATGTTTTTAAACAGTAAAAACATCCTGGGATTTGCTCATGAATGTACTAAATAGTTGTTCGAGGGGTTTTCCTTTTTATATTTACTTATAATAATTTATAGAGCAAAGGATGTGCATAAAAGTTATACGGCGAAACACAATGGACCAACGGCTCGGGGCCAAAGTTTAATGTCTCTGGAGCATCCTCAATCGATGCAAATAACGAATCCGGTCCTCCAGCCACAACTCCCACCAGTTTTATCTCCAATCGGGGAAGATGATGTTCACGATTTTGAGAAACCACGCTATAATGTAATATTCAGCCACAAGTGATTATTTTATCTCATGTTTTTTTGTCCATAGAAATTATCGACACGACGAACGACACTACGTCGGGGTTACACGTTGACGGAGTATATGATGAGGGATAAACGACACCTCCGTCTTTCTACCGCAGCGGACTTCACGGCGTCTGCTATGAAAAATAAACTAACTAATCCATTGAGGCATCAATCGCTGTGTAACAGGTATAATGATTAGACCTCCAGCGAGCACTTGCTTAGAGCAGTGTTGAAAATAGGAGAATTTTTCCGTTGCCGCTCCCTCTCTTTCTCGTACAAACCCTAAACCGGCGGGAAACCGCACAAATTTTACAAACAGGCGGAATAAAATGGGATCTCGTTCCCGTTTCGTCCACCAGCCAAGGGTGCCCTCAAAAAGTAAAATCCGCATAATCTCAATCACCTACTTTTGTCCGAATTGCTGGGGCAAATCGTCATTTTGATAAAGCAGGTTAATTCATTGATTAACGGAAAAACGAATTGAATCGTCAGCGGAAATGTGTAATTTCGAAACTGATTTTTATCTGCTACTGGTGTGGGTAACGAGTTTGTCACCGAGCTGAACGGGACTCGTCGTATATTGAGTTATGGGACTCGTCAATATACGACGCGTCCCGTTGAGCTCGGTGACAAGTCGTTACCCACACCAGTACGAATTACTTTTTAATCGCTGGAATATTTCAGAATGTCAGTTGCGGACACCAAAATCCGTTTTAACAATCGACCGGTTTGCCGCTCTTTAACTCACGACACTAATTCAACTGCGTACCTCGGGCGAGCATCGTCGGTGCTTGATAGAGTAAGTTTCAATGTGTTTTCAAGAGCTCTTTTGATTTTGCAAAACTGTAAATTTCAATCGTTACTTAGATGTGAACTACAAACACATTAGATGTATAAAATGTTATAGTATAGACCTAAGAGCAATCGTTTGATCCGGGAAAATTTAATTGACTATAAATTGAACATATTCTCGGCCGACGGAATAGAATAAATTTATAACCATATCTTACAAGGAAAAGTAAATATAATGTATTTCGTAAAGCAGAAGAACACAGGAGCTCATGCCCATCTAACATGTAATTCAGATTCAAGAAGGAAAAATCGAAAATATCCGAGCTCGAAAGACAATATTACAGCCTATCTTGTCCAACAATTCGCGTGAAGCAGCAGAGCCTAGTGTCAACGAAATTGCGGCTGAAATTGTCATTAATGATCATGCGCAACATAAAACTCCTCCGATGCCCCAACGAGACGCTATACATTCTGGAGCGTGAGTTAAAAAGACCTACTAACAAAACGCTTGATCCTTAACACGGCCCCTCATGTTTATAATCTATTATCTACGACGCATGTCGTAAATAATTAAATTATTCGCGACACACTGGCGTTATTTTCATTTTTTTTTGCCCGATGGGTTTCGCGCGTCCGAGACTGTTTTTTTTTTCACGAAAGAACTGGGCTATTTTCTTCTTCTTTGTTTCCGGCTTTGATGGCTTTCGCGCGCCCAAGACTCTTTCTTGTTTCACTTTTTTTGATATGCCATGTTTCCAGCATTTGAGAAAGCGGCAAGCAATCCCTTATATCTCATACGGTATCAAAGGTTCTAATAGAATAGTACATACTTGTATAACAAAAAAAAAACGCTGGTTGCTGACCGCTGAGGACCAATTACAGAAAATATATGAAATAATGATTTCAGACACAAAAACTCTCCACTGTCACAGGAACGCAACAACAGACGTAATCAATTAAAGAAAACGAAGAATAAATTACGAAACACGAAATCAATGTAAAATGACTAACAAAATTGTTCCAGTTTGCATGAAATTTTCAATGGGAGATTTCTGAAAAAAAAATTCCGAGCCCGTACAGAAGTCTAAAATCTCCCATAATACTGCAGTCAGGTAGAAATATCATTTCTTCAAGATGTTTTTAAAACTTAAATATGGATTTATGTAACTATTATATTGTAATGTTCAAATACTTTTAAGTTCGAAAACCTCAAAAGTTCAAAGAATTTCATTCGTTTCTGTTATTTTTCAACGTAAGCAACTACAGCATGTGTGAATTTGTATTTATATCATATTAATCGTATAAAAAAAGACTTTATCTTGAGCGGCCACTTTTGACTTTCCCGACAAATCGCCTACGCATAGACCAATTAAGCGGCAAACTTGTTTTTTTTTACATTATAATTATTTTTTATTCATGATAAACGCTTTTTGGCACTTCTGGAATTAATATTAATCATTTGTCCTTATTTAAAAGTACCATGATGTCTTTTGTGCAATTTTATTGTATGGATTTGCCAAATGAATATATTTTTTATTTTAATAGTTAATTTTATGTGTATTCGTTTTACTATGCTATAAAAAAAATTAAGAAACGTTTGAACGTATTATTTATGGCATCGTGATTCCCGCAGAAAACGTATCTTGCAGAAATGTCAGAAAAACGTGCTTCGTACCTTATTAAACCAATATTTATATTAGCGTACCTTTTTATGCACTTTTGTCCCTTATTTAGAACAAGTGCTATCCCACTGTATTACTTGTATTGTAAAATGTAACAAAAAAAAAATAAACAAAGTAACAAAAAAAAACAGCCGCTTAACTGCGCACTCCGTACAGTACATGTATTTTCCGCTACCNACTGTATATTATATAAGTTATATACCATAAAGTGGTAGTTTATTAAATAATTCAATCATCAATAAGAATTTTGGAACTTACAAATATGTCATCATATCAATAGGTTGTTTTATGCTACAGAAACACGAAATTTCTTTTGACGAACTCAGTTTGTAATGATTGTGTTCCAAGCAATCGGAAATCTTTGGACTCGACGATGACGGATCGATGTCGGTGTCTTCATCCTGTTCAACTAGAATCACATTGTTCGATTTGTACAGGCGGCAATCGGGAGCTGTAAGAGAATTCGAAATTAACTCGCAGGGGGAAGTGTGTGCATATATGCACACGACTTGGTTTTTAGTCGATTTAAGGCATATGGAGGCCCCATAGGGCAGAATTGATATTTCTGACCCCCTCAACTTTTCGAGAAAATGCCATGGGCGGTATTTTTTGCGTAAGTTGAATATTTCAAACAGCTCTCTAGAGGGCCCTGGTAGCCCAAGTCAATTTCTTAGTAGTCAGATCGACGTAGTTTGACGAGCTCAACAACTTGGCTTCACCAGTTTTACCAGAATTATTGTGAATTTTTAAATGTGTGCATAGGTGCACACAATTTCCCCCTACGGGTTATCAAAATGTCCTTCCCGCTGAGAGTTAACTGGAAAATTACGGCACAACTTTTAATTTGTCTTAAGCGCACTAAAAAGGTATTCAAAGTAATGGTTCCTAGAACACCCTATGTAAACCCGTCAACAGGCATCTATGAAACGGCAAGCCTAAAAAGGTCCGCATCCTAAAAATAGACGGCGAACCTGATTTATTGAAAACCACGTGTGATGTCGAACCCAGAACTTGAGTGCCTTGGTCAGCCCCAAATGCATATGACCGCGGCAGAATACTTCCGTGGCTGGCTGATTCGTTTTGCTTATCGAGTTCATTCTCCAAGATTTCTTCCTCTTCACCTTCCTCGACATCTTTCATTAGTGTTAATAAGTCTACAGTAAATTACTGTTATTACCATGGTTTGTCATTATTATTATGGTGGAAGTGAGTTCCTATTTAAAAAACAAAAAAAAGGTAGGCAGTATTAGTGTCCAGACCAGAGATGCCAAAGTTCTGTTTTTTGCAGAACTTGAGAATTTGAGACCAGAACGGCAATAAAACAAAATAACGCCGTTTTGGGGCATTTTTCCATCACTAGACAGAACAGAACGGCCATTTAGAACGTTTTTTCGTTCTATTTAAAAGAAAACGTTCAAAATGCGTTCTGGGCATTTTTCATGACAAGAACGCTTCAGAACGCGTTCGAACGGTGAAGAACGCCAGAACGAAAAAATAAAACAAAGTTTTTTTATTGTTCCTGATTTGTCCCCTGTTGTCAAATGCATTTAAACTTGAAAGTATCCGCTTAAATTTGAAACACCGACTTAACGTGACTGACAGATTTCAGAATTTGCGAACAGAAAAAAAATAGAGAACAAAAGAACGAACGAACGTTCTCTAAAATGGAACGCTTTTTGCGTGAACAGAATCTTATCACATGAACTGAACGTTCTATTGCCATAACACGAAAATTAGAGAACCATCAAAAATAGAACGAGCGTTCTGTTCTGTTCTGAAATTTAGAACAGAACGTTGGCATCTCTGCTACAGACTGACGCAGTTATTCCAAAACAGGGTAAAAACATGGAGATTACTGGAATTGGTCAATCTTGAAATGAACAAACGGTAATTTCTAGTTGATAGAGTTTGTAGAGTATCAACTTTTCCTGAGAGATTTTTGTCCATCATCCAAGACCACATATCATACTGGCGGGGTCGTTCAAGAGGTAAAAAGTATTCATTGTCATCATCTAAGTAAACCAGTTTGGAGTGCTGCATCGTTTGGTCATGATCATCACTTTTATTAAGGTGCACTTGGGCTTCAAATGTTAGCCTATTTGGATTATGTTGTTCTTCGTCCGAGTCGGCGGTTAGTAAATTATCCGTAGATTTGTTACAGAAATCTGATAAAGTGCGGACTTCATCAGTTGATAGTTCCGTGAAATTTTCGAAGCCATCCAATTGGTAGCTATTACTTTGCTCCGTCGAGTTAGTGTCAATCGATAAATCGTCTCTGTAGCATTTTTCGTATGGTATGCTAGGGCAAGAGCTCGACAATGAGTTACCATTTTTTTCCTCTTGCAGATCTTAATTCATCTAATTAATTGTGTGTTATAATTTTTTGTAATTATCTTGAAAGGGGAATTACGAACAAAAGGGGTTCTCATTAATCGGGAATATCGTGATTATATTAGCACTCGATCTCGTGCGCCACCGCGAGTGACCGAACAAATGAGTTTAACACCATTATGAGTCATAATTTATGATTCATAATTTATGTGCGTGCTGGATATTAAGCCACTATTACTTTCATTTGTAAAATATTCTCATGATACAGGAAAGGTCTTGAAGTACAGTTTATTCTTAGTTTTCTTAGTAAAATTTGCTATTTTCGATCAAAGTCAATTTTTGTCCCTTAATTTGAATCTTTTTATAAATATTTTTGGTGCTTTTAATAATAACGAGTAGGAGTTATACCGCATAATTACTATCAGCGTGGAAAATCAATTTGAAAACTAACCATCTAGATTGTAGCGTTCGTCGGTGAATTCTTCAAGGATGGTGTTTTCTTGGTTACCAAGCAAATTTTGCTCCAAATCTTTTTCTGAATTCATATCATTAATAATCACATCGACTGTATTTGTGTTGCATTCGATAACTTGAAAATTTTGTTTAACAATTGGTACACCGACTATAACATCACACATTTGAGGCGTTCTAATCGTATCCTTAACGCTTGATTCCGGAGAATAATTACGTTTTTCAGCATCGTCTATAGACGCACTTTCATCTAAACAGGGAGTTGTCAAATAATATTTAATCGAACACAATAATTTTATATTTAGCGTTGTGTCCAAATTTCGTCATTTGGAAATTAATTACTGGTATCATATTTTTGTGAAACGTCAAAAATACAAAAAAATTAAGTGAACACGTTAGCGGTGGCGCTGGATAGCAGTCATTTAGATTTTTTGTTCACTGCTCTCTAGCGCTACTTTAATAATGTGGGATATTTGTCACGCGACTCCCTTAAGTGACGCGTTTATGGCCGATTTTTTGCGTCACTTACGGGAGTCGGGACTGTATCTTGCTAAAATCTTATATATATCGTCATTTTAACGTCTGGGCCCAGTCTCTCTATTAAAAAAAATATTCTCAAGATAATTGCGAAAGTGGTTAATTTATGTTGAAGTTTATAAGACAACTCCCTGCATCAACCAAAATCCCAGTCTTGCTACTTGTATCCAATTCAATGATGGCCTTTTTTGTATTTTCTACTTCATCCTCCTTAGTGCAGCATGGTGTGTAAAGTTCACTTTCAGGAGAACTGAAAGATCTGTCAGCATCTTCGTTTGTGCAAATGTCTTCAAATAACGCTATTTTGTCGGTGATCGGCCCTGCCATTATGTCGCTTTTGCGCGTTACTGGGATATGGAAACGTGTTATATGCTGATTGCGTTCAAACATGGCTAACTTAGATTGAAAATCTCGCTCATGTTGGCTTTTTAAGTTTTCATTCGTATTATCAACGTAGGTTAAACCCGAATAACTTTGTAAGGTGTCATGTTGATTGGGTTCTCCCTCAGTATTTATCAGATGCAAACTCTCACTATTTGATCCGAAACTATCAACTCCAGTTGTTGTTTCCGACTTTGGATCATCATCGTCTTCATGAATTTTATAGTGGATAATATCGGTTTCCTTTTGGAGGGCATAATATATTTGAAACATATACACCGGGTGCGCAGTTATCAGGCCGGTTGGCCTACTCGTGCTGTTATCAGACGGTGTATGGTACGTATATTTGTTAATAAATTGTTTAAAATTTTTTATAAAGCAACCCTAATTTTGCAATACGTTTGAAATACACCACCTACCTACGTAAGTTAACAAAACTTTTGGAAAAAAAAGGTGTTAACTTACGTGAATTTTGTTAACTTACGTGAATTTTGTTAACTTACGTGAATTTTGTTAACTTACGTGAATTTTGTTAACTTACGTGAATTTTGTTAACTTACGTGAATTTTGTTAACTTACGTGAATTTTGTTAACTAACGTGGGTAGGGCGTA
>SCLG01000163.1:314030-324988 GCA_004367875.1 Oikopleura albicans | reverse complement strand
CATTTTGCCTCCCATAAAATTTTCGGACATTTCTTCTGGCACCAGATTTACTGAAATGTCTTCCACGACCATTGTTTCTGCTATTTCGTCTGCAATCAATATTTCTGACGTTTCATCGGGCACCAAAATTTCTGACATTTCGTCTGTAACCAATATTTCTGACATTTGATCGGGCACCAAAATTTCTGAGATTTCGTCTAGCACCAAATTTTCTGACATTTCGTCTGGCACCAAATTATCTGAAATTTCTACCACCACCAGTTTTTCGGACACAACTTTTTCGGAATTTCCGTGAAGACTCAACATTTCTGGAATTTCTTCTACCATCACTGTTTCTGCCGTTTCGTCTGTCACTAATATTTCTGACATTTTGTATGGTACCAATATTTCAGATTTTTCGTCTGCCACCAATATTTCTGATATTTCGTCTTGCATCAATATTTCTGACGTTTCGTCTGGCACCAATATTTCAGACATTTCGTCAGGCACCAATATTTTTGACCTTTCGTCTGGCACCAATATTTCTGAAGTTTTGTCTGGCACCAATATTTCTGACGTCTCGTCTGGGACCAATTGTTCTGAAATTTCATCTCGCATCAATGTTTCTGGCGTTTCGTTTGGCACCAATAGTTCTGACCTTTCGTCTAGCACCAATATTTCTGACATTTTGTCGTGCACCAATATTTCTGACTTTTCGTCTGGCATCAATATTTCTGAAGTTTTGTCGGGCACCACTAGTTCTGACATTTTGTAGGGCACCAATTTTTTTGATATTTGGTCTAGCACCAATATTTGAGACATTTCGTTTGGCACCAATATTTCTGACTTTTCGTCTGGCACCAATATTTCTGATATTTCGTCTGGTACTAATATTTCTGACCTTTCGTCTAGCACCAATATTTTTGACATTTCGTCTGGCACCAGATTTTCTGAAATTTCAGTCCCGACTATTTTTTCTGAAATTTCGTTTGGCACTACTTTTTCTGAAGCTTCGGCGGAAACCAATTTTTCTGACATTCCGTCAATCAACAAATCATCGGGATTCTGACTAACAGTTAAATATCCTGGAGTAAGGGTATCGTTACTATTATCTGAGATCAAGATTGTGTGTAGCCCGTAGGAATAACGATATAACGAAAATGCATTTCAATGTTTGTCGAATTGCCAAAAAACAACAAAAATGGGGGCTGGCCAAATATATTAAAAACGAAATACTATACAAACCAACTATTACGGTATCAGTTTTGACCTCTAACTTGAATATACTGTATGTTGCATTTCATCTTCCAGCGAGATATTATCTTCATCGGAGTTTATTGTTTGGGATCTCATCAGAGTATCAGATGTTTCTAAACATCATAGATAAAGAGCGTAAAAAATTTACAAATTAAGCGATCAAAATTCATTTGAAACAATGGGTTTAAAATTTTGGAACAAACTATGATTAAAAAAATCAAGTACCAAAAAATATACTTAACAATTACTCCTGCACTTCCGTTTTTATGTACTGTAGCGCTCCCGACAATGCCGTATGAGACTTCCGGTTGACCGGAAATTGAAAAAAATAACCGTTATCGACCACCCAAGCAAATACAAAAATCCGATCGTGGATACATTTAACCGATTTCAGGCTATTAGCGCAATAAACTAAAACAGTGCAATACTACGGCACTGTCGGGAGCGCAGGAGTAAAAGATATAAGCTCGGCTAGGCTTTTGTGTACAAAAAATTATTTCAAAAAACACATAAGTTTTGTGACATAACATTTACTTCATATAAAATTATAAATTTTAAAAATTTAGGATAATAAAAGACTTAAAGGGGAGATCAAATAAGGGTGGTTAAGGTTTAGATGATTCACGAACTTGTCCACGACGAGGGATATGTTTCAGTGCGCGCGTCTTCTCCCAAATCACCAGATAAATTGTTGTCGTGATGTTCCTCAAATATGTAAGTTGTAGTGTTTTCGATGACTGGCAGACTTTGTTTCATTTCAATTTCATCAACATTGTCCGACAAGTTATTTTTGACGCATTGGGCACTATAAGGAACAATAACGTCTAAATTAACTGTCTCTTTATCCATCATTTGTCTACCAACCGGACCCTCATCAAAATCAGCTTACCAAGAGTTCAACATATAATATATGACTCATATTATTTTCTCGGTGTACTTTCACTTGGGCAACATTTTTTGCCCATGTTCAAAATCGTGCTCAAGTTCAAATGTTGGCTGAATGCCCCTCTTTAACTCTTAGGGGGAAGAAGTATTTGGGAACCCGTAGGGGGAAAATGCGTGTAAATAAACACGCACTTAAAAAATCACAATAATTCGCAATAATTCAAAAAAAAATGGTAAAGCCAAGTTGTAGAGCTCGTCAAACTACGTCGATCTGACTATTCATAAATTGATTTGGGCCACCAGGGCGCCCTAGAGAGCTGTTTGAAATCTCAAACCTACGCAAAAAATAACACCGTCAATCGAATTTTCTCGAAAAGTTGAGGGGGGNTTAAAACGACGAAAAAACCAATTGCGTGTCTATTTACACGCACTTCCCTCTATGAGTTAATACTTGCGCATTATTTAGAACCCGGACAACATTCCTCTAATAGTAGTTTTAAATATTGACGAGGTTCCAAATGTTGTCATAGTGAAAGTACACCTATTGATTATCATCAAATCTACTTTATTGTCACATTCGCGCCAATGTATGGACAGTTATAAAATTCCAGCGAGGAAAATAGTTTATATAAAACATATTTGAGGGTTTAATATTGAACCCTAGTTAACCCGGCATCATCATAATTACATATCTTATGTGGCAAACAGCTAACTTCATTGCCATATTCATCTGTTTTACCTGCGTAGGCTTTCTAGACTAAAGGGGTCATAAAAAGTGCAAACAGCTAGTTGAGAACAGTCAGTTTCAGTCGAAAACTGCTCAAATCCACAATATTTTATTTGTGATCTTTTTGTGACAAAATCATACATTTCCTCAGAAATTACTTCACAGAAAACTAAAATCTTAAAAACTAGGTTTCTGAAGCCTTAACCTGTGTGTTCATTCTCACTATCAGCAATCCACTTCCAAAATTTTTCCTTGTCGAGACCATCCAGATAAGAGGTAATATTTTCAGGACGATCATCGACATCTTCATAACGGGTACTCTCTTCCGCGGGTTTTACAGTTTCCTCATTACAGTTTTGTAGATCGCCATTTTCGTATAAAGAGTTGTCTTGACCAAATTTGGTATCTAATTCAAAGATGCAAATACTGATCTTTATTTAGTATTGAAATAACCCAAGGGGTTCAGAGAAGCGATACCGCCGCGCCGTTTTTACGTGTTGAAAAAAACATAAATGAAGAAAATATTTAAGGACCGGTCAGTCCCTTTGTTGTCAGTCCCTTTGTTGTGACAAAAATGTACATGATTTTTGGTTTCAGTTTGTACACAACAAGACTGACCGGTCCTTAATCGTGAAAACGTTGAAGCAAGAAGGAAAATTTCATGGTTACTAAGGTTGTGATTTACATCCGTGGTCTAACGTCCGGTTCTCATTAATTTGACTGTTTCCTTCATCCTGGGAAATTGTGTTTTGGCAAGTTTCTTTTTCGAGAGCTGATCCTAATATAAGCTCTCGAGCCTCCTTCACATGAGATTCCCATTTATGACTGCATTGATAGAAATCCGTTATCAGTGGTGGGTTTTACCAGGAACCTTTTTTTGTTTATTGACAGACAAATTTCGACCTACTTTTCAAATGCAAACATATAATGCTAGACTCTTTCCAGCTTTCAATTTCTGATAATAAAATACATACATGTATAGTTTCTGATAATATTTCACAGTCGAAATACGGTACAAGCGGGTAAAGTGGAGACTTCAGATAGACTTGGATTATAGGATGAGGTAATATAGATGCTAATCCGTTTTTAGGTGACTTATATTCGCTCAGCGAACTCGCGAACCAAAAACGGCTTAGCATCTATATTACCTCACCTTTTTTTTATTTTATTTTTAGTGACGTTTTGACAATAAAAAAAAATATTAAGAAAAATTTTAATTATTATCAAAAAAATTTAAATTTTTTGATTTAATTTAATTATAGTTACGATGTGTTTGTTACGTATAATTTATAATATCCCATAAGAAAACAATTTGTTTTGATTTTCTGAGAAAAAATCACGTGTTTTGTTTTCGCGTCGTTCATTGGCCCAAACCCGATGTCGACCTGTGCGACATCAGGCTCAGCTCACTGCCAAATCGGCTATACCCCCGGTATAAATCATAATTTATAATGGGTGGTACCGGTTCCTCTGAATAAAAACCACCTTTGTTTGTGTAAGCATACTTTCAAAGGGCCCATCATCAGCGTCTTCATAGGCTATATCAGTGTTGTAAATAAGGGAAATTTTGTGTAAGATTAGCGCTTGGTGGACAGTATGTTAGGAAATCGCGTTATATTTCCGTGGGGTAGAAGTATAATTCAAAATTCTGTCATGGTTTGGGCGTACGTAAATTGACAACACTGGCTATATCACTTGCATCAGTATGTTCTTCATCACTTTGAACTCGATCAGCCTGGATCAAGGGCCTATCCTCGCACTCAGACGCCGAAATAAAATTTTCACTCTCAACCGATATATTCTTAGCTAAATCAGGTTTTCTTTTTGAGATATTAGATACTGTAATCGGTTGTTCAATACTTTTGACAGCGCCCCTAACGAGGCTGTAAAAAACGAGTAGAAAAAGTATTCAGATAACCCAATTTTGTTACGATAAATGGTGTTAAGATAATTGGTCAGTGGCTGTTTTTTCACTTGAACAACCTCAACATATTGAAGGTTTTCTTGGCTGGATTTTAACGCTTTGGTCGGAAACTGGTTTCCTTCCTCAAAGTGATCTTCCAACTCACGTTGTCGATTTTCTGGATTGTCGACAATCGATGTTACAAGATTTTCAATCACACCAATTTCTTCCACCAATTTTATTGCCATCTCAGTAATTTCGCTATAATCGTTCCGCAACTTAGGACTACAAGCAATTTTCAGGTTCAGATTAGTTTTATTATTAATAAAGGCAATATATTTTTTACGATTTGTCAAACATATAATATTCTGTAACTGAATTGACAAGCGCGCCTATTGGCTCATGCTTTTTAAGAGGCGCCTCCTATTGGCTAGCGTCCTTTAGCCACGCAAACAACTCCCCGCGCAGCTTGTAATATGTTACATATTCATACTAGGCTGTCCCAAGCTTTTTTGAGGGTCTCCAAATAAAAACAATCACTACCAGAGGATACAGCATGATCCACTGAATAAAAAATTAGAGGACCCTCAAATTTAACCTCTAAGGGGCGATTTTGACGATTTTGTAGTTTTTCAATAAAATCGATTTTTCTAGAATACTACGATGAAGGCCTCGTTGATTTTTTTACATTTTTGTTTACATTTTTTTCAGTTTTTTCAGTTTCTTACGATCGTAGTCATCTTTACACCAAAATATAAACTATTATTATGTAGTAAATTATTATTATGTAGTTATATAAATTATTACTATAATAGTAATTTACTATTACTATTAGTATGTAGTTAAATTATTATTATGTAGTAAATTATTATTATACATTATGTAGAAATACAGATTTGGTGAAAAAAAAGTTGGGATAAAAAAATTTATTTCCCGAAACTGATTTTGAACCCTTTCCAGCTGAGCGTGTCATCGAAATGCTATCAGTTGACTTTTTCAATTCTCTTGAGTCTGTAAGATTTGTCTTTCTTATTTCGTCAATGTTTTCCATTGGTATTGAGATGCGGGATTCATTTATTTTGACATCAGTGAATGCTACATTCGTATTTGTACTTTCGTTTTTACCAAAAATCAAATCTATTTTACTTTTGCAGTTACCGCACTCAATTTGGAATATGTTCGGAAAATTGTTTGCTGTCAAGTTTTCTTGGCGCAATAGATCCTTTAATTATTGTTTTGGTTTATAATTTAAACTCTTAACTCTGAAGGGGAAGAGATGGAGAATATTGGTAAAAGTCTAAAACAATTTCCTGTACTGACGAAGAAAGACGGTTTGATAGTTTGTCTGACAAAATAATCAAATTATCGTGGTAAATTGCATTTTTTAGAACATCGTCAACATCTTCCCGGTCTGGATTTGAACGAAACATCTCACCGTCAATGACAATATCACAACTTTAGTAAAGGATATATATTGAGTGGTAACTACGCAGCGTTTTACATGAATTTCCGCCGTTTGTTTTTGTATTTTCTAGATAGCCAAACGCAAGTTTTTTTCCGTACGTCAAAAACTCGGATATCGTCAATTAGAAAATGCGGGAGAAAATATGGCGGAAATTCAGGTGAAACGACGAGTAAAACTGAATAACCATTCTCTAGACCACGCCACGTACAAAACAAAATTTCTGTTTTACCCGAATTTATGCATTTTATCTCGAGAATTTTTCTCGTTTTCACCTAAGTAAATCTTTATATTAAACTTATTTATTTTTTATCAAGATGTCGCTGAGTGCATATCATATCAGAATTGGCCATCCAGACATTGCATTTATGAATTAAAAAGAAAAAGTACGCGTCTTTTTGACGGTTTTCGTTTCGGTAACATTTTAGATTACATTATCGCCTTTGCAGTTTTTTTATTCGAAGGACCGGAAGTAACCGGACGTGAAAGATGATAAAAATATACTAACCGTAAAAAAACTCCTTAAATCACTTTTTTGATAAATTATCCTATTCTTGATTTGTCAACATTTTCTGCGTGTTCTTCACATTTATCTGCAGTTTGCGACAAGTTTTCCGAGCTATAAGAACCTTGACACGAAATGAAACTCACCTCTCTAGGTTGTGACATACTTTTTAAGATTGACAATTACACAAACACGAACTATCCAAGTTTTATAAACGTTTCCGTTCGTTACGTATACCATGAATACTCCATTTCCTGGAGATGAGTTATTTGTCCCGAATTTAACATTTTACATCTGGCACGAGTTCATAGACGAACAGATACTTTTTCTAAGCAGTTTTGATAATGTTCAATGAAAAAATATAGCCAGCCCCCTCCGCCGTTATATTGGGCACTACCTGAAATCGCAGAAACCTGAAAACGCAGAAACCTGAAATCGCAGAAACCTGAAAACGCAGAAACCGACTTCTCACCTCTGAAAACGCAGAAACCGGAAAACACAGAAAATTTTCTGCGTTTTCAGGTTTCTGCGATTTCAGGTAGTGCCTTATATTGCATCCCGTTATTTTTCCCGTCTGGCTCGCTTCCTGAGCTCAAACTGCCTATCTAGTCCTAAAATTTCATTGCTGTAGCTGGTTGGGTTTTTGAAATAGCAAATTAGGGGCACCCCTATCTATAGCCTATAGACCAGTAGTGGATATGTAACCGGTTTTTTAACGGATATTAAGCCAGTTTGTTCACGGTGCAGGTTGTTTGTTCACCGTGCTGGCAGTTTGTTCACCGTGCAGCTGCAATAATGATCTTTGTGTGATGCAAATAAACAACCCCATTTCGATATATCAAAAAACGTGAAATAAATTGTGTATTATACAAGACCTTTTATAAGTTAATCCTTTATACAAAGGCTGCAAAAAGTTAAATACAGAAAGTGATAGGACGCAGATCATATAATCTAACATGATGAGTTTCGGACGATAAGAGCATATTGCGGTGTTCATCGATAACGATTGCCCTTGGTGACACAATGCCGTCACACTCGACGAGAATATGGTTTCGAAATTTTCCATCAGCCGTATAAAAATCGATCTAAATATTTAATTTTTACAATAATACCAGGTCAGTCTGAGCACCACCACACGAGATAATAATATGACATGTTTCGTACCCGATTATTTCCTTCGTCGGCAATGAGGATGCCATCTGCCCAGTCCAAATAGGCGATTCCTTCTGGGAACGACATTTGGCCGTCTCCGCGACCCTTTGTACCAAATTTGAAAATAAATTCCCCTTCTTCATTGAACACTTTTACGCAGTGGTTGTGATGATCTGATACGTAAATATGATTATCCGGTGAGGTGGTCACGTACCGCGGTGATTTGAACTGCTCATTCTTGTGGCCAAACGCGCCAAAAGAAAATAGTTTTCCAGTACTGCCAAAAACTAACAAAAAAGGTTTTTACGGTAACTGCATACTATCTGGACAAATAAAATTATGATAAACTGATTTATAACAGACCTGTGACATTGTGTTTTTCTTGGTCAGTTAAAATGTAACGATTCTTTCGATCTATACAAATTCCATGCAGTTGCTTGTGAAATAATAAATTACTCATTTCAATGTTATGAACTTGAATTAAAATCCACCAGGTATGAACATGAATCGATAAAATCTTACCGGAATATTACCGTATATGAAAAACCGGCGAAGAAAAGACTTGGAGAAAAAGCCCGTGGTCCTGGGCGAATTTCGGATTCATTGACAATTTCGGTAACGAGCCCTTTTTATATGATAATTTGGATGAAGCTTTCTTTTTGATTGATTTATTTTACTTCGGCAGTACGTAATCGAATTTAGGCCGTAAATAGGCCATAAGTGGTTCTTGGTTAGTTTATATAGAATAACTCATCATATGAGTTTATTTCGATTCAGGCGTCCAACAGTTAAGCTTGAACAGTAACTATCATATTGACTCAATATGTACTGAAAAGGGCACTGTAGTCGACAAAAAACGTGTCAAATCATAAATTGATAGTGTCATGAATAGGTAGTATTCGATGAAAAGCTCCCCTGGTGTAATGATTTCATTATATTTCGAAATACCTTGAAATCTGGGTGCGTGAAGGTAGAGGTTAGTGTTCCACTTGGCGTCCAAAGGGTAACGGTTCTCCGACATACCATAGCAACAGAGTTATCCGGTGTGACGGTTAAGCAGGCCGGTTTTGCAGCCGCATTGATTTTTATCGGCTCAAGAGATTGCCATTCGGAGTTATAGACAACAACGCGACCCTTGTCAATTGCCCAACACCCTCCATTAGGCAATAATGTTATGCCCTTAAAAAACTTCGTAATTTATCTACAACGTTGAAAACCACACAATGTAGTGGACTTTTAAAATTACTGGTGAGTTACTGTTTTGAGAAAATTAACTCTATAGTTGTTTCATTTTCTCACTTTTGGTGGTCGTATGAAAGCACCTTGGCCTTTTCCTTTACATCCGAGAACGCGGACGGGCTGTAAGTTGAATGGACTTTCGTGAACAATCGGTCGATTTTCAAAATGCTCGTCATCGATTTTCAATGTTGGCGGTAACGGTGCTTTTCGTTTTGTCATTCGCCCAGAAAACTCGCGTATGGGTTTACATGTAGAACTTTTGCATGGAATTTGTAGACTGGAAGCTTTCTGAAGTAAGTTAAAATATGACTCATTTATGCATGAGACGTTTCATATTAAAGACCTTAACCAAGCAGCGAATAGTGTACGCGTTTTGTAATCTTGAAAACCACAACAAAAAAGGCAACACAAAGAACCTAAAATTGTCACTCTAGAATTAAGATTCCGGCATGTCATACGCCGCTAAAATTGTAATAAAAAGGAATAAAAATCAGTCCTCGTACCCGAAACGTCCGTACCCGAAACGTCCCATTCGTCCCGAAACGTCCCATTTTTTTTCCAATGTACCCGAAACGTCCCATTCGTCCCGAAACGTCCCACTTTTTTTGAAAACATTTTGGGACGTTTCGGGTACGAGGACTATATTATAAAGAGTGGCGCATAATGGTTACAAAAATCAAGAACTAACGTAGATTAATTGTTAAATGTTTGGCACATCATTATTTAAACTTTTTCCCTTGTATGGGCGGATGCCAGTAAGCGTACTAACATTGCTATCCCATCGCGATACTCCAATTGTGTTCGCTTTTTTAGGTCCACGGGATAAATCGTCATCAGGGAATTCATCTTCTTCTTCGCTGTTATTTGGTTCGGAATATTGCCAATATGATATGGGTTATGCCGCATAATTTAAAGCAGTTTCGAACCTAGGCCTGAGGAACATTGATCTTGATTCACTACCAATTGAGGATGCCGATCCAACGCGGATCGATTCTACATCAAATTTTATTCTGGATTCCGAAGATGATGATGGTCTTGCCTAAGCTTTTCAAACTTATTTCCAAATGTTGACATGAAAAAACAAATTTTGAAAATGTGACTTTGTTATCGAAAACTGTCTCAAATTCAAAAGAGCTATTTTGAGAACTTTTTGCATATTTCATTCGATCAACCCTTCCCATTTGTACCGAAATGAATTTTTCCGAATATAAAAATGTGCGCATGTTTTTTATCAGAAACTGCAAATATCCTTACTTTTATTCGAGTCCTTAATTAGGTCAAATGGCCGTGATGAAAGTAAGAACTGTATTGAAATTTGGAAAGCCGAGTCTCCCCCTTTCCACGACATCCCCAGGCACATCCGGCATTTCATCGATATCGAATTCAGAGTTGCTCGTCACATTCTCCCGTTTACTACTCACAATGACCAATTCCGAACTGCACTCGCTCACAGAATCCGAATCGACTTCGCGTTCCTTGAAAGCCACACGCTGGAAATACACGTTGAAAATATTAAAGTGATCTTAGCTTAGCTAAGGTTTAGTGGCAACTACTCTATCATTAAAATTGTTTATATCGGGTGATTTTCAAACGCGAAAAAAAAATAATGTTACCACTTTTGGGTGACGTTACTTGACAGCTCGTCTGAGACCTATGTGGCCTGTCATTGGTCTTTTTTGAGTGCGCACGGCCAATCACCGAAAGGCGATTTCCGTCTTTCAAAATATTTTTGTATTACAGTTCTCCCCCTCTTAAGTGACGCACTTGAGGAGAAATATGCATTTCCGGTAAAAACTTTTTTTCGCATTTTAAAATCAGGACGATATTTGAATTTATAAATGGAATTCGA
>SCLG01000163.1:296107-313897 GCA_004367875.1 Oikopleura albicans | reverse complement strand
AAAATATTTTTGTATTACAGTTCTCCCCCTCTTAAGTGACGCACTTGAGGAGAAATATGCATTTCCGGTAAAAACTTTTTTTCGCATTTTAAAATCAGGACGATATTTGAATTTATAAATGGAATTCGATATTATCCCTACATTAGACAAAATTAGTTTGTTTTGTCCAAATGTGGTTTGATTTAAGTTGAGGAAAAAACTCTAAACACCCTTATGGGTTTATCCGGTATCTTTTCTCATATTTGATGAGGGGGTTAACATGCCTTCACAGATGCAGATTTTTTCACAATTTGACCAATCGGACCGACTTGCGTCGATTCTTTCACAAACTTGATAACTTCCACTTGATTGAACATTTCGTTAAGTTTTTCTTGAAATTCATCATTTGCACCCATTATATTTTCATTATTCTGAATTTCAGCAGCTAGTTTAAGTTTTTTATCATAGTTCTCGTTGACTTCTAAAACGAACGCGTTCTGTTGAGCTCGCAAAGTATCAAATATTTCCTCAAAATGTTTAGAAATGTCACTGAGCATTTTGTTCATTTGAGCTGTTTGTTCACTGCGCCATATGTTGATGATTTCGGTCCGTTCCACCTGGGCTTTGGATACTTCAGGAGTTTGATCTTCTGAAAAAAATCCTTTATTTATCTATTGCGATGAAGGGTTTCAGTCAAAGCCTATTTTCGACCTTTTACAATAAATTTTAGTTCGAAGAAAAGATGCGCCCTAATTTTTGACCAAATAAAACCTAAAACCTCAACATGTGTTGTGTTTTCAAATTTTTTCTGAAAATTTTTTCTGAAAATTTATCATTTTTTGGAAAAAAAAACAAGAAAACATATGGCTGTAATTTTTTGATATACTGTTCCTACCAACCTAAAGCATATAAAAAAACCAAATTAGGGATTTGAGTCAACACTCTAGTTGCAACGACTCAAAATTCGAAAAAAAATTATCTTTCACAGAACGCTTTTCGACTTTTCCTTACCTAATTTTTCGAAAAAAAAAATAAGAATGGAAGTATTTTTATCATAAATAATTTCTAATAATAATAAGTTATAATCCCGAAAAAAAAACTACAAGCGAAATTATATTTTCCCGAGGAAATTATCGGACAAGATCTCCCCAATTTGTTAAAGGTAAAAGAGGAGCTCAGCAGAGCGCTTTTGTCACGTGAGTCACATGTTGTCCTTTCAAAGAATATATATTCCCAAAACGAACCCATTACATTAATTTTCTGATACAAACCGGAAGGATTAGGGGCCGACACCCGCCTTTGGTGCGGGAGGTTAGGACGGGAAAAACGCAACCAGTGTACAGGTTACAAGGCATACTTTGATCAAAAACATCATGTGAGACCCCCTGTATCTTATGATAATAACTGTAATTTCCACAAACCGTCATTTTTCACTTTTTCGGAGATTGTTTCGTTTACGATTTCAATGAGGACTTCTCTCATCATTTTAGACAAAACACTCGACGCATTTTGGTCAACTTCCATGTAAACCATGATTATTTCTGTTACTTAAAAAAATAGTTATAGTCAAAATTGAAAAACAAAGAATGACTACAGCGGCGGATTTAACTATATCTCGCTAAAACGGCGTGAAACCGCCACGATCGCCGGCTGTAGCGAAACCGCCAATGCATCTTGTTGTGTTTTTGGATGGCGGTTTGTACATTGCTGGGATTGCATTTTTTGTTTATTTTTCTTTGTCATCAATTACGTCAAGTTAACTTTAATCGGTTAAAAAATGTTCATAGGCGTATTAAATTTGATATGCGTTATCATAGTCGAACTAGACATCAACTACTAAACATGCTATGTAGTCATGTAAAGAAAGGGTTTGACGTGACTTAGTTTACACCAGCTACCTTAGTAAGTTACTAACCAAACTAAATTGAAAACTTATTTGAAGATTATTAACCTAGTTGACTAGTGCGTAGGCGGCAGTGCAGTGTAAACGTAAAAAACTGTTGAATTAACCCCCTGCGCCGTCATATTTCCACCAAATTGTTCCGAAAACCTGAACCATAAGGGCTCCTACGGAAACCGTTCCATAATGTTTTAAATTTTTAAGCGCGAAATTACGCGAATGAGCCGCTAAGCAGTGGAATAAGAGATAAAATGCCGAATAAAAAGAATAAATGTTCGTATCACAGTGCTCTTGGACACCCATATCAGGTTTACCCTTCTCATTCATTTACCCTTACTTGGTATGCCCTAATTTGACACTCCCCTGTACTACCAGAAATGAAAAAAAAAATAAATAATTATATAATGAAGAAAATACTGGGGTCAAAAATATTTCGGGCGGAAACATAAAAGCGCAAGGCGGAGGCGGATTAAGTTTAAAATTTTTTTCAAAAATCGGAAACAATAAAAAATATGTGATGTAATATGATGTATAGGTAGATTTTTTAGTGTTTTATTAATTTTTAAGCTAAAATTATATTTTTTTGTCGGAAAAAGTTTATTTGATTTAGAGTGATTTAAAGGTCGAAAAGCGGAATTTTGAACCAATTTTATTCTAGTAAACGCTTTTCAATTTTATTCATACACACGGCATCCGTAGATTCTAATTCTTTTTGTGAACAAAAATCCGTATTAAATTTTCTTGTTACCAAATTAAACTTAAGTTTAAGGCATCAGTGAAAACATTGATTTGTCATTTAGAAAACTGCGAAAACTAAGATTTCTTACAAGGTACAAAACGATGTCGTGGAAAAAAACGATGTCGCAAAAATGTACCGCACTCATTGAAAAACATCACAACGGTAGGTTACTCAAGGTTACTCAACGAGGTTACTCAAGGAGGACCTAGTTCCATTACTCAGGGAGGTTTTTTCCTTAAAGGTTACTCAAGGAGGGCCGGTTACTCTAGGAGGGCCTCAGCTATTGATGCGTAAAACAAAAAGTTACAATGAAGGGTGTGAAACTTTTTCGATGGTTTTGCCTCAGATTCCTTTCCCCGTCCAAAACTACTTCTAATTATATTAAACATTCGTGTTTCCGTTGACTAGTGAACTTAAAATTTAAATTCTTTAGTTTGATAAGGACTTCGACGGTTTGCACACAAATAGTTATTTGCACAAAAATAATTGGGCCTAAAGCAAGTAAAACTTTTAAAACGAAATTAATTACTTGATTACTAGATTCCTAGATTATTTTACTAGTTATCTTACAAACATTAATCTTACTAAAATGGGTTATCAAATCACCTCGTGAAGTTCAAGTTATCAAACCACGACGTGAACCAAATGTATTGAGGTTTCCTTTTATTTTATAAAACTCCATAGCTTGTTATCTTACCAAAGTTTGTTTACCTCATAGTTTTTAAGCGTTTATAAAGGTAATACAAAATACAAAAGGTAGGCCAATTCCGGAACACTCCATTCTGGAATAGTTATCGGAAAAAAAGTCCAATTCCGGAACGCTTTTTATTTCAAAAAAGATTTTAAGTCCCATTCCGGAACGTAAAAGTCTAATTCCGGAACAAAAAGGGACAAACACTTTTTGCGCCAAAATTTCGTAACAAAACGGGAGTTTAGCTCAAAATCGCAAAACGTTTCAAAATTGGTTTACCCCCTGCGTATTAAGATACACGTCAACTGGTGTATATGAGAATAACTAAATTGTCCAACTCTTCCTTAACCGCAAACAAAAATAGTAGGACGTTTTTCCGACTACCATCAAACAGACGTATTTTTTGTTGTTCGGTTTCATTCAATGAATTGACAGTGAAATCCAAGATAGAAAAAGCAATTGTGAATCCGTAGAACACAAAACTTTTTTAGCACTCAATTCCAAGGTCAAACAATCTGTTTTGTTTCATAATTTTCGTTTTTGATCATTTTTTTTTGTTTTGAAGTGTCACTTTAATGTTAAAGATTTTGTGCATTAACAAACAATGTACAGTTAAGCTTTTTATCCAAAATCTGTCTTACAATTTTGATCGTTTCCAAATTTAGACCATTTTGGAAAAAACGAAATTAATAGCGCAAGGTTCAATATTATTAACCTCGCATTGAAAATTTTGACTTCATCAAGTTCAGCGCGTTCCCCAAGTTCCAAGGCAACAATTATGGTGCCAAAATTGCCACCATTTTATGCAGTGAACTGTCTGCTAATGAAAAAAAATGTGCAGTTGAATGTTGCTGGTGGTTTCCATGAGTGTTTGTATACTACGTTGTTTTTGTAAACAACTCCTGTGACCGGTCCCTAACACATTTAGCAAAATTCTGACAAAGTGAAAAAAAAACCCAAAAATCGACCAAAAAGTGTCCAAGGGTGGTCGGAGAGCTTCCGAACGTAAAAGTCATTTAAAAATATGTATATTTTTAAGAAGTTTGAGTCTTTATCCCAGAGGCAAGTAGTAAAAATCAGTTACACTAGATGAAAAAACGTGCGGTAGCAAAAAAATCAAAGTTTTTACTGCGCACACCCTACCAGGGTTTGAAAAAATGTGTTGGAGCTTTTGAAACCAATTTAACTTTCGATTAAGTGTTTACAGATTGTACAGCCATGGCGCGCCACCATTGCCATAATATACGAACTTTTAACTTCGCGACGCGTCATATATAAAACAAAATCGTTAAACAGTTTTATGAAATATTGAACATAAAAAAGAATGAAAAAACTTGTATTTTATTTTATAACCACGATTTTTTCGGATGAATTGGAAAATGGAAATAAGGCAATGGAAGCAGAATGTTTGTTACTGACCTTTGTAAAAAAACAATTTTTGTAAATGAAATACAATGTAATGATTAAGGGACCTGTATGGGTTATACAAAATGGGGTGCGTCTAGCAAATTTAGCAAAACCCAACGTTCACCGACCCTCGAAATAACATTTTATGTTTTGTTTGTTAAACATACAATGTTTTTTATGTAATGTTTTTTTGTCAGGATGGAATTTCTATAGCAAAACCAAATTGATGAAAATTCCTTAAAGGACACCTTCATAAGTTAATATGTATAATCTTATTTAGTATCGTATAACATATGGCACGGGTAGGACACCGTTGCAACATGGTCGGTTGTTGGTGGTAACCGACCCTCGTCGCGTGATGCTCGAGGCTACTCAAATATGTTTGACGGTCTCAGTGAAACCATATGGCACAGTTATAGCCCAGCAGGAGACCAAAACAAAGTCACAGTTGAGTTCAAGTCGCCCATAAAGTTCTACCAACTGATGTTTCAAGCGCGAAATGACGGGACACCTAGGCAGGGCCGATTTCAAAATGTTTGCCTCTTCCTCGATGGTGCCGATGCGGGATGTACAAGTCACAACCGAGAAACTAACGCTGGTGAAAAGTTATATCTAAGGATTGACGAGTCGAAAGAACAACCGTTAGTTACATCTGTGGAACTTAGATTTCCAGAGGACGTTAGTGCTGTCATTGCAGAACTTGAAATATTTTACACCACAGGTAAAGCGTTTTTTCGATAAAGTAATATTACCTACCCATCCTTAACTGTTTCAACAAAAGTAGTATACACATATAGCCTGCTGGGTAATTTTAGTCCTATAGTCGATCAGGCGTAGGCGGAATTAACGGAAATTTATTTTCTCAAAAAATAGCTTTAAACCGATACTTAACAGTCATGCGCATCGAGTTTACTATAACAGTCATGCGCATCTGGGGTAGCTAGCTACCCAATTTACTCTAGCGCGCCAAACAATGAACCGATTTTTTTGATTATTATTTTATTTTGAAGCCCTGTTCTTTTTCTCTTACTGGACTGGTTTTCAACCTTAACCCTCGTCCGCGACGGACTCAAACGTAAAAACAATTTTCTAAAAAAAAATATTTTTCTCTCATATAAAAACGTAAATTTTTTTTTTATTTCGAATCCGTTGTCCGTTTTTTATTATCACAAGCCGTTCTCTTTTTATTAAGAAATAAAGTGAAAATGGGTAGCTAGCTACCCAATACTGTTAAAGCGCTATTACGATTAAATACTTAACGAGCCATCATGTATAAATAGACACATGATTCAGGTGCTTTACGAATTCAAAATGTAATGAAAATTTAATTGAAGATCTCACTGAACTGTCCAACGGGGTACATTGCTATATTCTCAAAACAAAGTGTTTAAACACTTTACAATATCTATTAAGCCCCCACACATTGTCCGTCAGAGGCCTGCTGGTCTTATAATTCAACGACGCGCGCATGCACAATGAACGACCAATGCTCGGAGTTAACCTGCGACGCAACCGGAATGTCCGTGTCCTTCAAATCTGAACTTTATGGACTTCCAGACGGTGGCGAGGTGTCCTGGGGGTCATCAGCGCAACCCCGTTGGTCCCAAGAGAAACAACGATGGGTTATTAGTCTCGATTTGGGTGAAGGTGATATGACCTACACAATCGACGAAGAAAATGAAAAGTAAGTCTAGTTTTTTAACGGGTATTAACTTAATTCTCGGGAAATAATAATTTGCAACGATTTCATTCGTCTCATAAGATATGAACTATAATATTGCATTTAAGAGTGAATTTCAAAGTGTTTATTGCTTTGGCCGGGAACAGTCGAGCTCGATCAGCTGCCGTCAATGGAAAGCAAATTGATTTGGGCGCACTTTCTGTTTTCACCACTCCATTTGGTGTGGGCGTTTCGTACGAGTGTCTATATCCAACGCGTGTTGCCGTTCGCCAAGAAACATTCAAAGTTGAACATATAAGCAGTTTTGGCAGTAATGTTGGTTTTGGTGATTTTAGTGCTGGCTTCAACATGATGCTATCTGGCGACTCCGGCGACGGCCGATTTGTTATGGGTGCCGATATGGATGTTGACATTACATGGGCGATCACCAAAGTAGCAGGCCTCACATTTATGCTCGATGAGTGCACGGTTTCTCACGCACATGTTTCTGTCAATGTGCTAAAGAATGGATGTCGTGCTGGCATTACCCACACACGTAAAAAAGGCACATCAGGAGAAGGTTTTGATTAAGTGGAATAATAAAGTAAATCATTTTGAAACCAGCAAAAATGAGAAAGGTTAAATTCATAATATTGAGACATAAGCTTTATTAAGGTACACCGCCTGACGGTTCATCAGGCCACTATCACCTTCCAAAAATGTCCTGATAAACCCTAAGACGACCTGATAAACCCCAAGGGCGTCGACAGAATAGCTAGAAAATGTGCAAAACAGGACGGATAAAGTAGTCTGATAAAGGGGGGCCTGATAAACCCTAAGGCGGTGAACATAAACACTTTTAAACTGAAACTATGCTAAGCCAATACACAGGTTAAGTACTTAACTGTCCGGAACCGGCTTAACCGTCCACTTTTTAGCTAATTTTTTTTTCAGAGCTAACGCCTACGCCCTATGCCCTTAACCGTCTAGTTTGGCTTAACCGTCCGTTCTTTAGTAAATTATTTTGAAAATTTTCTCTTTGTTTCTCATTAATGTCGGATAGCAATATTAAAACTTTTTTAATGGTCAATTGAGCAAAAAAGTATAAAATAGTAAGAAATAACAGTCATAGAAAAGAGTCACTTGTTACAGNTGTCGGATAGCAATATTAAAACTTTTTTAATGGTCAATTGAGCAAAAAAGTATAAAATAGTAAGAAATAACAGTCATAGAAAAGAGTCACTTGTTATAGGAGATCAAGTTTTTATATAAAATGGCTATTTTTGCTTAACCGTCCACTTCGTTTTTTTTAATTTCCCCAAAAAAATCGGCTACGCACTACCGGCTTGACCGTCCGGAACCGGCTTAACCGTCCAGTTTTGAAAAAAAATTAGTGGACGGTTAAGTACTTAACCTGTGTATTTAAAATTAAATAATTTGTCATCATGCTGAAAACTATTTCTGATTAATCATTAACCTTTAACCAGGTATCACATACCAAGTTTTTAAAGCGCAAGGATCCGAAGAAAGCTCGCAGGACATCGGATGTGTTGCTATCGTTTGTAAAGAAGGACAATGTCCGATTCCAATGTCCGACAACGATTGTCCAAACGGACCCGAAGATAATGTTTACAAATATACTGTTTAACTATGTACATATTCAACAAATAGTAAATGATCATATAAATGAGCTCATATTATATTGATTATATTATCATATCATTTAAAAACGTTTCTTCACGAAATAAACGAATTCAAACACCAATACCATTGTCTGCCTTTTTTAGTAACCATAATATATATTAAGTGATCCATGAGTTTATGATCCAATCGCAGTTTTTCGGAGGAAAATTTTTTTGGATACTTGCTTCAAAAGCCGACCAGCTGGGTAGGCCAAATTCTCCACAAAAACTTCTAAATTCGAAATTTACGTATTCAATAAATACATCTAAAATTGGTACATTCCCCTCTTATGATAAGGGCCACATTTGTCTACTAAAAGAGTGGCCCTTATTATGGCCCATAATTTATGGGCTGGCCCTTATTATGAGAAGGTGGATTTTTTTATCTGACAGTTTGGTTAGTAGTTCACTCAATTTTCATGTATTTTTTTTACTTTTTATATTTTTAAATAATGTTTTGAAGTGTTTCTAAGCGCTAAAATACGCGAATGAGCTGCTAAGCAGTGAAATAAGAGATAAAATGCCGAAGGAAAAGAATAAATGTTCGTATCATTTATCGGTGGCTACGAAAAAGATCATTATTGCACTATGTTTTAGCACTACTGTCAGTGGTGTCTGAATGTGCCTGTCTAAATGTGCATATCTCTCTAGATCTGCACGTTTTTCGGAAATCCAAAATGCCCATCTAGAGACCTCTGACTGTACTTGGCGCCCACCAGCGCTTACTTGGTGTGCCCTGATTTGGCATGCCCCTGTACTACCAGAAATGAAAAGAAAATAAATAATTATTTAATGAAAAATATACTAGGGCCAAAAATTTAGTTGAAAATTTTTCTCGAAAATGCGGAAATATAACGGCGCAGGGGGTGCACTTGAATTTTGAATTTTTTTGCTTTCAAACTGGACAACAAAATTTCTTGAACTTTGTTAATTTTCCTAGTGTTAAATTAATCAGATAGGTGGTGTATTTTAACAACAATTAGATTTCATGTAACACAGTAAGGAACAATTTGATACATTTTTCTAGTCCAGTCCAGCAGAAACTCATTTCAAAAGTTTTCCTAATAGCATGAAATTGTGGCTTACATCATTTTCTTGTTTCAGTGAATGAAAACCACCCGGTATACATTTCAGTAGCCTTGCCATACAAATCAAGCATACAGTATGAGAATAACATTTTCCTTACAGGATGCGACGAAGAATTTTATAAATGCGGTGTAAGCAACAATGTTTTATAGAACTTGCAACAATACTTTACAGTATTTCATTTGTTCGTTCGGCAGACGAAAACGTTTTGAATTTCAGCACTACTTAATAGACTGTAACATACAATTTTTATTCAATTCATTTTTCTCAAAATTTTCTCATTTTTTATAATTATTTTTTTTCACTTTATAATAATAGTAGTTGATTTCTCATGCTAGTTTAATCTTTTTTTATTTAAGAAAGGACACGAATATAGAATGAAACTCGGTCTTTTGGTTTATTCCGTTTGTGGTCAGCTGACAACCCAGCATGAAAGTCCGGAGGCAAATGCGCCCCAGGTAAGGTTCGCCAACTGTACAAGTATTTCGTTGATTTTAACGAATTTTTGTAAAACTTTTTGAAACTCAGTTGGGGAACCCGAGGGGCAGCTTACAACAAATTGTGACTCACTGCGTATGGAATTGTACGGGAATGAAACCGACTGTGGCCGGGAAATGGAATGTAGTGAAGAGTACTACTGTGTTGTTACGCAAGATTCGTGTGATTATTCATGTGTTGCACCTGATCAATGTCCTGGCGACCATCAGTTGATATCCGTCGATAATGATGGCCAAGTCAAGGTTCCATTATAACCCTTACGCCAATTTACAACATTGGTTGGCGGTATTACGCGTAATTAACTCCCAGGGGAAGTGCGTGTATATAGACACGCAACTTGTTTTTTCGTCGATTTAAGACATATGGAGGCCCCATAGGGCAAAAAGGGTATTGCTGACCCCCCTCAACTTTTCGAGAAAATTCGATTGGCGGTATTTTTTTTCGTAAGTTGGAGATTTCAAACAGCTCTCTAGGGGTCTGGTGGCCCAAATCAGTTTCTGAATAGTCAGATCGACGTACTATGACAAGCTCTACAACTTGACTTCACCAGTTTTTTTCAATTATTGCGAATTATTGTGAATGTTTTAAGTGCGTTTATATAAACACGCATTTTCCCCCTACGGGTTCCCAAAAACTCCTTCCCCTGAGAGTTAGGATCCTTTGTATAATGATTGAGAATACAGACTGGTTTCAAATAGTGTAATAAAGGATGTGTAAAAAAGGTTATGTTTGGTTTTCTGTAACCTTGAGAAAAGCCACGTGGGTTTGTGTGGCCAACGATGTTGATATCGAGATTCCATACAGTCACGAATGTTTTATTAACGACGACGGCCATCTTCAGACATCAATTGTTGTTCCGAATATCAACAGGGTAAGTTGTCCATTTTGTTGAATTTATCAAACTGTGTTAAATAGGTTTTTGTTTTGGTGCAATTCATCGGAATAACGAATTTTATATTATTTTCAAAAAGATTGAAAAACACTTTTTCGTCTACTAAAGTACCGGAGACTTAAAAGTATGTTTGTTTCTAGGTGCATTCCAACGACGATCGAAACGTAACACTCGTTAATGGAGACCTTGCGTTGATCGCTACCCAAGCAGCCGTAAATGGCTACGTTGTAGATGTTTTTCAACAATCGCGGTGCGTCGGAGAAGAAATCGGTACATATAAATCTATAGAAATTCCAAATTACATTTTAAACGTACTGTCCCCAATCTCAAAAAGTAAACAAAATTGTTTCGAGAAATGATCTATGTATGGCCATGAAATTCCTAACCTGTCAGATCATATGCTTAAAAAATAATTACAAATAAAATCCTATTGGTAAAAACCCTATACGGGACATTTGCGGGTAACCCAATGTGAAGCTACCGTGAAGATAATTTCAAATAGTGATTACAGTCCCCGACCCGTCAAAGGACATACCGGATATATATTTACGGGAGCCCCCCAGGTTGCCACACTTTTTTCGAGCCCGCTATAAAAAAGACGAGCGCGCGACTCTCTGTCTTCAGGACGCACCACTTTGGTGCTTATTTTAACGGGAGCGCTTCACTTGGGCCGCAAAGCTTCACTTGGGCCAAGCTTCACTTGGGCCGAAAGCTTCACTTGGGCCATAGGGTGGTCCGTCGGCAACCCCCGGCGCCTTCGGCCCAAGTGAAGCTTTTGGCCTAAGTGAAGCATTACCCAATAAAACATAGAAATTCGGCCCAAGTGAAGCATTCGGCCCAAGTGACGCCCCAATGTAACCATAAAACCCCTTGGCCCAAGTGAAGCACTGGGCCCAAATGAAGCCCTCGACCCGAGTGAAGCCCTCGGCCCAAGTGAAGCATTCGGCACAAGTGAAGCTCCATTGAAAACATAAAACCCCTTGGCCCAAGTGAAGCCCTTGGCCCAAGTGAAGCNTGAAATGTCACGCGCACCGCCTTTAATCTTTTTTTTTTGTCAAAACCCGGCGCTAATTTAAGTTGCCGCGCAGCAGAGGGCGGCACGCAATTAGAACTTTTTTTGATATTTTTTTTATTTTTTTTTTGTCTTTTTTTCTTTTGACTTTTGAAAACCCCCCAAAACCCTAACTTGCCACGTTTTTACTGAGAATCACGCTTTTTTTCTTTGCTTACCCGTTAAAAATGGAAACCAAAAGTGTGGCAACTTGGGGAACAACCATATTTACGGCGGTTGAATTAACCTTAATTTTATACTAAATATTTTTTAAGGAAACACAATTCAATTTAATGAACTCATTGACGGAGAAAACTTTTGTGATCTTGGTCGATTTGCATATCAAACAATTGGCAAGGGCTTGAAATGTCTAACTAAATCCACTGCCCCATTAATACGCACTTATTCGATTCGAAAAAAGTGTTTAGTTAAACCCTTGATTTTATTAGCAAGCTGATTTACAAGCCCAGTAGGAAATGATACTTATGAGGTTTACAAATACGCTGTCGGTTTTGATGACATCAGCCACATAGAACCAGTAACGAACAACGTTGTTGTCAAGCAATACGGAAAACATTACAATTTCGGGTGTCGCCTCAAAATTGGATACGAAAGCCCAACTCTTCCCTCCGTAAACCCAACTGGGGGAAATGATTTTACAGATTTACCCGACGACGAAACCGAATATACAATCGACTTCAACATACTCCAGGTTTAACGATAATTGATCACCTTTCATAAGTGACTTATGATGCCAATTTTACGTTATACGGGCGGGTCTCCAAAAGAGGGTCGCTGTCGTGTTTTTTTATAAACCGACCCTCACTTGGCGACAAGTATCTAGAATTATTCTAACAGTTACCGGTTGAGTTTCACGAAAATGGGGTGCTCGCCTTTCTCCCCTTGGTCTTTATATCATCTTCAAATTTGCCGACACGGTATACTAGAAACGATCGGCCGATTTTCATGAAACTCAACCGGTATAACATTATGAAAGTTCTTGGATCAAAGTACACATCATGATTATAAAAAATTTTCTCAACAAAAAAAATCGTTTTTTACACGAAGTTATATTAAAGACGAACGGAACACCCTATGGCGATGATACTACAATCGATCTTAGCGCAGATGAACAAAAAACAACTCTTGTTGTTCGAGCAAGTGCAAATGCGGCCGAAAAGGTTTTACATTTTAAATCATGCAATGTAAAGATTATCACGTTTGTTAACGGTGACGTGGATACGATGGAAACTGGACAGCAAGTTATTGAAGATGGATGCCTCGTTAATGGGGAGTTTACCGATGCGTTTTTCGGTAATATTTCATTTACGATTTCTGCATTTTTTGGAATTATTTTAGTGATAATCAACAAAGTGTTAAGATAACCCACGTTAAAATAACTGGTTAGATGGTGTATTTCTGAATACACCGCCAAACTAACCACCTACCTAAGTAAGTTATAAATACTAAAATGCAAAAAGGCGTTAACTTACTTGCACATGGTTAACTTTGTTGAGTAGCGGGTAGGCGGAAATACTGGAAAACGTAAAAAAATGTTAACTTTAAGTTAAGTAATACTTGAAACTTAACTTACTTGAAAGTAAACGGGTTTTTTCCGAAGTTGACAAAAATTTGTTATCTTACTTGAAGATTGTTAACTTACTTAGGTAGGTGGTTCCTTATTTCCTTTAGAAATGTCTGACCGAGGTAGTATGATGAGTTTCGACGTTAACGTCACCCCCAATGCGGTCGACTATTTCACGGTTATTCCGTGGGATTATGCCAATCTGCCAAATGGTACCGAGAAAGTGTTCACTTTCGAATGCTTAATCGCCATTTGTGACGACTTCAACATTGGCCAAAACCTTTGCGAGTACAATGATATGTGCGGTGCCACACGATACGACAATTTCTTTCGCCGGATACGACGTAATTAATTTTCTCTTGATTTTTTCACTCATTTATTATTTGACTCATAAGTTATGAGTCATAACAATACTGTAAAGTTTCTAAATTTTAGGACAATCGGACGAATCATCAAACCCACAATATGAATACAAAACCGCAAGTATCACAATAAATGGCGCAATGGCACAAAATAGTCCTTATTTTATATTCATACTCTCATTAATTGCACGTTTGCAATTGCTTGAGTAAATTGAAACTGTAGAAAAATAACTGATTATGATATTATAAATTCCACATTCCTGTCAAATAAATTAGTTGAGGTACTGTTTTCGGTTTTATAATGACTAAATGGTACAATTGACATACACATGGCCTACTATGTGACTTAATTATTGTTAAAATAAAAATCGAGATTATAAAACTTGAATCAAACGTCCAAAAAAATGGGCCAAAAAAGATGTTAAGTTCCGGGAATTTTGTTAAGTTACGGGAATATTGTTAAGTTTAGTAGACAGTGCGTGGGTGGAAAAGTTGACGTGAGATGACAGTTAAGGTCGGGGAATTTTGTTAGGTTACGGGCATTTTGTTAAGTTTAGAGGCGTTAACTTCCGTAGACAGGTAGTGTAATTAATTTAAGGTGTTGAGCGGACAATATTCTTTATTTTGTGGAACTGACTTAGCCGAGCTGAGATGCATATATGTTTATCCGTAATACACGTAGTCAAATCACATAAAAACCTATTATTTTTTTTTATTCTTTTAGTTCCATCTATGAAAATAGAAAAAGTAAATAATTTGTTAAATACTACATGTCAAGGTCAGTGGATAGAGTATCAATTGTAAGTTGAAATTATGACTTTTTTCTATGGGTTTTTCAAATGTTCCTTGGTTCAATATTCTTCTTCGCCTTGGTCCTCAACAGAGTCAAGGCCAACTTCTTCATAATCCTTCTCTAATGCGGCCATGTCTTCGCGGGCTTCGGCAAATTCACCTTCTTCCATGCCCTCACCAACATACCAATGGACAAAGGCCCGTTTAGCGTACATTAGGTCAAATTTATGGTCCAATCGGGCCCATGCTTCGGCAATGGCCGTCGTATTCGACAGCATGCACACGGCCCGTTTAACAGCCGCCAAATCGCCACCTTCGACGGCCGCTGGCGGCTGATAGTTAATGCCGACTTTGAACCCGGTTGGGCACCAATCAACAAATTGAATCGTTGACTTAGTTTTTATTTGAGCAATGGCCGCGTTAACGTCTTTGGGTACAACGTCTCCACGGAAAAGTAAGCAACAAGCCATATACTTCCCATGACGGGGGTCACATTTGACCTATAATATATATTTGTTTATCGCACTACGCAGACTTCAGTTAATGAACTTGTGTATTTCGGGTGATGGTCGCGGAAACACCCGTTTATGTGTAATTTCGCGACCATACATTTGGTCGCGAATTGTTGGTATAAATTGGTTTCGCGACAAAATGGTCGCGAAATAATCTTAAGACAAGTTTTGCGACCATTTTTCCACCTAAAAATATTGATCGCGAAACCTCACCCAAAACGTCATTTGGTGACCATTTGGTCACGAAACCAGATTTTGAACAACCATTCGCGACCAAACCATGTGATCGCTAAACCACCCAAAATACAACTTCTTTCGCGACCATTTGTACCCCAGTCAATTTTTCGGCATAAAAAGCTGATAATAATTACCATTTGATTTTGGGGATCAAAGCATGAAGCGGTGATTTCATTGACCGAAAATTGTTCATGATTTGCCTTCTCAGCGGAAATAATTGGTGAATAAGTAGCAAGCGGAAAGTGAATTCGTGGATACGGGACCTTAATTAATTTGTGATAATTTATAATATAATTGAAAACATAACCCACATATGTTAACATAACTCGTTAGGTGTTGGACTTACCAAGTTAGTTTGAAATTCGTTCAAATCAACATTTAAAGCGCCGTCAAATCGTAGCGAGGCAGTGATAGAGGAAACGATTTGACCAATAAGACGATTGAGGTTTGTGTAACTTGGTCGCTGAACACCCAAGTTTCGTTTACAAATGTCATAAATAGCTTCGTTGTCGACCATAAATGCACAATCGGTGTGTTCCAGGGTCGTATGAGTCGTTAAAATCGAGTTATATGGCTCGACGACCGCTGTCGATACCTGGGGTGCCGGATAAACCGCAAATTCGAGTTTGGCCTTTTTACCATAATCGACCGACAGACGCTCTATAGCAAGGGTTGTGAAAGTAAAATTTTAAAACTTGTTTAATAACCTAACGAACATGAAACATATCAGTGATAGGAATTAGACGCTCTTGGACGCAAATATAACTGGCTCAAAAATTGCCCTCTCGAACTTACCCCAATTTGCTTGGGACACCGCGTGGATTTTGTTCCATAAGGGACTGTACAAATGATTTAGTAGAAATCTAAACGAGCCGCCAGAAGCACTCTTTAAGAGTAAGGTTAATAATATTTGGATTGCCTAAAATTGCATATTCACTCAGAGTCCCTGTGAGAAATTTTCAAAAAATTTTTTTTATTTTTTTTTATCGCAAAATTTTTGTCTTGAAAATTGGTTCGATACGTCTATCAGCGATTTTTGATACGAGCCCGATTCTGCGAGATATTTGCTGCTAAAGGTCGTTTTGTGCAGATCTGCACAATGTGACCCCTGGGACTTAACATCAATCATGCAACAAAAAAAACTGTGGACATCTATCGTAGGCGACTACAGTATGAGCATAATTCCGAAAATAAGACGAAAATGTCAAAACAAATTACTTAAATTTGGGGTTTTTCGGTTTATAAACATAAGCGAAAAAAGGTTTGCTATTATCATTACCGAATTTGACCGTTTTAATAAAGTTGGATAGGGGTGTATTTATTATTTTATAAATTATCCTCAAAAAATTTTCATCACATTTCAACCCTGCCCATCAGTAAAGACGTGAATCCCGAACCGGTTCCACCACCAAAAGAATGGAACACAAGAAATCCCTGCAAGCCTTGACAATTATCGGACAATTTTCGAATTCGATCGAGAACGTTATCAATAATTTCCTTCCCAATCGTATAATGTCCTCGAGCATAGTTATTGGCAGCATCTTCTTTTCCGGTTATCATTTGCTCTGGATGAAACAGCTCTTTGTATTTGCCCATACGAACTGAATGATAACTAATAATTGCTGTTTTTTGGAAACAGATGGGAAAATATTTAGTCAGAAAAAACGGGCAATATCACTTTCGTCAAAAAATAGTAGCGTCAAATTATTTTTTCGTCAAAAAAGTTTCGTCCAGTAATTTTTTTGTAAATTTTTTTTTGTAATTTTTTGACGAAATATATCACATAAACAAGTTTTTCAAATTTTGGACTAAAAAACGTCAAATTATTGTCTAAAAAACATCAAACTTTTTGACCGAATAAACGTCAAAATTTTGACTAAATAAACGTCAAATTTTTGACGAAAAAGTTTTTTGACGATAATTTTTGGACAAAAAAGTCATTGGACGAAACTTTTTTGACGAAAAAATAAATTGACTTTTCTATTTTTGACGAAAGCTGTATAAACCAGAAAAAGATTGTATTTCTTACCAGAATCAACAACGGTTGGTTCCAAGTCAACGAATACCGCGCGTGGAACCTGTTTCCTACTCCCGGTTGACGAGAAAAATGTGGAGAATGAGTCATCTTTGGCCGCAACGCTGCCTTCTATAACTGATCCGTCGGCGTTAATTCCGTGTTCCAGACAGTACAGTTCCCAGCAGGAACTACCCATTTGAACGCCTGCCTGGCCAACATGGATTGAAATGACTTCACGCATATCTGTATTTATCTAAACGAATTTGAATTTGGTGTTTTTTTTTTGTTTATAAATCTCAATTGAAAATTCATTTTGATAGAGGGAAATCGAGAAAGTGGAGAAATTTCGTGAAAAAACTAAAAACAAGAAAATATTCGTTGACTTCAGGTTTTACCGTTGTCAGATTTCATTGCTTATTTGTTGTCTTTATATTTCGTTATTTTTTTGTATTACTGTCTACTTTGTCTAGGTGTACCAATTTTAAAAATTTAGGTACCCATATGGGCCATATGATATGGCCCATATATGATATGGGGTACTCACCATAAGGGTACTCTCAAAAAAGTATTCTCAAAAAAAAGCTCTCAAAAATTAGTCGACACCTGTTTCAGGGTTTTCCATATTTTCATGTTTTCAGGATGAAATAAGCAAAAATAGAAAATGGTCGATTTTGAACGCGTCCGAAAAACTTCGACTTCT
>SCLG01000163.1:237820-278832 GCA_004367875.1 Oikopleura albicans | reverse complement strand
CCCTGTAACAATAAAAATTGTAGTTTTTAAACTATTTTTCTCAATGTTGTTGTTCCAAATTATTTATCAAGAATCTGCATTCATTAATATTAACTCTATAATGTTTACTCATTTTTGACAAGTTAAGGGCGTAGGGGTTAAAATTGATTTTCGCCATTAGCATTAAAATGCTCCCCGTAGTCATTTAAGTAAATCCAATAAATGTTGGCCGTTAACTTCGACGATGTCTCATGGGCAATGAGTCATGGCTGATTTTCCGACTCAATAGGCCATTTGGCCTAAATTAGCCCCTGGACCCCGGTTCAGTCAAGGCCCTCTAGCAACATCTTTTTAAAATTTTTTTTCGCTGAAATTTTTTTTGTGGCATCCCTAAAGATAGGTCTTTCGAATGCCACCCAGTGGTTTTTTTGTTTTTCGAAAAATTTTCCGTGAATGGGGCCCTTAGCAGATCAATTTTATTGGTAGATTTGCTTTTATTCCAGTGAAATTCGTTACTATCTTCAGGTTAATTTTCGATATATAATGCGCGAGCTTCGGCTAAGGAGAGTTAAGCGGTTTTTAGAAGTTGACTTTCTTCTTGTTTGTCTTTATCCATAGTTCGAAATTGATGAATTGTGTTAGGGACTGTTTAGGTACCTTTTTGAGTCGAACTACACTTTAGGCGAAGTCTAACATCAACCAAAAAGACATGTTTCCAATTAAGTCGGTGGCACGTATGTTATACCCAACCGTATGTTATACCTAACTAGATATTATTACTGTATATATTACTTTATGAAACTTCCATGAAAGTCAAGAACTTCGAGAATAGGTAAAAGCATTTTTTTATTTTTGTTTATTTCAGTATTATTTATCTTTTTTGTGAATTTCAAAACGACGAGAGAAACCGACAGTATTGATAAATTTAATCATTAAATAATTTATTATTAGTTAAACTAAACTTTATATTCGCGAATATTCGCATAAGGGATAAGTTTTGTGTTAACAAAATTCCAACAAATATAAAGAGATAAACAGTTGCTTTCCATACCGTTACACTTTGTAGAAATAAACCTTTCGGTTTCGAGATGATGGAAAAATACTTTCCCCATTTTCGTCCAATCAGATTTAACTTGCAACCGTTTTCCGAATGTTTTTCTGATTCGACTACGAAAAATTTACCTTAGTCTGTAGTAGTCACATAATATGGAAAAACTAGATTTTTCTTCCTACTACGTCGTCGCTACGCATTTTTTAACTATCTGTTTTTTTCGTGATTAATTTCCCAGAATTGCGCTTAAGTTTGAACTGAGTTTTGTTTGTATCCTAAATAGCAATAAAGCCGCGGGCCAAAACTAATGCTCAATTTTTAGATTATTAGCAATCATTTCAAACATTCAAAAAGAGAAAAAAAATGGCTCCATTGTTGATTAAAAATGGGAAAATTGTGAATCATGATCGTTCTTTTGTGTCAGATGTGCTCATTCGAAACGGCAAAGTCCACAAGGTCGGCAAGGATCTCGAGGCACCCGAAGGATGCGAAATTATTGACGCCACGGATCGAATTGTAATGCCGGGCGGGATTGACACGCACACACATATGCAGCTCCCGTTCATGGGCACTTACGCTGTTGACGACTTTCACACGGGAACACGGGCAGCCTTATCTGGAGGTAAATAAATATCTTCGTTGAACGGTGAAATTACAGCAGAGCTGTTTTTCTTCAGGCGAAGTAATACTTACTACAGTGGGTCACCAAATACGGGCCCCTCAAATAAGGGTCGCTTTCGCTAAATTATGGTCGGTGGCGCAAAATAAGGGTTACTTTTATTCGAGAAAAAGATTAATTCTAAACATAATAGAAGGTTTCCCATGGACCTATTTATTAGTTTTTGATAAGTTTGTGGAAATAATTAATTAAAATTGTAATAAATTCAAAATCAATCTTTACATTGATAAAATCAAATATATACGCAAAAAATCATAAATACGTAAAGAAGCCTGGGTTCGTCAAATAAGGGTCGGCTCGCGATATAAGGGTCGGTTTTTAAAAACATGAAACCGACCTTTATTTGGCGACCCCTTCTTTATAATATCTAATACGTAAATATAAGCGATAGAATGATTTGCTTCCTAAGTACATTCCTAGCTATTTGTTCAATTTCTGAACCGTTGGAATTTGCGAAGGGAAGCAAAAACGTTGCTACGAGTCAGCAGTGCTTACTAGCCACCCAATTGTATAGGTACCCAAAATTATAAATCATTATTAGGGTTTGCCATAACGGAGCAACTTGACCATGTTTTCTGTACTGAGGCCTACTGTGCGGGCTGCGCTGTATAAATATAGTTTTGCAGAACCGAATAAAAAAAAATTTTAGGAACAACAATGATCATGGATTTTGTACTTGGCCAAAAAGGAACATCTCTGATAGACAATTATCACCAATGGCGTAAATGGGCTGATCCAAAAGTTATGTGTGATTATTCTTTCCACATGGGCATCACTTGGTGGAGTGATCAAATACGAGATGAAATGACGAAAATAACCCAAGAATTTGGAATTCCTAGTTTTAAAACGTTTATGGCGTACAAGGTAAGTTTTGTTTTCACTCTTACTATGAAAATATTATGTATTTATTTGTATTGAGAAATACTATCACTAATTTATAGTCAATCGGAAAAATATTTAAAAATGTCGTTATTCCACAGTATTTTATTCTCTTCGTTGTACTGTCAGTTTTTAAAGATAACAGCGTAGACTACGCTGCGTAGTGGTTCTTAGTCAATATTAATTTAACATTGATTGTTTTTGTTCAACCTTAAATTAAGCTGCATTAGAACCCAAGGTTCTTAATTCAAGCTTATACACAGGGTGCGCAGTTATCTTGTAAAAATTGCCGTTCGCACGTTTATCTTGCGATTGTTCATTTAAATTTTTTTCGCGTTTTCCGCCCACGCACTGAGTAGTTATCTTGCGAAAAAAACGCTTATATTGCGACTTCTCGAGGAGCGAGTTCGCAAGACAACTGCGCACCCTGTGTATTTTGTATTTTCATTTTTTTTATTAAAATCATCTTATGGGGATCTCGATTATGATTTATATAAAGAATATATAAAATATGTAGGAAATTATCAATATGAAACTATAAATGGCCGCAAAATGAAAGTGATTTCCAGGATGTGTTTATGCTCGAAGATGACGAAATGCTCGAATGCTATCGCCATTGTGGTCAAATTGGCGCCCAAGCAATGGTACACGCCGAAAATGGTCATATTATCGACCGAGAGAGTAAACGAATGGTGGAAGCCGGTGTTACCGGTCCAGAAGGACACGAAATGTGCCGACCAGAGCATGTTGAAGCTGAAGCTACACAAAGGTAATATGTTCACATTGCACTGTAAATGATACAGTACACGAGGGTCGTTGAATTAAGGCCTATAAAATAGGGGTCGCTAAATTTGACCGTCTTTCATACGGACATTTTTTATTCGTTTTTTATCTACCTATCTATTATTACATAATTGAAGTTTCCATAAAGTCAGATATATAATTATTTAAAATTGATAAAAATCAAATATATAACCCAAGAAATCATACATTTGGCGAACCATGTACCTGAATTTGCCAAAAACAATTTTGAGAAAAAACGGCCCGATAACGTTATAAGGACTGTAATTGTATTCATATGATAAAATATATAATTCGTATATTCTAGAGCTTGTGTAATAGCATCAACGGTAAATTGTCCACTGTATGTGGTGCATGTTATGTCGAAGAGTGCAGGTCGCGTGATTTCGGAGCAACGACGAGATGGAAAAGTGGTTTTTGGGGAGCCAATCGCAGCCTCACTGGGAACTGATGGAACCAATTATTGGCACAAATGTTGGAGACATGCCGCTGCTCATGTAATGGGACCCCCACTTCGGTACGTTATAGTCTAATGCTACGATATTTGTCTTTGGCCTATTTTTTGTAGAAAGTTCATTCTGGAAAATTTCCAAACGCGAACTTATTCTGTATTTCTACTTTTTAAACTACTTTTTTTACTTTCGTGTCTTTAAAACAAAAAGTCGGGAACCCTAACATACTACAAAAGTACCATATACAGTATTTACTCCGTTTTCGGACGTTTTCGGTTCTCGAAAATAGCGTCCCTGAAAGGGGTAGCGTGCGTTAAAGGATAATTTTGAGGAGACTTTTCTATATATAAGGGCTTTGGTCCGTTATAAAGTCTTATGGACCATAAGTTATGGTATTTTTGCACCAAGGTCTTATGATCTTTTTTCTATAGAATTCATGTCTTTTCAACTTTTAACTGTAGGCCGGATCCGTCAACACCCATTCAATTGATGAAGCAGTTGGCATGTGGTGAACTGGAATGTACCGGCACCGATAATTGTACCTTTAATGCTAATCAAAAAGCTCTCGGCAAAGACGACTTTAGAAAAATTCCAAATGGCGTCAACGGGGTCGAGGATCGAATGGCCGTTATTTGGACAAAAGGTGTTCATTCGGGAATGATGGACGAAAACCGATTTGTGGCTGTAACTTCGACAAATGCGGCTAAAATATTCAACTGCTACCCACAGAAAGGAATCATTCAGCCCGGAAGTGATGCTGATATTGTCATTTTTAACCCAAATAGGTCACGAAAAATCTCGAAAGAAACTCACCATCAGGTTAGACTCATGTAAAACGATATAATACAATTTGTAACAAAATTAATTTAAAACCAAATTTCGACCAGATCTGTGGCGGGACCGCGGTATTTCAGACATAAGCTTGTCAAACACCAAATACACAGGGTGCGCAGTTATCTTGCGAGCAGTTATCTTGCGAAAATTGCCGCTCGTACGATTATCTTGCAACTTTTCAGAATTTTATTTTTTGGGATTTATAATATTTATATTATATGCACTGAGCAGTTATCTTGCGAAAAAACGCTTATATTGCGACTTTTCAAGGACCAAGTTCGCAAAATAACTGCGCACTCTGTGTATCCCGAAACAGTTTTTCTCGAAGAAAAGTTTTTCGTGATATTTCAACCAAAAATTTATGTGCTAATTTAGCACTGCTAAAAGGTATTTGGGAAAATTGTATTCTGAAAAAATTCATTAAAATTTACACAACAAACGTTTTCGTCGATAAATATTGTGTCCCAAAAACATTTAATAATACGATAACGCTTTCTCCGAAAAACATGAGAAAGCCACGGTACTACTCAGCGTTTAACATAAATTTCCGCCATTTTTTCTTTCGAGTTTTCTAGATAGCCATACTCGAGTTTTTTCCTGACGTCAAAAACTCGAATATCGCCATTTAGAAAATGCGAGAGAAAAGACGGCGGAAATTCATGTAAAACGCCGAGTATCTGTGTTCGTACCCAGTTGGTGATATAACATGTCTTAATGATACTTAAATGATACTTATTGTTAAAAAAATTAAGGCTGTCGACTGGAACATTTTCGAAGGTCTGGAAATTCACGGTATCGCCGAAAAAGTCATAAGCCGCGGAAAGCTCGCGTATGAATTCGAGGGTGATCAATTTCATGTGCAACAGGGCCATGGGAAATTTGTCAAGCGGGAACCTTACTCGGAGTACGTTTACTCGAGAATTCGTCAACGCGAAAAATCATACAAACCAGTGGGCGTTGAGCGCGAACCATACACTGGACCGGTCATCAAACTTGGTTAAATTTGATGACTTTTCGCCTTATTTGACTGCAATTTACAACTCGTTTGGGTGCTTTTTTCGAATTTGCTAAACTTTTTTTACATTTTTATGGTTTCTTCCCAATAAATTTGTCATTAATTGACGCTCGTTTTAAGTACTTTCAACAAATTGGTAAGGCTTCTGGATAATAACGTTTTTGTCATGCAAAATATCGTATACAGTCCTTACTCATTTATCGCACGTTTTCGGTTCTCAAAAATAGCGTTCGAAAACGAGCATCGTCACAAAATGGTCCACTTTTCTATTACTAGTAAAATGGCCCCATTTTGGCCGAAAAAGCGTCCGAAAAAAGGATTAACCGTCCGATAAATGAGCGTATTATAAAATAGTAAGGACTTTACCAACGATTTTTACAAAAAAACAGTACAGATAATGGCACTGATTTTTTTTATTCTCTGACACGCTATTTTGTCCGCACACGTCTCGCCCAAGTTCTTACTGCAGTGAGCGTCTAATACTCGTCGTCTATTGGATAATGAACGCGGGCAAGTCCAACCTTTCTCGCTCGACGTTATGTCCTAAACGCTGCGAGCGAAAAAAAAAATATTCTGGCCTAACTACACGGAATTTTTTACTTTTCTTTTCAGACTTAATTAGGTAACATCCTTGCGTAATTTAAGAACCCAGAAATAATATTTTTGGTTAACCCGAAGTATGTTTTTTTCTCTCTTTTGTAGCCAAAAAATATTTTTTTTCTTCTTTCTTTTTAGTTTTTTAGGTATTATGACAAAACTACTGAACAGTTTTTTTCGTTTTTTTTTCTAACAAATTTGCCCATTTTTTTGCAATGACGTCAATGTAAAAAAAATTGTTTAATGTTTGGCGGGCGTTCATCAAAGCGGCTTCAGTAGTTTTGTCATAATACCTGAAAAACCAAAAAGAAAGAAGAAAAAAAATATTTTTTGGCTACAAAAGAGAAAAAAAAACATATTTCGGGTTGACCAAAAATATTATTTCTGGGTTCTAGAATTACGCAAGGATGTTACCGAATTAAGTCTGAAAAGAAAAGTTAAAAATTCCGTGTAGTTAGGCCATAATATTTTTTTTGCTCGCAGCGTTTAGGACATAATGTCGAGCGAGAAAGGTTGGACTTGCCCGCGTTCATTATCCAATGGACGACGAGTATTAGACGCTCACCGCAGTAAGAACTCGGGCGAGACGTTTGCGGACAAAATAGCGTGTCAGAGAATAAAAAAAATCAGTGCCATTATCTGTACACACTGACCTTAATTTTTTTTAACGATGCTGACTAAATTATTAACAAATAATACTATCTTTTACACGTTTTTCGGTCTAAAAAGATACACGACATTGACGGACACCAAGAAATAAATATGGAGCCGAACTTATATTTGGAACTGTAGCTATAAATAATATACATTAAGTAAGGTACATAATTTACAATGTAACGTATGTATAAAATCAAATCGACCTTAGATATGGCGTTACTTTTGTGGGAAAACTTTGTCGATTTAACTCGTTACATACTGTTGGGACAAAAAAAAAAGTGGAAACTGTGACATTTGAACATGAACAGACAAAAACTTGAACAACATTGATATGGACATACAAAATTGCAGAGCAGAAGTAGAATTGTGGTATTTGGTGAGGACAAACGTCCTTTTCGCGATAATATTTTTAAATACTTAAAACGGTAGTTTGTCAAAAAATGTGTGCCTTAAATGAAAAACGGTACCGGAAAATTTTGTCTATGCATTTTGTCATAGCATCAATTTTTTTCTAGATATGTTATCCGAAGTAGACGTTTATGGTGAACAAATTCGAATTCCTTGTTTTTATATACATTATACCGTACGTTGATGCTCTGACTGTCAGGCTTTGAGAACTTTTCGTATGATTTGTAAGACTACCCTGGCATCACCATGACAGTTCGAGCTCTAACATACGGTATGAACTTTTGCCAATTAACGTTTTCTTCGGACCTGTCAAAAACCTGAATTTTAAATTTAACCCCTTTCATTCCCCTCGTCCATCTAGTTTTTACTTTATAACGTGGACAATTGTCCAAAAAAATATTAAGGCGAAAAGAAGCTTGGTGGAACAATGAGTGAGAAAAATTTATACTGGAATGCGGCGGGTTGGGGGCCTATGTGGCAGATAGGTAGCGGCAAAGTCGTAGCGACCTTCGATGCAATCTAGGCCGACGTCGTTCGAAATACTATTGTCTACATTGTATAGCTCCAGACCGGACATTTTTGCGCAACATCCACCAAGGAACCATATCGTGTTTCGAATCGCAATACCTTATTTTAATTAAAATTATATATATCCGGTATATATCTATAGGAAGAACTTGACTTGAATAAATTAACTAGGTTATTAAGTTACGATTCACAAATCCGGGCAGTACTTAATAACGCTTTATATGAAAGAAGTACTTAAGAAGTACTTAAAAAGTACTTCGAAAAGTTTCTCAAAAATACTTCAAAACGTACTCAAGTACAAAACAACTTCTTACAGGCTTTACAAAAGTATTGAAAGGATACTTCCCGGCGTTTTACATGAATTTCCGCCGTCTTTTCTCCCGCATTTTCTAGATGGCGATAGTCGTGTTTTTGACGCGCTTAAAAAGCTCGAGTTTTGCTATTTAGAAAATACGAAAGAAAAAATGGCGGAAATTCATGTAAAACGCTGAGTACATATAACAATTTGTAACTATCATACCTTTTGCCGAATAGCGCGGGTGTAAAAGTTTGCCGGACGGCGTCCAACTGCGCCCATCAAACTGAAGAATTGTCGAAAGTTGCGTTTTAACCGCTGTCCCACTCAAATAAATGATATTATTGATGACAGTTGCAGTTAACCCTTCGATGGCAAGCGGCAACCGCTCAGCTTCTTCAAAAGTCTGCTGTTTGCTGCGAGCGCTTTCGACGTTTAAAAATTCGACCGAAGTTAAAACTTCATTGTTTGAGTTCTTGCCGCCAATCACCCACATGCCGGCTGATGTTCGGACGACCGGCGCTTCTTGCCGCGCCGTCAACATTTTTGGCCCGTCTTGCCATACGTCCGTAAACATACCAAAGTACTCGGAGGAGTTAAGCACATTGTGGTCGAATCCACCAACAACCCAGAGATGATCAGCGAAGACTGTACATCCAAATTGAGCCCTAAAATTGTACTTTATTTTAGAATTTTAATTAAGTTTCAATTTTTTCTGGATGTTTCAAGGAAAAAATACGAAAAATACATTTATTTCAGATCCGTGACTATAGTCTGAAATTATATTTATATATCATTTTATATATTAATATTGTACACCCCAGGGCGGTAATCGGGTTACAATCGCCCTACAAGATATGTCCGGTAATTGCGCATTATGACCGATATGTATATATAATATAGACTAGCCCGCATAGTGCTTGAATATATAAAATTCAAAAAAATGGCCCGATAACAAAAGGAGCAGGCTTAACGGCCCGATATTTTCAAAAAATTCCTGATAATTATCAGACCAATATTGTATAGCAATGCCCAAGCTGTGTACAGTTGATCACTAAACGAGTTGACACTTTCGTTTCCTATTTTTTCGTCAAAAACTGTCAACTTGTTAGGTCTTTGTCAACTCGTTAGGTCACTTTTGCCCCTTTTTGCCTATTTTTGCCCGAAAAACGCCCAAAAACGGTCAACTCGTTAGGTCTTTGTCAACTCGTTACGTGTCAACTCGCTTAGTGATCAACTGTATACCGTTAGTGAGGCCTTTTTGCCTTTTTTTTGGCAGAATCCTGCTTTTGTAATTTGAGAAAGTGGACTGCCTGAAAATCATGGCTACTTTAGTGATCGTCTTTATAGATCCTCAGATACATTATAAGTAGTATAATTACGTATTTTTATTACATATAAAACCAACATTGTTGCAGAAGAGTGTACATTTGTATTATTACTTTTGTAATTGCGTCAAGTTAGTGGAAGAAACATTATAATTTGACAAAAGCCGTCAAATTTTATAGAGGTTAAAATTGTACCATGTCCCCAAGTTCCTTTTTTCTACACATTCTAGGGTACTTTTAATACAAGGGTTAGGCTAATTCCGGAACACCCCATTCCGGAACAGTTATCGGAAAAAAGTCAATTTCCGGATCGCTTTTTATTTCAAAAAATTTGAAGTCCCAGTACAGAACGAAAACGTCTAATTCTGGAACGGTTTTTGGGCAAAAAGTCCAATTTCGGAACAAAGGGGGACTTTGGCTCAAAATCGCAGAGCGTTCCGGAATTGGCGTACCCTCTGTATAAGTTTTATGTCTTTACGATATGGCCCATACGGTACGTACATACCGTATGGGCCATACCAGTGTTCGAAAATATTCGAGATTTTTGGATGTACATGGGCGGTAGATGATGGTCGCTAAGTTGGAAACAGATGGTCGCCCATGGTTGACCATCCGACCATCTCGACGTTCCAACCATCCCGGATGGTCGATACATCGAACACTGACCCATAGAAAGTAGTCAAAAATAGTAACTAGGTGGTTCTGCGCGCGAGTTGAATCGCACGTCCCGAAACATCATCTTGAAGTTTCGTGTTAATAAATGATTCAAAAAGCGTACAGCTGAATGTGTCATGAGCATGTAAGTTTACATGTGGCCCCTTTCTTTTAATTGTGTCATTTGTTTGATATTTTATTATATTTTGTTATTTCAGTATGGCTGAAGGTCGCGTGCAATAGATCAAACAATATCAACGCCATGACCCTCAAATTAACTGAACAAAAGCGTTCAAGATAATATCTTTGATTCGAAGGAACAAAAATAAAACTAACTGTGAACTCTAAAGCAAAACTATTTTAGGATGTTTTTGACAAGTCAGAAAGTTTTCAAAAAGCTGTTGCATACGTTTTACGAAGCAGAACAATGTTTTAAGCTTGACAGTGCTTCTGAAGAAGTATAGAATTTTGAAACGCACTATGATATAAAATAAGCAAAGCTATTATCAAAATGACCTTCAAAAGCAGTGACATTGAAAAGAAATAATTTGAACGCTTCAACATTAATACAGTGCGTCCAGAAATGGGCAATAATAAGAACAAACTTTTACTTGTAGTCAGGGGTCACTAGATTTGCGCTAGAACTGTAGAGAAAAAAGATTTCATCAAATCAATAAACTCATAAAAGACACTACAGAACTACCTTGTATCATAAAAAAATTTTCTCTGAAATGTTCGATCACAGTCACCAAAAAGGATTATTCAGGCCACTTAACCACTCAAAAAACTTAAGTCATAATAATAGTAATTATTTTTTGATAATTAGATAATCTCAGAAATTAACATTTTCAAAATACTAATCTGAAATGTCGCAACTTAAATCATAAAATGGTTAAAAAGTGACGTCATTTGCTACAGATAAAAAAACTTTGTTTTATGGTGCTTGTTAAAAAGTCAATTAGTCGTTTGAAAGATACAGGGACTAGACCAATCACCAGCTATCACTCGGTCTACCCAGAAACTGGCACTCTAGTTTTATTCCGATCAAATTTTCTGAAACCACCAAACGTTACAATATACCAAATTATTGATTAAATTACCTCTACACACCGTTTTACATGAATTTATGCCGTTTTTTTTAGTTTTTTAGTATTTTTAGGCCTTTTTATCGCATCTTTGAAGAAAAAAATTTTAAGAGAAAAGTTCGAGCATCGTTTTATATTATCAACCACAACCAAAAATTTCGAATGTGAATTTATAAAACTATTTTAGTACCGACCTTGACGATATCATGGAGACGGCTTTTTTCCATGATCGTCCACTCAACAGCATGTAAACGCTCTTCAAGGGGTAGCCCCCATCCGTCTCGCCGCCAATCACAAAGACCTGGCCGGCGTAGACCGTCGAGCAGTGATGTTTGAGTGAGACGGGTAGAGCTTCAAGCTCGACATGGCTGAAATCTTGCCTAATCGCCGTCACCGTCGTCAGTGTTTGCCCATTTAGGACGCCGCCGGTAATGATTACCGTGTCCGGCTCGGCGATTTGAATCGAGCCAATCGTGATATTCGTAATCGCTGGTAGCGCTTGAGAATTCGAGCCGGCTTGTCTAGTCAGTTTGCGTTCAGACTCGACCGCGTTTACCTTTTGGCGCATCTCGGATAAATATTTTGCCAAGATGCTTTGATTCTGATTGGCCAGACGTTTATTGTCGGATTCGAGCTGATCCATGCGTCCTTTTTGAATGGACGTATTCTCGTGTAGGCCCCTTATATTACGTTGCAACTCCGAAATCAGCCTATCCATGGATTCGAGCCGAGTCGCCACTAGTTTCCGCTCGCCCTTGAGGAGATCGAGCTGCTTGTCCACGCTATTCTTTTCGCGATTGAGCGTCTCGAGATCATTTGAGTAGTCGGACTGTAGTTTTAGATTCGATTTTTCGATTGCTTCGACGCGCTCTTGAAGAATTTGTAAACTTTTTTTCTAAAACAAAATTGTTAACCAAAGACAACTAATTATGAATAAAAATAGTATTACAATTTTTGAGAACGTAGACATATAATGACAGGAGACCGTATGAACTTTTTAGATTTGGTAAATTTTTTTTTAGTAAAAAGAGTCACGTGTAACTGTCCAACATTGGCGCCCCAAAATGGTGTTTACATTTCTTGAAAAAAAAAAGAGAAAAAAAACGAGAGAGGACCGTGTTGGTAGTAAGGTTCCGTGCCGGTGAACGGTACTAACCCGCTTATGAGTACTTTCACGACCACACAATTTGGTCGCGAATCGTTGTTCAAAATATGGTGGCGAAAAAGTGTTTTGGGTGAGATTTACTACTGTTTTAAAGTAGAAAAAAAAAAATGGTCGCAAAACCATATTTTGAACAAAGATTCGCGACCATATGGTCCATGATATGATATGGACCATATGATATGGTGTGGTAAACGGGGTTTTTCGTGTCCACAAATGGTCGCGAAAGTCCCCCACACCTCCGTGCCACCGCATGGCGGGTATGACATGTACATATTTTAAATAACATTTAAAGTATTTAAGTACAATTAAGTATAATATGGGTTATTTTTTGGATTGTATACCGCTTTGAACACCCTTGAATCCATTTTGTTGTGAAAGATACGGCATATTAACTAAACGTATATGATTTGACTAACTCCAACACACTTTTACATCGAAAATAGCTGATTTGGCAGTTTTTCGTTTTTGAAAAGAGCTGATAAGTGATCAGAATAATTTGATTTCGGGACCGGAAAAGTACTCAAATGTGCTGGGAGAGTCCGGATTCTTTAAGGTCTGGAGAAGCTGTATCTCTCCATCTAAAAATAATTTTTGGGGCTATTTTAAGCTAAAACATGCAATATCGGGGCTCGGCAGTCCTCTCGAGCCCATAACAATTAAACTGCGCGCGGTTTTGATCTCGGGGTCAAAAATAAAAAATGAGCCGTGCTATGCTTGACTCGCCTTTTGATGTCTGAAATTTTAATGAGCTGTGTCTCACTCGAACTGGGTAGGTCAGCTGGCTGTTGCCGAGCCCTGCACTTCAGGACAATTAACCCCATAACGACGCTATTTTCGAAAATCAAAAAATATCCCCATTGGTACCTATGACATACATGGTATAAAAATAAAACTGCCAAGAACAGAACTCTAGTAGATTATAATTTATGACCAATTATGTGTGGTGACCAATGAAGGGTCTGCCAATGAAGCCCGGTCTTAGTCACAACAAAATATAGCTTAGGTGGTCACTGGAAATCATAAGCGAGAAAATTGACATGCCACGTTGAACGGCGCTTATCACATTTTTCCGTCGATGGCTCCCAACTAACACATGATTAACCTAACTGTTCAGTATCTGAATTTACAACACTGGTATAAAAATAGCATGTTTTCGGTGCGCGCTTATAAACTTCCTCCTGAGCGTTTTACTAAGTATACACCCCTACGCTATTATGTTCTCACCCGTTATCTGGCACTTTTGCTCGTTCGGTCGGTATCTTGCAGATTTTTTTGGCTGGTTTATCAGAGAAAAACGCCTACGAACTGCGCGGTTATCTTGCAAATAAAATTTATAGTTAGGAGGTAGTTTCGTTCTAAACATAACTCTAGTAAAAACATCTCACGAATTTTGGATTAATTATACTCAGCGTTTCACATGAATTTCCGCCATTATTTCTTGCGTATTTTCTAGATAGCCAAACTCGAGTTTTTTTCGCTCGTCAAAACTCGAATTTCGCCATCTAGAAATTTCGGGAGAAAAGATGGCGGAAATTCATAAAACCGAGTAGATAATTCAAGATTTTGGACGATTTTCAACATTTTTCAAGAAAATCCCAATTTGGCAATGGCTATTTGGAATTATTTGCGAGTCCTTCTGCGGCTTTTTACTAACATTAAATGTAAAATATTATAAATTGAATTGTGCTGAGTGCCAAATTGGCAAATGGACTCGATGAGTCAAGCAGTGATTTAAAACGATAAAATTAGCATCATTCGAGTAATGCCGCATGCCGGATATGTTAGACTCTGAGGGTGGCCGCCTAACTTCTCCAGCAATCGACTACTCAACTTCCTTACTGTAAGACTTGAAAATTAAAGAGTGCTGAATCACATTTGTAATCATCAAACGTGAAAGATTAATGAGGAAGAACTGATGGATGGGAGTTAATCACCTTCCGTTGCCAGTAGTGAGAGTAACTGTGGTACCAAAAAATAACAGGTTGTGTTCAATTACTGTCTAGATAATTTTATAACGCGTCTGTATTTATAAAACTCACTGGGCAGCATTAGATTTTTCGAGAAAACTGGAAAAAAGGTGTCGACTAATTTAGTTCGAACGTTTTTAGGGGTTCTTTTGTGGGTGTACCAATTTGGAAAATTTAGCTTCCCATATGGGCAATGTCTTATATGGGGTACTCCCCATAAGGCTACTATCCAAAAAGTAGTCTTAAAAAAAGCTCTCAAAAAATGAGTCGACACCTGTTTCAGGGTTTTTCCATATTTTCATGTTTTCAGGATTAAATAAGCAAAAATAGAAAATCGCCGATTTTCAACGCGTCCGAAAAATTTAGAGTTCTGGAATTTTCAACGATAAAAACAGTTTCGTGGACTGTTTTATATTGTTCCTCATTTACAATAGTTTTCCGTCGATTTAAGAGGTTGGTGCAAATTTGCACCATTGTCCCCCAGGGAGTTAAACTATTAGTTAAACGTAGACACGCATGCTAATCACTCAAACAACTGACATTTCAGACACACGTGGAGTAACGACCTGAAGTGAGACTCAGACAAAAATGGCTAATTTCTAGCATTTATTCTACATACCGTATGTAACATACCAAATTTAGAACAAGTGAGACATTCCGTCGAATAAGTGTCTGTGAAGCGAGAACTACTGTCATTAATCTTTGTTTATAATCTGTTCAAGGGCACACAATCTAGCCGAAGGTACTTGAAATCTAATCTGGTTCAAAGTGTTTTATTCCTCTTCTCCAAGATGACCTGTGTTTATGTTAGTATTTAGCCAAGTGCTATATATTTTGATAATCTGTTCGGAAACAAAATATATTCAATTGAAAGAAGTAACTGGCCCGTAGATCATCTACGGGCCGTAAGTTCCCTTATCAAACATTCTGACAAATTTTGTAGGGAGGTTCATTTCGATTTTTTAAATTATTGTAAAATATGAATAAGTTATTCGTACACCCCCTGCGCCGTTATCGGGTTAACATTTTAAGGACAAACCTTGACCCGATAATGGCGCAGTGCGTACACGGAATGACTGGAAAATTCTAATTGAAAATTTTGACCCGACCGACTCGAGAGAGACGTCTACAAATNTATATATTTTGATAATCTGTTCGGAAACAAAATATATTCAATTGAAAGAAGTAACTAGCCCGTAGATCATCTACGGGCCGTAAGTTCCTTTATCAAACATTCTGACAAATTTTGTAGGGAGGTTCATTTCGATTTTTTAAATTATTGTAAAATATGAATAAGTTATTCGTACACCCCCTGCGCCGTTATCGGGTTAACATTTTGAGAACAAACCTTGACCCGATAACGGCGCAGTGCGTACACGGAATGACTGGAAAATTCTAATTGAAAATTTTGACCCGACCGACTCGAGAGAGACGTCTACAAATTCAAACCTTATAAAAAATAGAGGAAGGATAAAACACAAAGAATTTAAACGTGTTTTAAAGACGAATTTGACCCGATAACGCCGCATTTCGTAGGTGGGGTGGCTGGAAAATTTTGAGTCGAAATTTTTACCCGATAACGGCGCAGGGGGTGTATTATATCCTTAAGTACCGCGGCCTTCGGCTCTTGGTACTAATAAATACAAAAATCTCATAGAAAAATATTCTTTATTAATATTCTTTGGGGGCGAAAATTGGAGCTTAGATTATTAAAGCGGTAAACTAGTGCCCTTCACAGTAAAGACTTTACTGATAATTTGGCAGTAATCTTGTTCTCAAACGAAAAGTCCGCGGGAGTTAAAATGACAAGATCTAGGGTATATCATCTACCTGAATGGTGTTAAATCTGTTTTGAAGTGGTTTATTCGTGTCTTTCAAGATGACCTGTCTCAATCAATTATTTATATATTATATGCTTATTTTTTTCTTTCTTGAACAGGACTAATTAATTTGATATAGAGCGTCCACCGTAGAAATGTCGCAGATTCGTATTATAGAATATTTTTTAATCTGCCTTTTCGACCGAGCGAAACAAAATGAACGAGGTCTTCATAATTGTATTTTTTTCTATATCACACCCAAATTTTTTGTATATCACATTCTAGCCGATCGAAAATACAGTTTCGGCCTTATGACCAATCATGAGTCATGATGACGTGTGAAAATGACCTACACGTATTTCTCTTCCTCGACGAGAAAATTTTCTCATTTCTTGACGGAGTTTAGGCCCTATGAGTCATAGGCTATGACTTATACGAAAGTCTTAATATATGGGCGAAACCACTGTATCTTATATCGGCGTGAAAAGGGTTGAGTACACACAATTCCCTTGCGATTTAAGTATTTGTACTGTAGAATCAGGATTTTATTGTGTCATGTAAGATATTTGGATGATTTGGATTGTTTTAATTTTCGACTTGTTACTTTCAAACTCGTCATTTGGCCCTGGCTTTGACTGGGCTTTGAACATTGCTCGAAATCAAGGATTTATTGACTCTTAATTAAACGCTGTCATGGTTTTGGTAGATTTTCGCAAAATGTGGATATTTCTTATCGATTAACAACCATCATTTCTTCTGGCACCGAATTCGATAATTAGTACCAGTAATTGATACTTAAACTAAATGTACAACAAAGAGTCATTAAATCACGCGACCGTTTGAAAATGAAGCTCTTTTTTTAACTCTGAAGCGAAACGAGTGAGTAAAAGCCTCGAAATCACTTTTAATTTTTTTCACAAATTTTTATTTTTGTCATAAACTTCGGAGAAAAGTCTTTTATTAGACCCATCATTCAGCATTTTTTCATATTCAATCGTTTTTTTTACTATTACGGACATTTATGAGCGATTGGTGAAATTTTGCACGAATTTTTCCCTGGGAGTTATATAAGTTCAAGAGTGTGTACAGAAAAAAGTTGAAGTTTATTGTTTCTTGAAATTATAACACAATTATTTCGATTCAAAATTATCTCGCACATTTGAAAGCTACCGTCTTAAAAAGGATAACGTGCCCAATGCCCTACTTTTGGCCAAAAAAATTGGTTAAAAATGCGGAAAAAAGAAGTCGCGGAAATATCTGAAGCGAGTTCTAGAATTTTTTGAAGATCCAAAATGTGAATGGTATACCGGTTTAGTCTCATGAAAATCGGCTGCGCGTTTCTAGAATAGAGCAATTTTCTCCTTTTTTCTCGCAATGGGGTGCCCCTATTGGCCAATTTCATCTTAAAATATGCCGACACGGTATACTAGAAACGCGCAGCCGATTTTCATGAGACTAAACCAGTAGTTCCTTCACAGTTCCATTTGAAAATACATATGTCAACTTATCTAAGTTCCCATTTTACTACTATTAGAGTATAACAGTTGGTGTGGTAACGAGTTGACACGTTCGTTTCCGATTTTTTCATTAAAACTGTCAGCTCGTTCCAAACTGTCACTTCCTTCCTTAACTTTTGCCCACTTTTTGCCTATTTTTGTCCAAAAAAACTCTCAAAAAGTGTCACTTCGTTTCAAACTATCAACTTGTTACGTGTCAACTCGTTAACACACCAACTGTATAAAAGTATTTTTATATATACAAAATAGATACAAAACTGTTTTGTAAATTCTGATTCCATCATTAATACATTTAAAATGTCGGGCCCATTAAGGACCCGAGGAATCCGTGGACCAAGTTCAATGAAAACCAACAAACAAAATAATTTGGTGGCACAATTAACTCGCTATTTCTCAAGGATTTAATTGTTATATTGAAATTGTTAAATTAGTGAAGACCACTATTTATAGCCTATAAAGCAAAAAATCAACCATTTCGGACGGTTATCCGCGGTTCACATCTGGAAAGTTGAGACAAGGTCATTTCAGACAAAAACGTTTAAGGTAACTAATATAGGTAACTAATATAGTACAGATATGGATTTATGATTCTTATTTTGATAATAAAAACGGATTCCAACTTGTTCATTCACTTCATTATTCATTATTTTCATTCATTATTTCATTATTTTCACTAAATTTTCTAGAATTTTACCGCATAAAAATTGGACATCGCGACGCAAAAGCTGGGCACGTGACAAAAGCGTAGGCGTCCACGGTCACGGACCACAAGATATTTTATTGGATTTTTTTCTATCCGGTACCGAAGTTAAAAAAGTGATAATATCTTTTATAATTGATAATTTTTCAGAAAGTTATTTGAGTTTGTCCAGATAACAATTAACTCATTCAATTTGTTGGCCAATATCCAGGTTATTTTGGGGCAAAAAAAAAACTTTATATGTTTAATAACTTAGTTTTATGAGGCAGCTCATCTTAAAATTGGATCTTCATGATAGATATTGTGGTTTAACAGCGCAAAAAAGGTTAAATTCCAAAATTTATCACTGAATCTTCCTGAAAAAACAAATCGGAATCGCCACCGAACTTAACAAGACATGAGCCGGCTTTTATTGATAGTTGTAACGTCCGAATACAATAACTCATTTTAGCTCATCTTTAGAATTTCCCATAGGTTTCTCCGTATTTGCAATTTTCAAATGAGATTCAAGTACAAAATGAAAGTAATTGCAATTTAAGGGTGTGAAAGAGGCAAATGGAGATATGAAAGGTACTTTTGGAGACATATTTTAAAGACTTCTGGCGAACACGTTGTGGACGGGAAGAAAGGCGTTCAAGGTCAGGGGCACCTCGAAATTTTTTGTTATTGGACATTTTCCTACCCGGTAGCAAAGTTTGCATCTCGGAGTGTAGAGCAGAGATGTAAAAGTTCTGTTTTTTTTGCGGAACTTGAGATCCTATCACAAGAACGAAAAAACGCAAAAAAAACGACAAAAATCAATCACAATCACATCTTTGAACGGTCCGTTCTGGTTCGTTCTGCGAAAAAACGTTTTTGTTGAAAAACGAAAACAGAACTTGCACATCTCTGGTGTAGAGGAACACTCGTGACTAATTGAACCTGCGGAATTAATTCCGCATTTTTTGTTTTGAGTAAAGTTGAAGATATTTCTTCAATATTTAAACGTGATGACCCCTACAAATACCGCATGCGCCTCATTATTGGCCGGATAAGTGGTTAAGCCATACTATAAAATTCTAAAAAATTGACGATTCTACTGATTTATTTACTTTCAAGGTGAATGCCAGAAAATGCAACTGCTCGTACCAATAATGATATATTTTGTTATTAGGTTAGACGTTTTATATTTGATGCAGTATTTCATTTAATATATACAAACTGGTATTACATTCGTTTATTTACCAGTATATATATATACATGTATATTACACCAACTATGAACAAATTAGTACGTTTTTACATTTTTGAAAGTTTTTCGACCGAAAATGATACCAAGTCAATTATGATGTGACAAACAATAAGATAAAAAATAAATTGCTACAAATTAACTTGAATATATTTTTATGCGTCCGGTCGTGGTCGCAAAACAAAGAAGTCAATTATTTATTACAGATCCGCTGAAATAAGTTCGCCCTGTGTAACACAGACTGTGTATCGTGGCAAAGTTCACATCTCTACACCCTTCAACACATAGTACGTATTAGTCTTGTACACGTATTTTGTATGATTTCCTTTTTATCAAATCGGTAAGATAACTCAACTTTTGGTAAAATAACTGGCCAGGGTGATAACACGCGTCAGAACTACCAGTCTATAGAATTTTTCACCCAAGACCGCTCATCAGACGAGAAAACGTCCTTTATTTATTTTGGACCAATAGAACCCATTTAATCAAAAACCCAATTTTCTCCAAATTATAGAACTAAAAAAGTTAGTAAGAAAATGTGAAAAAATAGAATACTCAAAATTTATGTAGTGAGCTCTAGAATTTTTTGAAGGTTAAAAAAATATAACCTTCACAAAATTCTAGAGCTCACTACACACATTTTGAGAATGCTATTTTCCTAGATTTTTTTACTAACTTTTTGAGTTCTATAGTTTGGCAAAATTGGTTTACGATTAAATATTGGTTAAAATGAGTTTTATTAGCCCAAAATGATTAAGAACCGTTTCGACGCGAAAAAATGCATAATAGGGACGAATGACATGGAAACAGATATGTACAAAATTACACCACAGTGGGTGTCGTACTGGAAACTCAACGTTTTGGCGCGATATGAGATTTTAAAAGTTAGCAATAACAGATTTGAAACAACATAAATCATTTACGCTAACACTAGTGTTTTTTATGAGTCATGATTTTTTTATCATATTCGACAGATCAAACTAACACGTTTAATGACTCACAAAATGGGACTATTAGCTTAAAGCTGTTATTAACACTGATGGACCTTATAACATGCGATTTTGTTCACTGTTGCACGGTAAAAGACAGTATGCACTAAGTTTAAACTTTTCAGTTATATTTGTAACAATTTTAAATAAATTGATTAAATTTCTTTTCATTATTAAGAACTGTATATATGCTCTCTAAGGTCCGCATTTATTAAAAATGATGAATTATGTTCTACCTAAATTATGTACGTTTCGAAAAGTTAATACATTGTAAATTCCCGGATTTAATACTGTAAGAGTGGTTGAGGCGGCGTGGGTGGTCTGGCCCAGATGTGGTTGCCAAGCCAGCCGTTTAAACACAAATTTAAGACTATTTCGAATCAATATCGACCCACTTATTGAAATCATGACAGAAATGAAAGTTTAAACAAAATTCTACAGTGATAATATCACACTACTGAGCTATAGCGTTTTGGTAATAGTGTTTGTTGGGTATTTTTAACGGGTTTTGAAGGTTATATAACCTGCCTATAGGACGTTTGAACAATGTTAAATAAATTAAGAGAACTTCTGACTTCCAGCCAAAGAATAAAAACGTGCGGGTTTGTTTTCCCTCCTAATAAGAGTATAACTAACCTGAGAATTTATCGTCTTCTTTAGCCTTCTCTCCGCTCTATTCGATCTCTCTGATTTTCTATCTGTCCGTTTTCGATCTCTTCTTTTTGTGCCTTTAATTCCTTTTTCTTTTTCCGCAGTCACCACTATAACTACTGTCAAAAATATGATCAGCCGTCGGATGTCCATATTTTATTATGTACAAAAAATAAATAGCTATAAAAATACACAAACAAAAATTTGCAATTTGTTTTTTTAAACAAAAATCTGCAAAAACTCTGACTTTGAAAACAAAATATATATAGATATTGATTTTGTGTTTGTCCCTTTATTCTGGGTCGCAGGTCAGAACGCAGAGAGCTGAAAAAACGCAGCGTAAAGCGAGACAGAGAGCGAGCGAGGGTCAGAGATGGCTCAGGGTGGCCACGGTGGCGTCAGAGAGCCGTGTCAGGGTTAAATCTGCATCAACGTCGTGTGAATGGGAACCCCTTTTAGAGACGATTAAGTCTCGTCAGTGAGGACTCGACACCCATCAAACTAGCCAAATTATTTTTATCCTAAGGGCCCCATTCACGGAAAAAATTTCCCAAAATTAAAAAAACCACAACCCGGCTTTCGATCAACCCATCCCTTAGGACGCCAAAAAAAGAAATTTCAGCGAAAAAAAATTTCGAAAAAAACCGGCAGAAGTATGCCCGGAGAGTCTGTAACTGAATTACAAGCGCGCCTATTGGCTCCTGCTTTTTTATAGGCGCCTCCTATTGGCTAGCGTCCTTTAGCCACGCAAACAACTCACCCCGCTGCTTGTAATTAAAATTAAGGCTGCTATTATCGCTTTTCGTTGGTAATTTCGTGGGCACATTAACTTTGTCTACGTGGCAGTTGTCTGAGTTGGTGAGCGTGAACCTCGCACCTCATAAATAGGCCAATTAATCACGCGCTTAATCCACTTGTCCCTTGTCGGCCTTCTTGTCGTGGTTAAAAATATATTTATCTCAAACTGCCAATATGTTTTCCGCTTGTGCCAATTTTAAACTTTAAAAAAAATCTATATATAGCTATAACGGTTTTACCACTAGAACCAGAAATGAAAAGAAAAATAAGTAAACAATTTTTAATGAACAAAATATTAGGTTCAAAAATATGTCGGGCAGAAACATAACAGCGTAGTGCGTAGGCGTATAAACTGGAAAAAAAAATTCTCGAAAAAACGGAAACATAATGGCACCGACGGAGCTGAGCGGAAACATAACGGCGCAGGGGGTGTATTAAACTTTTAAAACAGTTCACGCTAACTGTTGTGTGCCCGTTTTTAATCTAGAATCGAAAGACCATACTAAGATTGGTTCATTAAGATGAACTATGCTAAGTTAATCAAATTTCAATGGCTGTTTTGTCAATGGAGTCTGCAAGATAACGGCACAGTGCGTAGTCCGCATATGTTTTCACGGAACTTTTTTAAATTTTTTCAATTTTTTTTTCAAATTTTTTTCTTGGAAGGTTAAAAATTTTAAACGAATGGAACAAAAAGTACTTAGACCAAAAGCTTTGACAATGAACTTTGATTGTGTTCGTTGTGTCATTACCCACGTAATTTTGTACTTTAAGCACATGGATAGCTCCCGACCACCCTTGGACACTTTTTGGTCGATTTGACCACAAAAACACAAATTCACAAACGATTAACCGGTTTACGTACGGGGTTCATTTTTTGCAGTCTAGTGGGCGGCCCACTATCGGCCGCTGACTACTTAACAGTTTTGTAAAAATATGACAGGAAAAAATGTGCACGAAAACTATTAATTGCAAATAACCAATTTTTTGACATTTCCTAGCTCCAAAAAATGACTAATAAATTTTACGGAAATATAATTGTTATTTTTATTTGCTCTGCGACTCTGTAATCGATTATTCTATGTACATTTTCACTGACGTTCCATTTAATAAAATAAAACACCAAAATAAACGCGGTTATATGTCCATACGGACAAAAGTCCGCAATACGTGTTTGAAGGTTAACGAAAGTAGTTGACACCGCAAGTTAATAGCCTATTATTAATAGGGCTTGTGGTGTCTTAATTTGAGTGCAAAATTTGCCCTTAGAAAGTCATTTTTTGAATTTTCTTGTTTTCTAAATCACATGTTAACGCCAAAAGGAAGGACGATCATAGAGGATCGACGCTTCGTCACATAAATTGCAGAAAACAGCACGATTTGAGTGTGTTAAGTGACTCAGCATTAAATCAAAGGCGCATCGATAATGTGGCATCATTATTTACGAGCAATCGCCACGGTGATGAAATTAACCAACTCGGTGAGATTACTCACCGTTTCTTTAACTCAGACTAGTCATAAGAACACTTCCGAATTTTGTTCAACATGGCTCCAAAATCACCGTTATGATATATGGGTAGAATTCTACGAGGCAGGTGCTAAATTACTTTTACGCCAGATTATCTCTAAATTGAACATGCAAAAAAACGGACAAAGAATTCTAACATTTTCTGTCTACGACTCCTTAGAGTCGTAACTCGTCAGAATAAGGGATAAATTATTCAAATTTTTCTAGATTTTCTTGGGATGGTTCAATCCACGTGGTTGGCTCGGGTCGTATGGAACCTAACTAGCACGATGCTCGCTCTCTCGTTTTTTTTTTTCGAGAAACGAAAAAAAAAACGCAATTTGGGGCGCCAATGAGACAACTGAGATAAGAATAGAGGTACCAAGACCACCGGAAAAATTATCTCCGTAAATGCGCCGAATCAAATAAAAAAAAAATAGGAAAAATATATTTTTTTTTGTCAAAATGACTGTTAATTGTTTTAAGCGCGTTTTTTGAGCGCATTGAGACTTTTCAGACTTCTCTGGACGGAAAAAAATAGAATTCTCTGAAACTCACTTATATGATGCAGTTTGATGCGTAGATTTTCGAGGCCAAAAGTACCCTTCACAAGTCTGAAAAGTCTCATTATGAATTACATTCCCGACCTTCCAGTTGTGTAATTTGCGTTTTTATTGGCATTATCTAAGATTTAACATTTAGCAGTCCTGGCAGCCGGCTACAGTCTCGTAAATTTTCCTAAAAAATGCAAACTGGAAGGTCGGGACTGTACGCTGATATGTTTATTGAATAACTTTTTTTCACAATTTTACCGGAAAGAAAGAGACAAATTAGGAAGAGATTTTATTACATTTTCTCTTTTATCAAAGATATTTGTGAGTATAAATTATAGATATTATATCTATTCAAAATTTAACCAAAGGTACAGTAATAATCTCTCCCTTATCCCGTTCTCTCTGTTTGGCGGTTGATGAAAATTATTTTTCATGTGTGCTTAGCTCTAATTCTAGAAATTTTCATGTAATATGAATACGATTTTTGTTTTATACCAAATTTTGAGCTTTGACACACCGCGGACCGGTAACACCGGTATACCGTGTTTTTATTTGGATACTTAAAAAGTGTACTTATCATTTTTTAACATTTGTTTACTTTTTTGTGAATATGTTTAGTAAATTTTAGGAATTGTTAGTACAGTCCCTACTCCCAATACGGACGTTTTTGATTCTCAAAAATAGCGTCCGTATTGGGAGCACCGTCCGTATTGGGCGCAGCGTCCGTATTGGGATGATTTTCGGACATTTTTGTAATATAATGGCTTATTCTGGACATTTGAAGATTAGCATGGCTTATTTTGAACATTTTTAGTTAACTAATTTAGTAGTTAAAATGAGTACTAATATTGAAATTTCATTGAATTTTATTCACTTTGAGCATTAATATTTTTACCTGTTTCAAACGTAGTTTAAATTTAAAAACAAATATCTGATAATATTCTTGTTTCTATTTTTTCGTGGAAGCTCGCTACTGAGAGAATCCCCGGCCCCTTACTTACTGTACTTAACCGGTAAAAATAACCGGATTTTACAATAAGGTAACGTCGGGGTCTTCGATACCCGTTAACTAGGTAGGGACTGTAAATTACTTATTATGACATGTGTTTAAGCGTAAATAAGCCATTTTAATTTACATATATCAAAGTTTTTTGAATAAATGTCTGAATTTTACCGTGCAAAAAACGTCCTTATTGGGATCATCGGCTACCCAAACGCAAAAAAGGGGCAGCGTCCGTACTGGGAAAAACGCTTTTTTCGCCGAAAAAACGTCCGTATTGGGATCATCGTCCGTATCGGGAGCGTCCGTATTGGGAGTAAGGACTGTAATAAATTTTATTCGTAGATAAGTAGGAAAAGTTATATTTGAACGTACAAACAGTTTGTAACAAACTCTTTTCAATGGCTCACAATATATCAGATGTTACTGTAATGTATGTTACATCTGAGATGTATTTCCCAATTGCAGTAAAACCTAAACCAAATTGTAAAACGAACAAAAATTTAACTAAAATGTTTTCTGGTTTTCAGTTTTTCCAACTTCACCTACCATGTGTCGCTCAACCACGTAAATACATGTTTCACTAATATNTTTTTTTTTTTCGCTTTTTTTGCTTGCATTGTCTTTATTAGGTCAAAATAGCTTTTAAGTGAAAATGTCCCGTTGAATTTCGGGACTGGGAAAGTACTTAAAATGGTTCGGGAAAGACAGGATTTACGAAAGCTATACGAGCCTCGTATTACGAGGCTGTATATCGTTAACTATAAATATTTTTTTTGCAAACTTTTTTCAAAGTTGTTCAGCACTGAACAAAGATACGCCAATTTTTTGAAAAATTTGCCAAAAAAATTTAAAAAAATATTAGTTTTTGTTCATTTTCATTTTTGAACAAAAATGAACCGACGGTTTTACAATTCCTATGACCTTTCTGGACGCTGACGGAAGTGGTCACGCTTTTTTTTTATAACGTACAAGTTAAAAAACTGAAAACCAAAAAATAAATAGACGACCGGAAACGTATAGCAGTAAAGCATTATAATTAAAACAAAAATCCTTCTTTGTGTGGTAATTTAAAGTTTCCGGACGTCGTAAATTTGTCACCTTTCGATGAATTTGTTTTCTAATGTCGAAATATGTTTTCTATGTTAAAATTGGTGGTCTTGACGTGGTTAATTTGACGTCAACAATAACAAATTAATCGCCCGAGAAGTGAAGCCGTAAATCAGGTTTTTTTTACATTTTTTCTAAAAATTATTTGTTGAATGGTTAGTCCCTATACTACGAAAAAATATAACCGGTGCACCGCGGTGTGGACGTCAATGGAATTCAAAATAACGCCATAAACATAAATTATGTTTGCTGCACAATGTGCAGTGCACATAGTGCGAGAAGTTTTTGCAATTGAATGTTTCTAGAGATGTTTACAATTTATCCTTAAAAATCACACATCTAGAGAGACATGCACATTTAGACAGCGCACATCTAGAAACCCCTGACTGGACTAACGTCCCAAATTGGCACGGTCAATGTAACATTTTTGGAGTGTGCGTGTTTATGAATAGATAAAAAAATCCAAGATACTAAAAAATACAAAAAAATAATTAAGGGAAGGAAAAATAAACCACAATTTTTATTTCGAAATAATTTGGCCATTAGACGTAAAATTAAGAAGTGGATTGTAGTAGCCTAATCCAGTTTTTGCTCAAATTCACTGTGTCACGTGATAAATTTGATTGACGTGATCAAATTTTGAAATTATGTTTTTTCTTCCCCACTAAGAAGTGCCGTGTACATATTAAAAATGCCAGTACTGTAATTCAAATGAAAAAACAGGTGTTTTTATTTAATTTTTCTAAAAATCTCTAATTTTCTTTTCACGAAATAACTGCTACGTGAAAACGGTCAAATCTACGGATTTTTATCTCGTGGGATGATCCCACTGTGATCCCTTATCCTTAGACCGCACACTTGGTACTATTCAGAGACCGCACAGTGTTGGCAAATATGCCAACGCGCACCAAAACGCCTGTGATTTGTTTATTTGTGAACCAATCCTCGATTTTAAGGTTTTAAATAAATTCTGAATATATTGCTCAAATTATTATTCAGTTTTAATTTTTCTCAGACAATAACAAAGGTACGTTTTGATGGAAGAAATAAGCAAAAATTTGTGTTTGCTCAGGTTTTTTTTTCGAAGCATCATTATGACTTAACAACTGAGAATTTTTAATCGATTTTTTTGTGAAATATAAACTGGACAAATACTTCTTGGTTTGACACCAATCTTAATCTATTTGAACAAGGCAGCTTTCTGCATCATAGGATTTTGTAGTGGGCGTATGCGTCATATTAGCGCAAAGGAAAATAAAAAAAGAACACAAACATTTTTTTCTACCAGAAAATTTTTACCCTACGTAATTTGAGATAAAGAATACATTTTTTTGATAATTTTTTCTTGCTTTCACTTTGTTTGAAGGCATTTTTTATGTTTTTGGGCGTTGAAAAGAGATCTGGACAACTGGTGCTTTAACAGGTTTGTGTGCCAATCCGCACAGTAAATAAACTAGATTTTTTCACTACAATAACGCCAAAAGACCATGGTTTCGAGGACGTGGGTCTTAACGAATTTTTTCTGCTAAAAATATTGTGTTTTCTTCATTTTAGCGCGATTACATGTGCTGCACTCGAAAAATCATATTTTTGGAGCGCGTAAAACCAATACTCTCACTCCAAAAAAAATATTTTATTCATATAATTTTAAATAAAGAAAGGATAGAAAATTCGAGTTTAAATTGATTTAGAGTTATATCTTACGCGTAACTCGAGATATTTCAAAAATAAGGGCGATGTTGGCAGATATGCCAACACTGTGCGGTCTAGGGTTATGTTTCAATTCAGTTCTAGAGCGTTTCCTATATTTCGCTTTTTCATATCTCAAAACTCTGCATTCAATAATAGTATCTGTTAATGTCTGTGTTTTAAATACATCATATGACCATGTGAGATAACACCATTTGGGATAACAGTTTGCATTTGGGATAACAGTTTGCAGTTGAAATAACACTTTTTTCGTCATTTTTTGCTCTTATTTGTTCCAACATTTCCGCCTACGCACTACCCATGTGAAATAACAGTTTGCAATTGAGATAACACTTGTTCTTGCATATTTATTACACTTTTTATCAGTTCTGAAAACAAATTAAGCTTCCATATAAATGTTAAATGTTCGGTTAATGGTTAAAATGTTTGGCGTTCGCTCAAAGTCTTACAAAAAAAAATCTAAGCCGTTTTTTCAAATTTTTACGCTCGTCCCCTTTACTCTTTCGAAAACGTTTTCCAGATTATCCGTCAACATTTAGTACTTTTTTTTTCCAGTTTGATAACATAAAAAGTATAACAAACAGTTTTTGTCGAAATAAGCAACACCAACTTCTACCAATTTTCATCGACTCCCTTTAACATTATTTAACAATAACGATTTTATTTTTATTTTTTGTTATATTGTTATTTTTATTATATTGTTATATATCACGATACGCGTACAAAATGAAGCATTTGCTCATTTTATTAGTCAATTTGGAATTTAAATCTAGAGANCAGGGTTTTAACCTACGCACTACCCATGTGGGATAACAGTTTGTCATTTGAGATAACAATTTGCACATGAAATAACACCTTTTTTCGGAAAAAAATGTGTTATCTCACATGGTTAGGTGGTGTACGTTGAAACATGCTGTAAATGGCGCTATGAATAAGGCTAGTAAGAAAACACCCATTAAACTGATTTTTCGATAGATCTCTTGCCCAAAATTTAAATCATAAATATAAAAAAGTTAAGTTTATATATACCGCCGGAAAGTGGAACCGGAAGTGAAAATGATATAAAATAATACGGTTACTGAGTACTTCACAGTGTAAACTTCCCACACAAATGTAGGCAAATACAGCAATCTTTAATATATGTACTATTATCTAAATGTGCTTTATAATATGTCATTTTGTTGATTTAATACTTATACTGGTCGTTTTGGTCCAGATTTTTTTTCACCCGCCGTTTTTTATGAAAAAAGTCAATGTGGCGTTGCGGAGTTAAGATATACCCTAATAGAAACCTTGATAGTTAGACTAGTCATTGGTACTCGTCATATGTAGCTTCGATATTTTTTGATTTAACAGATGTTAAATGCCTTAACTCCTAGCCAAAATTTCAAGCTTCTGTATAATTGACATACGTAGTGGTGGTATCATTTGGTGTCTCTTTATAAATCCGCACAATAACCAATACTTCCTTGATTCAGAAATTTATTAAAGAACAGTGTAAATTGCTACCGAGATACTCCGAAAACCGGTATTTTATTTTGGTTGGGATCTAACGATGAAGAAAACTCCGTAAAAATCTGATTGAATGAGTACCATTATGGCCAGTATCAAGAAAATTGTAATTTGACCCTATTTTTGTCGTTAAGTGGCCAAAAAGGGGTCAAATTTCAAGTTTGAAAAATTCTAGTTAGTATATTAGTAATCGCAATTTAAACTTGGATCGAAAAAGTGCCAAAATGGTGCATAACAAATTAGCCGTAATTTGACCTCTTTCGTCAGAAAGTTCCCTGAAAAGGGTCAAATGTCAAGTTTGAGAGTATTAAAATAATATTCTTGGAATCACGAGTCGGGATCGTCGTTTGAAATCTGACTGAATGGGTACCATAAAGGCCAATTCCGAACAAGTTGTACTTTGACCCCATGTAGGGGTCATATCACAAAATTGACACCCGGAGTGAAATCATCAGAAGTGAAATCTCTTTGCCAAAGAGTCTTTGGTCTCTTTATTAATCCACACAATAACGGATATTTCCTTGATTTACTCCAGAAATTTATTTAAGAACAGTGTAAATTGCTACCGAGATTATCGGAAAACCCTTATTTTATATGTTGTCTGGATGTAACGGTAAATTAAACGCGCCGCATTGTTTGTTTTGAACCTCACAAACGAACATTTTTTCGCTGCCGCAAGACACGTGATACCATTTGCCGGCGCCTCGATTATAAGAGTACGAACTTTCAAATGCGGAACATTGCTTGTCTTTCGTAGCGGTTTCGCCGTTGGGAAAGTTTTCATAATCATCGTCAAATCCCGTCATACGAAAGCCGAGCCAGATATCGGCAGCTAGATACTGAAGAAAGTTAAATAATTTGTAGAACAGTCACATTTTCGATTAAATTTAGCTACGAAATGGTCGCAAAATTATTTCTAAGCAAAAATTATATAAATGCGGGCTAAATGCTCGTGACAATGAATATCCACATATGGGTTCACGAGCTAAACTATGAAAAGTTGGACTTACTTGATCAACCCAATTTAAAAGCTTGTTGTTCCATGAAAGCTTCGAAATTTTTATCAGTTTTTCGGGTTTACTAGCAGTGACTTTTTTGTCGGCCAGAAGACTGTTGATATTCAATGCTCGACCTGAAGTAATTATTAATTGTTGTAATTGTACTTTGAAATCTCCAAATAAATACAGGTGTAGCTGAAAAACTTTTGAGGAAAAAACTGCGTCTGATAACACCACGAGCTGGAAAACCAAAACAATTAAAAAAACCAAAACAAAAATTTAAATTCAAATACCGGCTGCCATTCTTCCTCCCGGCATTCTTCCACCCGAGCCAGTTTTATACGTCGAATTTCCAAAGGAGCTATTTGTGCCGTATGTACTTGTTGTACCTCCGGAATATCCTCCTGAGCTAGTTGTGCTTCCGGAATATCCTCCTGAGCTTGTTGTACCTCCGGAATATCCTCCTGAACAGAGTTCCAATTTTTTCATTGTATACCTGGCCTTGTTAGTGTGTATTCGACTACGGCGAATTCGAATTTGCCGTCTCTTTTTTTTATAGTATTTTACCCGCTAAGAGCCAGCAATTTGTTCTTTGGATTATCATATTTTTGTGTTTTTTGCACTAGCTAGTCCAATGTGAAGACTCCGGCATATCGTATGGAAAATCGAGTTTTAATTTTGCCACATGTGGTATTCTAAAAAGGGGGTTGTTTGGAGCCCTGTGCCTGAACCGTCGTAAGCTTTTGTTTTATAATTTCCATAACTATCAGTATAGCCTACTGTGTAAGGATACATAGTCGTAGCCTGTACATAAGGCTTTCGACAATCGGATTGATAGTAGGCCTTGAATGTGAAAAGTCGGATTGTTCTAGTATAGCAGTAAACAGTACATTCTTCGCTTTGGCTATTATACACCTAAAACGTTAAAAAATAAAAAAAAATGTTAAAAATGAATATAAATAAGATTACAATTTGTGAAAAATACTCTATAGCGCTAGAACCTGCTCCTCACTCACTTTTCAATCCCAGATTCCTAATATAATGTTTTCATGTCATTGGTCCCTATTATGCATTTTTTTCTCGTCAAAATGTGAAAAATACAAATCTCAAAATGTATGTAGTGAGTTCTAGAATTTTTTGAAGGTTTAAAAAACTGAGCTTCAAAAAATTCTAGAGCTTACTACAGACATGTTGAGAATTTTTTGTTTACTAACTTTTTAAGTTATAAGCGTTGGCAAAATTGGTTTCTAATGGGTTCTGTATTGGCCCAAAATAATTAAAAGACGGTTTTGAGGAGAAAAAAAATGCATAATAGGGACCAATGACATGGAAACATAAAAAGTGAAAGTTTCTCTGTTAAACTCCGTCATGGACATGTTTCAACAACATTTCTTTTACATATGTAAAAAGTAAGTGGGGGGGGGGGGGTTTCATGGGAAAAACTGACTAGTAATATACCAGAAAATCTTTTTTAAACTTACATTACTGAAGGAAGTGCAAGCGTCTTTGTATTGAATATAGGTACCGTTTTTACTATAATAACCATATCGATCCGGGTACATAATATTGGCTGCATTGGTCGAAGACGTATTCATGTATGTTCCGTAACCTGCCGATGATCCCCAAGTGGAGCCTGAAGTGGAGCCACTACCTTCTGTTGCGGTTGCGTCTGATCCACTTCCTTCCGAGGTACTGTGCGAGTCTGTGTTCGATTCCTCACCGCATCTTACAATGCAAATTTCTTTTCCGAACGATTTACTACAGTATGATTTACAATCTGACTCCTCCTCATCATCATAATCGTTATCATAATCTTGATCACTGTGGTCGTGATTACTGTTATCTTTCGTAGGGTGAAAACTCATTTACACCCATAAATGAACTAACATCTTTTGTTCAAGCACTCATACATTGTTTTATAGGCACCGACTAATTTGGTGTCATGTACATGTATTTTTGGCGGAAAGTATAAAAGATCAAAATCCCAAGTCAGACTTTCACGCAAATTTTCGACCAATTCTGACTTATGCATTTTGACTTTTCGACCTATCATACTTTCGACCAAAAGACATGTTAGTCGGTGCCGTTTTATATTTGAGCCATTTGACATATTTTTTATATTTTTATTTGGTGCAAAATGAAATGTTATAGACACCATGGTCCATGGTGCACCAAAAATCCCGATCATGGGACAATAAGGCCCATTTTGTGGTCTCGAGCTTTTTTTGATCATTAAATATGCAATATAAAAAACAAAGACAATAGTGTCTCGCTTTAAAATTGGGTCGAAACTAAAATCGCATGGTTCAAAACCTTTGTACGAGTCATCCAGATTCCCAATGAACGGCATGGAATCTGAGGTATAAAATTAAATTTGACCAAGAACATATAGTCGATAAAATTTACGCGAGTTCAATTGTCATCCGTTTTGTTTTTTGGGTATCGAATCACATAAATTAGAACTTTATCAATTTTTTGACAATATTTTGGTAACGTCATATTCACCCTTTCTTGATCATCTTTATCTTGACAATGTTCTACACAATTTCTACCTGTAGCGTCACAAATCGTTTTACATTCTTGGTCCGTACTGGAGTAAGAATCAGAGTCATAGTCGTCGTCGTTATTCCACATATCGTCCCAGCCAGTATTCGTACTGCTGCTCCAATCGTTATCCCAATCCCGATACCAATCAGTCTCGGACCAATCAGATCCATAATTGTCGGTGTCCTCTACCTCTTCGTTACACTGTGTGATACAATTGCCACGACTATCGCAAAATTCGTTGCAGTTGCTTTCAAAGGTTAATTCAAATAAATAAATTATTATAATTAAACTTATAATTAAAACCAGAAACATTTTGTCTATAATAAAGCATTTTCTAAATTCTAAATAAATTATTAATAAATTAGATTATCTAATTTCACAAAAAAGGGAGATCCTTACTTAATACGGATTCCTTTAGTTTTTAACAGGGATTTTTTAATACGAAATTTTTTAACGTTTTTTTCTCAATATCCGTGTTGAAAACTCGCGTTAAAAATATTCCGTATTAAAATAATCCGTCTAAAATAAGTGTCCCACAAAAAAAGTATAATTTTCTCGTAAGATCCGGGCCCGGATTTCTGGCCCAGCTCGTACAAAATGGCCCGATAACTGATCAGGCGATGTACCTGTGGTATATGCGACTAAACAAGCAATTGGGGCACGCAATTGATATCGTGAAGTTTTTTAATTGAAAAAAAAATTATGCAAAGTCTTGTGACTTTTAGGAAATATTTTTTTTAGATTTGTGCTAAATTCCCACTTCTTGCTTCGTATATAACCGTGCCTTGATAAGGCATGGTCGTCGTATCTTCGTTTTAAGTCGTGACAAATTGTTCGGGCACCTTGGTATGGGCGTGGTCCATTGAAGAAAAGTAATGCCGAAGTCCCATCTTTGGAATTCTCGCATTGACTGAATTCGCCTTCAAGGGAATCAAAAAAGCCAAAATACAAACCAACACCAGCGGCAGCAACGAGCAAAATAATAAAACACAGCGTAAACCTGAATTGTAAGAAACAAAATAATGATTATTATTACGAATATACTTTTATTAGCCCTTTTGGTCAGCTTTTCTCACACATTTTCGCTTATAGTAATTTGTATCACAATGAAAATCAACCTAGCGTTATCAATAAACGAAACACAATCAGACAAATATTGTTTTGTTTCATCACGAGACGGTTCTCCACCACGGTTCTCCACCCGGTGCCAAAAAGGTCTTCTCATAAAACCTGGCACATATTCGAAGTGGAAATTATTGCTGATATGGACAATACTATATTAGGCTGTTGAAGCAAAACAAAAAATACTTCTAAGCCAATAAAAAAGATTTCCTTTGCCAGATTTCCCTAAAACCAAACCGGTCCAAAATCGGTCATATGAAGTTAATGTTACAAGATTCCGTTGGTACATCCAAAAATACCTAATGACGGTTGTGACTTTTGAGTATTTTTTTTAACAATGGTTCCTTACTTGTGATAAATAAAATTATTTTAAAATTTCTAACTCTACGTTGATTTTCACTGTCATGTGATTTTCAAAAAATAAACCTTTTTGATGTTTTCATTTTAATAAATCACATGACAATTAAAATCAACGTAGAGTAATAAATTTGAAAGTGAAAAATATATCATTACATTTATCATGAGTAATGAAGTATTGTTTGAAATCGCGATTGAATGCAAATGCAGAAAAAATTATTACACCACCTACCTGCTTAAAGTAACGCTGCTTAAAGTAACACTATTCGCTTAAAGTAACAGTTTTTTTGCGAATAGTGGTAACTTTTTCAACCCACGCACTACCTGCTTAAAGTAACAGTTCCGCTTAAAGTAACAGTCTTTTAAGATTTCATTTCTATGCTTCAATATTTTTGCGTATAATTTATATCATACATATGTACAATTTATATGATATAAAGTACTTTTAGTATATTTCAAAAATATTTTCTATCTGATTAAGCATTCAGAACTATTTTTGATATAAAAATGATCAAAAAATATGTATATATTAAAAAAGGAGTAGTTTTTCTCGGGCAATCCAAGGTCAGGTCAGTTTATGAAAAGTGCAAAATGAAAAGCAAAATCTTAATTTAAGAAAAAATATTATTTTGGATCTGACCTTATGAGTAATAAGTTATTACTAATAACCCTTTCCCTTATATTAATAATAATTGATAACGCGATGTTTCAAAATTGCGCAATTTTTTGACCTCATTTCTGCTTAAAGTAACAAAAAAGTTAAACATTACGTAATATTTATCAAATTGCGCAATTCAAAAGCTCGATTCCGCTTAAAGTAACAGAAAAAAACCTGATTTTGTTTAAAGTAACACTATTTGAACTTTTTTTCGATTTAACCTACGCCCTACTTGCTTAAAGTAACAATTTTCGCTTAAAGTAACAGTTTTTGTGCTCATTTTGGTGTTACTTTAAGCAGGTAGGTGGTGTAATTCAAAGATTAAAAAATATTCAAGAGAAAATCAACAATATCCGAAGTTCGACCTACCTGCAGCAATTACTACTGGACTGTTGTTGTTGAGGGCGTGGAGAAGGTTGATTTGAGGCCACTGGGGTTTGGTGTGTGGTATTGGTCATCTGTACATTGACATTGATAGCCTACGGTTATGATGACTACAAATGTCATAGTATGGAAATTTTACAAAAAAAATGTTAGAACTTATTATAACCTATAAATTATAGGCTATAATGAATAGGCCAAGTGAATGTATTACATAATACAATCTCGTTATAGGGCTAGAAAATATTTTTTCAGCTTTAACCCACGCTTTTGCGTAGGCCTACCCTCTTTTACGCTAAAACAACTCGGTATAGGGATATTTTTTAAAAACCTTTTAGTTGTTGCCATATTTTAGTAGCCATATATGGTGTATTATAAATACACATACTATAAAAATAATAGTTAAACAATTTACAATAAACTTCATATTGGCCACCGATACTGAGGCTCTTGATGCGTGGGCTGCGCTTGTTGATACGTGGGCTGCGGTTGTTGATGCGGAGGCGCTTGTTGAGGCGGAGATGCTTGTTGAGTTGGGGGATATGGAGGCGCTCCATATTGCGGAGGAGCTCCAGGCGGCGCTTAATTTCACTTTTAAAATTTTTCAAAGTAAAATTTTCAAGCTGTAAAGTCGTTAGTGTGAAATTTATAGGCTCTAAACTTTAGAGTGTAAAGTATAAACTAGTCCGAAGCAGTGTTACAAAAGTTGGCCAACGCTCCAAATTTTCCGAGCACTGGTCCCAAGCTTTTGAGTATTGGACACCCCTAAACAGTACAACAAATCCAGACTTTACATTTTGTAGCTTTTTTGAAACGTTTTTGGGAAAAAAATTTTCGTCAAAATCGTCCTCTAGGTCCTAGAGTCTAAGAGTTAAAATTTGAGGGTCTTACAATTAGATTTTTGATCAATTGACCATACTCTATCATCTGTAAAAAAAATAAAACTGATTTGGACACATTTTGTTTATTTCTGATATTTCGGCATTACNTTGATTATTACAATCTGACCCACAAGTTTGAAACTAAAAAAAAACTGGTAGGAATTATTAGACACGGCTTCATCAAGTTGGACGAGCCCATCTCTTCAGTCGAGTTGAGAACTTTTGTCATCAAAGCTCTCGGGTGATACTGGTAACTATACGTGTTAACTTCGCTCAACTTTGTTAACTAAATTGAATTTGGTTTCCAAGTACCAAATAATTAAAATTTATTTAATGATTCATTTTCTATTTATGAATATAACAATTCTGGTTCTAACATAATTTCATTTATTTCTGATATTTCGGCATTACGCAATTTTCAAAGAATTTCCGATTGATTAATTCTTGACAATTCTGGTTCGCAATGATTCATTTTGTTTACAGTCCTTAATTCCATAACGGCCGTTTTCGGTTCTCGAAAAAACAGTCGTTATGGGGTAAACGGCCATTTTTGGAGGAAAAAAGTGGCCGTTATGGAAGCGCCCCTTATGGCATCAAGGAGTACACTAAAATTACTAATACTATTTAATACACAGGTTAAGTATTTAACCGTCCACTAAAATTTTTTCAAAACTGGACGGTTAAGCTGGTTCCGGACGGTTAAGCCGGTAGTGCGTAGGCGATTTTTTTTGGGGAAATTTGAAAAAAACGAAGTGGACGGTTAAGCAAAAATAGGGTGGACGGTTAAGCAAAAATAGCCATTTTATATAAAAACTTGATCTCCTATAACACGTGACTCTTTTCTATGACTGTTATTTCTTACTATTTTATACTTTTTTACTCAATTGACCATTGAAAAAGATTTAATATTGCTATATGACATTAATTTTTGAGAAACAAAGAGAAAANAACTTTACAGTGTGAACTTCTCACTGTTAACCTTCAAACACATCGGTCGGAATTTTTTCCGACCGAACATATAAGACGTATTTTTGGGGGTATTTTCATCTACTAAATGTAACGGCAGTGAAAACCAACATAAAATAATCGATTAAAAAGTCGGAGAGCAGATAAAAATAAAAATTTAATTTCCGTAATGAATATTAATTAGCAATTTATTGGAGCTAGGAAACCTAAAAATAGAGGTTATTTGCAATTAAAGGCTTCTACGCACATTTTTTTCTCTGTCATATTTTTCCAAAAGTGTTAATTAGTATGTAAAAAATAAACCCCGTAAGTCACCGGGTTAACCGTTTGTGAATTTGTATTTTTTTGGTCAAATCGACCAAAAAGTGTCCAAGGGTGATCGGAGAGCTTTCGAGAGTATGCTCATTCAATTCATGACTATCGAATTGCTCATGGTGAAAAATTAGAACACTACGAATGATCGGTCGGAAAAAATTCCGTTGTGTTCACGGAACTCTTGTAAATATGTGTTCAAAGGTTAAGATATGATCTGATATGAGCGGAAATAATATTTATTGCAAAAACCATATACTAATCTTGAATATTTTCCCCATAATTATGCATAACTCTCTAACTCACGTGTTTGTCCAGCCAAAGGAATCATTTCAAAAAAGTTATTTTTTCGTGTGGTGCTCGAATCGACAAACCATTTGAAGAAAAACTAATAATGCAATTCTAGAGTTTTTGATACAGAGCATCGTTCTCTCTTTTCTGTAGGATGAAATGTAAAATACGGGTAAAAAGTACTAAAAATAGGGCTGAATTCATAATTGTTGGAAATATTCAAATCAAAACATGCTAATTGAGAATTCTAGAGAATTCGCATTACGTAGTATTATATACAAATATTAGTTGATCATCAGATTTATAGACTTCACGTTATAATAACAAGTAACACATTATAGTAATAGTATTTTAACAAAAAGCTCTGTAAGAAGGCCGGTTTCAAGATCAATTACAGTCCCGACCTTCTTTATGTGCACCCTTTTGATGTGCACGCCTGCATTGATGTGTACTTTTGGAATCCGTCGAACTCAGAAAATTCAACTTAAAAAAATTGTATGACAAACCAGTTAGGCAAAAACAGAAAAAAATGTACCATTAAGACCGACTGCCTCGATATGCACGTTGTTCGAAAACCCAATATGCACATCAAGAAGGTCGGGACTGTACTGCGGGAAAATACGAAAAACAGGCAAAAATGTAGAAACACTGAACCACGAGTTCACTGGGACTTGAGCTCGAGTCACTCCTAAATGAGATATTTTTGCGTATTTTGAAATTCTTTGTTGAGTCACTCGTGTTTAGATATCACAAGCGTTAACAACTTGTTCGTTCAAGTTCGACCATATAAATCATAAAAATTCAAAGATAATGAAAATAAAAATTAATCTTGGTCATTAGACTAAACGGCATTCATAGTTTATTTATAAATTATGACCACATGTCCACACTTATTCATGATTTGTGTTACAGGGCAATTCAAGACTATCCACAAGTAAAAATAATAGATAATCAATTTGACAAACAAACAAAAAACTTAGAAATAATATGATTTTTTTAAGAATTCTTTTGAAAAGTTTTTTTTTTTTTGAAACTCTTCGCCGAAACGGTGCCATTTCCATGGAGGAGATTTCACGGGCATTATTTCACAATTTCAGAAAATTTTCATCTTCCGTTAGCAAGAAATAGTATTTTCATTCAAGAGGCAAGTGGCGATTTCCATTAGGCCAAATTTGGACCAAAAATGATTGTAAACTGGGCCTAATCGAAAATCGCTGAAACACGGGTGTAGCTCAATTTTATGAGAAAAATATAAAACGTGAAATGGAAGTGATCATTTTTCGCTCAACATGATCGCCAGGTCGCTTTGTCCAAATTTTGACTAATAGACCTCTACGGATTATATGCCACTTCAGACCAATTCGGAATTATCTGAAGCTCGAAATTCACAAAATAAGTTTTTTGCTGGAATAATGTATGCAATGCTTGGCTTATTATCCTGGAGGCGTATTTACATGACACAAGTTGTGTCAAGGGTTGTCACACAACCCTTAACCTCAAAACTCGATTCTGAACGTTTGTCCAGAGCGGGTTAGCAAACACAATTTTTCAGTTGTTCGACTTTATTTTATAAAATAACAGTTAAAACAAACATAGAATAATCAATTACAAGTCGAAGAGCAAAAAAATACAATTTTTTTCTGCAGTTAAGAGTAATTAGTCATTGATTGAACCCAGGAAACCTCAAAAAGATTAAGATGGTGAACAAAAGTGTTAATTTTATTCAGAAATAAATAATGTTTAAATTTCATAATTGTGAGAAGAGTGTTCAGTGTACGGTTTTCTAGTTTCGCCGCAATCCAAACCATGGTGCATTTTGAGCATTTCACATAAGGGAGACGCTTGTATGGCCACCCTTCTATGGCGGCCACCCCAGAGCAGGGATTTTAGCTTGAAAAAATGTTTGTACTTGCGCGATATCGGTTCAAAACGAAAACCCGAATAATGAATACAATTTATTTTAATATTGTTCCAGTTTGTGTCTTTTGAAACAAGCGGAAGACAAGGATAACTAGAGATCTCCCGGGAGATTGATAAGGTAAAAATGAAGAAATAAAAGAACTGCCAATGCTACGATAAGAACGGAAGGCCCCACCATTTGTTTTTTACACTTTGGCAATCTTCGGGAAGGGAAACGCGATTATAATGATTCGTAAAGTTCCGTTATATCTTGCCTGGAAAGTTTTTGCGTAAACGATTGGTTTATGTGTTTTTTTTTGTAAACGAAGTGTATGTACGGTCCTCGACTGGGATGTACAGCAAACCTTCTATAACAGTGATGCACATTTTGGGTGGTTAACTTGTACTTAATAATTACCCATTTTTTATCCTCGGGCTTGGCACAACAAGTATTTTTTCTATTATGAATTATAATTCGTAATAGGGTTTTGGAGGCTCCAAATTTTGTTGAAAATAACTATTTTTCCGTTAACCGTCCACCCGGGGGGCTACAAACTGGCGGGCAAAATTTTTTTTTTTTTGCCCGCCAGTTCGATTCCTCCGTCCACCCTATTTGCCGTTTACCATCCAGTTTTGATTATTAAAATTTGTCAAAAATATTACTACGCATTGAGCCGTTAACCGTCCAGTTTTGAAAAAAGAGTTTTGAAGAAAGTGGACGGTTAACGGCATATCCTCCGTATATGATTGACTATAAGTATCACATAACCATAATCCTCGATAATAAATAACCGCCATCTTATTTAGCTCGAGAGCCAAAGAATTATTTGTCCTCCTTTTAAATCAATTCTAGAAAGTAAACTACGATAACCTGCGGGTTTTTTTTACCGCGCACGACCAGTACACAATTAACCCCCACACGATTATACAAGATAGTGAATAAGCCAACTAACCACCGTGTGATATAGTATAATCTCTCCATGGTTTATCTTTCGCGTTTCCCTGTTACTGAATTCGCTCGCGATCGAACTGTTACTCATATCTAATGTCATTTTTCTTGTTGTTGTCCTTGTTTATCAATATTTTTCTAGAATAATATTAATAAAATGAGATCTCAATACGCTCGTACT